>CAJQZJ010033481.1:2550903-2583295 GCA_907164525.1 Lophiomys imhausi | reverse complement strand
AGAGAATTTAGTAATAAATAAGAGTTAAATAAATAATAATTTAAAAGTTCGGTTTCAGTCTGGCATTAAAATCAGCCCCTGTCCTCCAACCTCACACCTCAGAGAAGCAGTGAGATGCAGTACTGTGCACTCTGAGGTAAACTGAGTCTGAGCCTTTGTCCTCAAGCCCACAACAAGTGCTTACAGCCTGTAGCCTGTTATGGACTGACTGTGTGCTGAGGGCTGTAGAAAAAAGCCTTATGAGCTGCTTGCCTTATGAGCAGCTTCAAGCCACTAGAGACCAAAGGGAGAGAGACCAGTTACCACAGTGTGAGCTAGGAAGGACAATGGGGCCAACAGGGACACTAGGAAGTCAAAGAGGAAATGCCCATGGGATTACTAAAAGGTATTTGGAGCAACTGGCACATGGCTCAGTCTGGTGATTTGGTAAGAAATGTTCCCCATAGACTTATGTATTTGAACACCTGGTCACTAATTGGTGGTGCTGTTTGGGGAGAGTATGAAACCTTTAGGAGGTGGGGCCCTCTTGAGGAAGTATACCACTAGAGTTGGGCTTTGCAGGATGACAGCCTCTCCCTACTCCCTCCTCTCCCTACTCCCTCCTCTCTCTCTCTCTCTCTCTCTCTCTCTCTCTCTCACACACACACACACACACACACACACACACACATATAGATAGAAATGTGTGTGTAGTGGCTTCATACCTTCCCCACTACAAAGACTGGGATCCTTCTGGAATCACAGTCTAAATAAACTCTTTCATTAAGTTGCCTTTTGGTGACGGTATTTTATCACACCCAGTCTGAGGACAAAAAGGATCCTCAGAACACATGTAAACAAACAAACAAAAACTAGGCATGACCCATGCACCTGTAATCTCTACTCGGGAGGCAGAGACAGGAGGATCCCTGAGGCTCAGGGGCCAGTTCAGCCAAACAGGCAGCTCTGGGTTCTGTGAGAGACCCTATCTCAGAAAGCAAAGCAGAGAACAACTGAGGAAAACACCAATATCAACCTCCACCCCCAGCCATACCCCCAAACTTCTGGGGTCTTAAAGTGAAGGTAGTGAGCAGAGAGCAAGACCCTTGGTCTCCTTCGGTTTTCATTTGGGACACAATGGAACAGGAATCCACTGGGATCCAAGAGTTAGAACCAGAGCTGTGATCACAAAGCAAGGAAGATGTCAATGCATAGAAAAGGAAGAGAAGAACATTCCAGAACAAGAGCCACTGGCTCCATGGTGCCTCACATGCAGCATGTGACAGGAGGCAGGGCCTCATTCTCCTCCATCCCTGCCGATGAGAGGGCGCTCAGGGAACCCACAGCTATCTGAGGTGAAAATTGATGGCTCTGGATTAGTATCTCCTCCTGATCATGGCTACTCAGACTTCAGTGAGAGGGCTTCAGCTTTGAGTGTGGCTGGGCTGAGGGAACCCAAGTCTCACCACAGATTTGGGACCCAAGGCCTAGGTTGGCCTGACATACTACCTGTGACTTTGGCTAAGCTCCCTCACCCTCCTTGTTCGTTTGTTCTTTCACTGGGCCACTTAGGAACAGTAACTGGGCCCTACTATGAAGTGGTTGCTCCTATGAGGCCTCCCTTGTCTGGCTCAGGTCCTCAGCTGTTCTCTCCAGCCCTAGACCTGTAGCCTGTACTGATGCTCCCCTTACAGGGCATCCTTGACTTAAACTTAAAGCCTCCTGGTCTTCAGAGAGGAGCTGATCCAAAAGAAAAAAAAAAAAAAGATTACGGCTCTGACCTGCGCTGAAATACGGAGGAGGGCATGCCAGACCAAGTGAAACACAGGGGCAAATTCATGTTTATTCAGCCACAATTTCAACCACTAAATGTTCACTGAACACATCCTGTGAAGTAGGCACTGACTGAACTGAGGATGTGAAGTACCTGCCATCAGAGAATGCAGTCGGGGCAGGGGTGGTGCACGAAAACGAAATGAATATGAAGATATATAGTCCAGTGTGCTCAGTGGGAGAGGGGGGTGTATAGGGTTCTTCAGAAGTGTGAGAGTGAGGATGTGCTCCAGTTGGGTGCTGAGATCAGTGATGGGAGATCCTTCAGGAGAGGGGGTCCTCAGTGAGTAGGACCCTACAGGGAAGGAAGGAGAGAGGGAAGGAGGAAGAAGAGAAGGAGAAAAGGAGAGAGGAATAGAAGAAGGTAGATAGGGAAGGAGAGAGCAATCACAGATGGCGGGAACAGCCTATTCAAAGTCTAAAGACAAGGAAGAGCATCTTCATGGAAAGACCTGGAATAAACACCATGGACAATGAGTGACAGGCCATAGGGAAATGCCTCAGGGCCACAGCTAATGACCAAGTCTGTCCTGGTTCACAGAGGGCTGTCCAGCCAACAGCAGTAGTCCATGCATGGACCAGGAGGCAGAGAGCTTGGAACTCATGGCCCCCAGTGCTTACTAGTCTCAGCCAGGCACCTTGTGCACTGCTCTGAGCGGTGCTGGTGGAGAGAAGGGAACTGCTAAGGACATGTGGGAATGAATCTTCACAATGACTCCAGGGAGCAGGTTACATTGCTCCAAAACCAAGTGTGGAAAGCCCTAGTTTCACTCTCTGGGGTTGGGTCTTCCCCCAGGATCACTCTCATTAGCACCTCCTCTCCCTTCCCAGCCCTGGCTCTACCCTCCCCAGGCAGGTCAATCAACAGAGTCATTTGGCAGCCTCTTCTCCGGGTGCAGGCAGCCCAGTTTGAAAAAAAAATTTTTTTTTTTTTAAACCGTTGCCTGGTCACCCTGTTCCCTGTCCCTGGAGGGACTGGATGTTCAGGAGAAGGACCTGGGAAGCTGTCATGGGGACAGTCTGGACCTAGATGGAAGGGGAAATATTTATTTTGCAGGCATAAATATTAGAGAAAAAAACTTTCCATTCTCCAGGATCTGGTCTGACATAGATTTTTCTTACCAGGAAGGCATCCCCACTGCCTAAAAAAGGGTGGCAAGAGAGCTGTTATATGCCTTTTCACAAAGTGGGTAAATCCACAAAATAAACCAATGCACCTGTTATAACTTGAATGTGAAGTGTCCTCCACAGGCTCTTGCATTTGAACGCTTGGTCCCCCAGTTGGGGTCCTCTTTTAGAAATTGGTAGAATGCATAAGAGGTGGATACTTGCTGAAGGAAGTGCATTACTAGGGGAGAGCCCAAAGGTTTTGAAGCCTGCCCACTCCAGTTCCTGCCTGGATGAAATGTGACCAAGCTCATGATGCCATGCATTCCCTGCTGCGACAGACTGTGTGCCTTTATACCATGAGCCACAGTAAGTCCTGCTTCCCTCAAGCTGCTTCCTGCTGGTTGTTCTGGTCCTGCAACAAAAGTGACTAAGCTAGTACCACCCATGCAGTATGTGGGAAGTCTTGTCTCATGCGTGCAGTGAAAGCATGTGAACGTGAGCTCGGGCTGCCAGGATTAGCCCTAAGGTGGCCACAGCCAGTTATTTTTTTCAGCCCTTTCCCTGGCTGCGTAAAGGAGCTTAGGCATGCTGCCCAGGACAATGGTTCATCAGTGTGGATTTTCTCTCTTGCCCTTCCTCTCCTCCACCAGCTAAACCTTCACATGGCCAGGGGTTCTTAAACATTTCAATCTGTCCTGCCATGCCCAGGCGGTGGCTGCCAAGGGGACAGGCAGAGTCTTAGCAATGGAGTACTCACAGAACTTATGACAGAAGGACAAACCTAAAGATGAAGATGGAATCCAGCCAAGCTAGATTTTTATCTCGGGAAGATCTTTATGGGCCAGAGTCCCCTTTCCTGCCCCAAAACAAGTGCCAATTCAAATGGCCACCTTGGTTAGCAGGCATGAGAGTGGCGAAGCATCACCCGCAAGCTATTGTAAGAGAATTCTGCTGTGCAAACAGGCAAGTCCAGCTCTAGGGGAAAAAAAACAAGACACGAGTGTTTTTCCTCAGCCACCACTGAACACCAGGCCAGGAGAGGGAGAGACAGCTAGAAGGAAAGTGACATGTCTGCACAGTGCCACATGTCCTGCGTAACAGGGCACACAGCCAAGGCTTATTACAATGGTGTCTCCAGGGCGAGGGGTGGGTGACACCAGTCATCGTATTGGCACCACTCTCTGTGGAGAGAAGAAAAGGATATTACCTCAGGACTTCTGAACAATTTTTGAGTTCCAGATAACCAAGTGAGATGGGTGACCAGTCTGTCCCCTCCTCTCTGCCCCACCGCTGGGCCACTGAGGGCATACATAGCCTTAGGTCTTCGGGACAGGCCATTACCAGCAGGAATGTATGCAACCACCGTCATAGCTCTCACCAGGGGGCTGCTGAGTGGAGAGGGAGAAGATTTTTAAGTGGGTAACAAATGGGAATTTTAATACTTTGGAAGGTAGGAGAAATGGAGATTAGCACTTCCCAGGTTTGAGGCAATGTGGAAGAGAAGGAAGGCATATACTTTGAGGCAGACAGAACTCTGCTGCTTATTGAACTCACCGATAGGATTAATCAAACATGGAATGGCCACCTTTGAGCCCATAAACATGCTAGGCTCACAATGGGTGGTAAATGTCATCATTATCTTGGTTGTTCACTAGCTGTGTGGCTCTGGGCAAGTCACCTGACCTCTATGAGCATCAGGCTTCACTTCTTTGGAAGGTCTATGAGGTGCTGGGTGTCTCATGCTGGGGAGCACATAGCAGGCACTCCAGCCCTGGGCTTCCTTATGCCCTGATTCAGAACACTGAGTTCTGGGCACTGGGTAAGTGGAGGGCATGTACGTCCACCCTAACACCCCACCCATCCTCACTCTTCCAACTCTTCAGGGAAGAAAGTTTGCTGAGAGCTCTGGGTGAAGCACCTACCACAGCTCTCCTTCATACCGAAGAACAGGAGGCCCCGCTCTGGAGCTCCGCCAAGAGCCTCCTCAGAAAGCCTCGGCAGCCAGCGCTCTGCCCACACGGCCTGCCAGGGCCAGACTGGGTGGTGAAAATAAAATCAACAACTAACTAGGTGCTTTCTGAGGCCTCGGGGGAAGAGACCCAGCATGCAGCTGGCTCTGGGCTGGCAACCCAAGGAAAACGCTTTCTGCCTCGTGAACATCCTCAGATATTACTATCTACTGTATGTGTGTGTGCGCGTGTGTTTCAGAACAAATGCTGATTCCAGCCTAACCCTCCCCACAGTGAGCCTCCCACCCTCAGGATTCCCAACAAGCTCTGTTCTGAAACGTGTGTTTATGCTGCCCTCTGCTGGTGATAATTGTCACTGCATCCATCCAACACGCCTGCAGCCGTGGTGAAATAGACTTGAATGTCATGCCTCTTCATCTCCCTTGCAGGGGTAGATGCTGGGGTGGAAGGTTGGCTCCTGGACTATGCATCGAAGTGACCTCAATGACCTCCCTGTAGACAGCCAGGACCACAGAATGCCCTCGAATAATATCCTAGTTGTTCCAGCTACATTTATTTGCTTAATACGTCAGGATAGGTGACCATATACTCTTAGTTTATTTATCTCCTCTTTATTTACTTAATATTCATGGGCAAGGTCTGTTTCTCCCATGCCAACAAGATTCCTTGATTTGTGTTTCTCAGCTCTCTCGTAACTCTGAGGTTTAACTTTCCCCTTAGCACCGTGGAACGTGTAGAACTGAAGAACTCTGAAAGCCACACTCTGGCAACAGGTAGGGCTGGGAATGGGAAGGGCTGGGGTTTGAAGCCAAGTAAGCCTGACTCTAGGCCATGTGGCCTTTCAGTGGTGGCTCTGTGACTTCAGAAGACATGCAGATTGCTGATGGTGCTTGTTAAAATGCAGGTTCCAGGGCCCGGGTGATCTGGGTCTCCAGTAAGCCCTGGAATCTGCATTATAGCTCACATAGAGGTTATGTCACTTCCATGCAGCGGTTCCACGGATGCCTCTTCATGGACTTGGGGGATCCAGCTGGGTTCAGGGCTCAAAGACCAATGGCTATGATACACACAGAAGGACAGGCAGGCAACTGACTCTGGCCGAGGAAGGTCCCTCTGGGCCTAAATTCTGTTGGCCTGTGCTGGCCCTCTGGCAGCTTCTCAGAGCTGTATCAGGTGAAAGGAGAGACCCTGACCAGAGTACAGGATTGGACAGGCTGCTTCTCTCTGGTCTGTGATCTGTGCACTCCTCCTTCTCTTCTGTCTTTTCCTCTCCTTGTCCTGCTTCTTTATCCCCCTTTTCTCTCCCTCTCCTCTCCTTCCCTGCTTCTTAAGACCTCTCACAGCATCTTGGCTGTCCAGCATCTCTCTTTCTGCTTTCTGCTGTGTCCAGGTGCCAGTTAGTCTCCTCTGTGTAGGTAGGGCACCTTAGCACAACTTGCTCCGGATTTTCAATAGGACGGTATCTGGGGACTCTTGTTGCTTGGGCCCCTTGTTGCTTCCCTTAATGCGATATGGGGCATAGCTTTGCATGGACCCTTCCTTCATTCCTGAGCCTGCCCTGAGCTGGCCACGCCCAGAGTATGGCCCCTCCCATTGTCACAGGTTAGCATCCTATCCTGTTGCTGATTTATCATCCAAGCCTCATCCAAGCTCTAGGGCCACAGAAACTTGAAGTTGAAAAGGAAGAAAAGTAGTTAGCAAGGATCAAAGAGGTAAAATGAAGTCCAACACTACCTGTAAAGTCAGAAACTGTGTTAAAGACTTTGCTCTATCCTAAAGACAGCGGGGACCCCCAGAGATGTCCTAAGGACAGCGGGGACCCCCAGAGATGTCCTAAAGACAGCGGGGACCCCCAGAGATGTCCTAAGGACAGCGGGGACCCCCAGAGATGTCCTAAAGCTTATAAGAAGGCCCTAGGAGCTACTCTGCCAACAAGATTTCTCACCATCCTGGAGGACTGGGGGTTGTTGTTATAATTTGCCCCATAAGGGGGCGCTGTGCAGGGCTTTCCTACCTACAGATGATGTGAAGCTGAACCGACAGTAGAGATGGTCTTGGCACAGACTCCATACCTATCACTTGAGAGAGGGGTTGTTTTTTTACTTGCTAACTTCTGTACAGAAATCTGTAAAATGGGCACAAAATTGTTGCTGTCAAGGGGAAGGGTTGGAAGAGCAAATGAACCAAGTGATTGGGCAGAGCAATTTCTTGGAGGCTGTGTCTCTGGGTGGGTTGGCCCTCTTCTCTGCAGAGAAAAGAGCAGTGGTAAGGAAATTGCAGAGCAGAGACACACTCAAGACCTCAGATCACCTTTCCAGGAGCCCTTTGTCTCCCCGGGGAGGACAGCCTGGGCAATGAGGAAGGGTCTCTAGTTAGGGAACCCTGTGCCAACCTCAAGTCAGGCAAACTTATGGGTCTTCAAATCTAACCTCTCTGATCCCCAAGGGGGGCAAAACAAGGTACAGAATAGTTCTCACTTCAAGACTCTCTGTGAGCGGCAGGCAGCTGGAGCAGAACCTCAGGTGGCTTTGGATTCCTCTAGGCAGGGGAACTTGGCCACAAACAGAGCAGCTCAGCCCAGATCTCTGGACTCTTCTAGCATCCCTCTAAATTAAACAGGGTGGTGATGAAGGAGTGGTTTGTCGATGCCTGCCAATGACTGGTACTCTTAAGCCATTGACTGAAGTACAGAGGGGGTAAGTCATCAAGGCTTTGGTGCTGATGAGAGCTGAAGTTTGCCTCGAGTGGACTTTGTTGGGATCCCTGGACTTTCCTGAACCTCACATGTGTTACAGCAAGGTTGGACTCAGTGAACAGGAACCAGGGCAATTGCCTGACTTTTTCTAAACAACAGAGGGGCCCACTAGTGCCTCCTGTCCCTGGCGTTCTGCCTGGCTCCCCTCTGCTGACTCTAGGGACACTGCAGCCACCCAGGGATATCCACATCCAGACATCTGACAAGGCCATGCTGTGAATCTCATAAATAGAATCAGACATAATTGCCGTGATAGTGAATAACAGAAGAAGAGAACTCTGTTCTGTGTCATCTCTCTGAAATGCCTCCCCACCCGATCGTACGCTGGAGGTGTTGGGAAAGTGGATGAGGTGCCTACCCAGAATTTGCCAGTTACATCCAATGGAAAGAGCCTGTGGTCAGAGAAGTCTGCAGAAGCCCATGCGGATAGCCAGCCTCTCCTGCCTGCCGATACACCCCATGCAGCTGCACATTGCAAAAGCTCCAAGGAATCCAGCCTGAAGGAGCCCATTGTTTTGTTTAACCCAGTGTATTTCACTTTCACCTTCTCCTTCCGGTGACCAAAATGCCTGGCAAAATCAACCTGAGGGAAGAAGCTCTTCTGACTCATGGTTTCAGCCCATAAGGGAGATTCCGTTTCCAGCAGTGGCAGTGGGCACCCAAGGCGAGACTTCCATCAGAGCAAAAAGGGAAACAAACAGAGAGCAGGGCAGGCCCTAGCACAACCTTCACAGGTTCCTCTTAACGGTTCCACAGCCTGTGGGTTGGTGATGGCTCGGCAGGTTGAGAGCACTTTCTGCTCTTTCAAGGGACCCAAGGTAAGTTCCCAGCACCCATACTGGGTGGCTCACAACTGTAACCCTAGCTTAAGAGGATCTGACACTGTTTTCTGGCTTCTGGTGGCATGGGAACATCTGCGGTGCATACAAGGATACATGTATGTACACATACACGTAAATAACAATATCAGCATTTTCCTAAAATATCAGTCTAATAGGACATTTCTACATCACAGATCCAAGTGCATCATTCAGTGTCTGAACCCTGTACGTGGGAACCTCCTTTTCAGTGAAGGTCCCTCCATAGCAAGGATCAGTGTGACATGCCTTCTCTCTGCCCCACTTCTCTCATTTCCAGCCAGTTCCTGCTTCCTGGTGTTGTCTGAATGTGCGAGTCATAGAGTGGCAGACCCCAAGGCCATGTACTCACTGTTCTTAACACAATGAAACTGGTGTTTATTTATGTGGTGGCAGTTCTCTCCACAGACATGTGCTTTCCCAGCATGCCATCTGCTGACCATGGCCATTAACACTGAGGAGGATGTGCTGTGGAGTACGCGCTGTGGAGGAAGCGGTGTGGAGGATGCGGTGTGGAGGATGTACTGTGGAGGATGAGGTGTGGAGGATGCGCTGTGGAGGATGCCCTGTGGAGGATGCGGTGGAGGATGAGGTATGGAGGATGAGCTGTGGAGGATACCCTGTGGAGGATACCCTGTGGAGGATGACCTGTGGAGGATGACCTGTGGAGGATGCACTGTGGAGGATGCACTGTGGAGGATGCGCTGTGGAGGATGCAGAGTGGAGGATGAGGTGTGGAGAATGCGCTGTGGAGGATGCCCTGTGGAGGATGCACTGTGGAGTACGCATGGGGCACCTGCATACTGAGAGGTATTCTCTCTCAGCTGAGCTATGTAGTTCATCTTCTAGGAACATACTTGGCTGGCTCGTCATAAAGATGAAGGCACTGAGGCTCAGAAAACCTTTGATTTGAACACAGGAAGTTGCCTTCAGAGCTCAGGCTCAGCCACACTAGTTCATAAGTCGAATTTTCCTGAAGCTGGGAGCCGGTAGGGCTGATACCATGGGACCTTTGAGGTGGTTCCACAGCCTGTGATCAGTTCTCAGATTTTTTTTTCTTTCTTTTTTTTTTCCTCCACCTGACTTGGTGGTTAGGGGAACAAAGGAGGCCAACACAGCAAGAACACAGTTGATTTTACCACTGTCAAATCTGAGCAAAGCCACAAAATCAGCTTCAACAAAGAGCTAATCAGGAAGTCATAACACAGGAAACCATACTATGCTATGGGAAACTGGATGCAGTTTTGACGAGGAACCAATTTAATAAACACACGGAGTCTGTTAGTGCCAGGGCAGAGCAGGAGTGAGGAAGGCTGAGGGAGAGCCAGTTGGGGAATAGAGATTGCAAAGATGACAGGTGATGCCCAGTGGCCTGGCCACCTACCCTCCGGGAACAGAAGGATTCCAGACACCATGAGGTTTATTGGAAAGGGGCTCTGGGGACACACTAGGAAGATGGCCTGGGAAAGGAAGAAGGGTCTGGAAGCTCCCAGGGGAAGCATCCGAGTTTCCTCTCAGGCCCCAGGGAGCTGCCTTCATGCATAGGAGTGACGGGCCTGTCACACACACACATTAATGGCTGCCCCTGGAAGGCTTGCTGGTGTGTGAGGGATCATGGTCCTTCCACTGCTCCCTTCAGCTACCTTAGCTGACTAAGTAGAGCTGAGAGAGGCAAACACAAACGCAGATCCTTGCAGCGAGAGACAGATTCAAGATGAATGAGGCTCATATTATAACCTCCATATAACCCGTGCTTCCCTCATGAACATGACTTAAGACACCCTTCTCAGCATTTTCTTCAGAGATATTGGAGGCTCTAGCAGGGAGTGCACTTACTTGTATACCATTAGGTGACAAGCCATCCTGTCCTAGTCAGGAAATCTGTCTTCTTCCCAAGCCCACAGCACCAATAAAGGAGGGAGGGGACAACTGCGTGGGCAGATCAGTTGTGTCCTGGTGGTCGCAGGGTGACAGTGCGGACAGCTGTCCCTTATACACACCATGGGCGTTTCCCCACTGGTGTCTACATCACATTCTCCTACTGTCTTCACTACACCAGCTGCTATCACAGGAGGACTGAGAGGCTCAGAGGGGTTCTGCCTTGGCCCAGAGCTCACAGCTGGTGATGTGGTGTGAGAAGCGAATGGCCTTTGGCTTTTGAGAGAGTTGGGCATAAATAACAGCCCATTCCTTTCCATTTGTGTGACTTTGGGAACAACCCTGGAGCAGAGGGTTCTTGGTCTCTTTAGCTATGGTGCTGTATACACGGATGGGCCCCTGGGTGCCAGGCTTGGCTCTGGTTTGCTGCAGGAGCCTGTTTACAGAACCAATCTCAACAATGCCTGCCATTGGTGTTAAAGTGGGACCCAGCTCTCCGGGCCTTAAAATTGATCTGACTGTGTAGCTTGTTTTGATTTGGAGAATGTAGTAGAGTGGAAGCCGTGCCAGCCTCCAACGCAGGAGTTAAGCCCTGAGTCCTCTTTTTGTACTCTTAGAGTTCAGAGCCACAGGGAAGGCATCCTGTCACCCTGTTGGGGACACTAACACCATGGACCTGAGCTGAGGACTCCAACCTGGGATCATCCACCCCATCTGACCTCCCAGCGAGCACTCTACTACAGACAAAGTTACCACACCCCTGGTCCCTGTCCAGATGGCAGAATCATGAGCTGAAAGGACATTGTATGTGTGTGTGTGTGTGTGTGTGTGTGTGTGTGTGTGTGTGTTGTGCAGCAGTAACTGGCGTGGAGAAAGCCAAGTGTTAGTTAATTTGTTCTTTGTATCAATTGGAGGAG
The DNA here is from genome assembly GCA_907164525.1 of Lophiomys imhausi. NCBI lineage: Eukaryota > Metazoa > Chordata > Mammalia > Rodentia > Muridae > Lophiomys > Lophiomys imhausi. Next base: position 2,571,996 of record CAJQZJ010033481.1, on the reverse strand, counting down.
AAACTGAGGCCCAGAAAGCTCAATAAATGTGGTTTTTTTTTTAAAAGACGTATTTATTATGTATACAGTATTCTGCCTGCATGTATGCCTTCAGGCCAGAAGAGGCAGAAGAGAGCACCAGATTTCATTATGGATGGTTGTGAGCCACCATGTGGTTGCTGGGAATTGAACTCAGGATCTCTGGAAGAGCAGTCAGTGCTCTTAACCACTGAGCCATCTCTCCAGTCCCAATAAATGTGGTTTTAAACAGTAGGTTAACTCCAAAGTGCACATTTTACAAGTTTGCTATAAGGCCCCTTTGGCAAGGACCAGCTGCCTTCAGAGGCCCTCCTGGTGTCCTTCAGGCCTAGCCCCTCAGATATACTGACTCAGTGCTGACCCCACGTGGACAGCGACTGCCTTCACCCTCTCCCATGGGCTCATTCTGGGCTGCAGGACTCTCATCTGAAAACCTATCATCTTCCCTTCAGGACGTCTCTCAGCTCCCAGGAGCTGCAGTCTCTGCTCTAATCTCTAGAAATCAAAGTGTGGCCTGGCCAGTGCTGGAGGAAAGTGTCCCACCTAAGGCTCAAGCTGAGGTGCCTCCAGATTCCCAGAGCTGTCAGAACACCTGTAGAAGCAAAAAAAACGACCCCATCATAGCTGCCAGCAGACCTGGAACAACCAGAGAGCTTAGTTCTCACCCAGAGTCCAGACTACCATCAACCTCCCAAGATGTGCCCAGGCCAAATCTCATCCAGCATGGGACACTAACGCTAAGAACGTACCAGGGAGGCTAAGCGGATCAAGCATGTAGACAGGCCACCCGGCTTCCTCTTTTTTATGTAAGGCATGAAGAAGCACACATACACACATTGATTTTAATATCCTCATACCTATGTTTCAGTATCATTGCTTTCTTTGAAAAATCCTCCTGTTTATTTTATGCCTTAAAATTGAATTACTTAAGTGGAGTAGTGTGTCCCTTGTCCATGATTCCAGAAGGAGGTGAAGATGTGAGGATCAGTAGATCAAATTTACTCTCATTTGCAAAACAAGTTTGAGAGAAACCTCTGTGCCAACCTGAGTTTGGTTCCTGTCACCCATGTGCAGTGGCTGACTCCATGACTCCATCTGTAACCCCAGCTCTAGGGTAAATGTGTGCACACACACAGACACATATGCATGCATGCACACACATATGTGCACAGACACACATGCATACATGGATACACAAACACACACTCATGTGCGCACACACCAATAACCAGAAAATAAATCCTCTTTAAAAAGAAATCAACCCAAACACAAACAGAAAACTAACAAAGAGGTTGGTGACACAGAATATTGTCAAGAACCACTGTTGTGGCTCCAGGTAAGCCCCACTGTAGTTTTTACTGCTGTTACCTATTCACTTCTTATTCTCCATGAGGTTGCAAATAGGTTGTGTGATATAATTTTGTAGGATGTATTGTTAATCCACCATAATGATGTCTGCATGCTATTTCTTACACACCTCACTGTTAATAACAGCATGCAATCCATTTGGTCCATGCACCACAGTTCTCCATGCCTTCTCTGGTTTGCCCTAGACACTGGTCGGAATCTGTTGCTTTTATGTGTGATGTTAGCATTAGAGTCATCACTGAGGGGTTTTCTTTGTTTTAGAGGGTTTTCTACAGCTCTGCAGCAGCGTTCCTAGGGTTCATGCTGCCTAGACTCTGTCTGGTGCCTCATCTGGCTCACAGGAAGCTGGATATGTGGATGGACACTTACGAAGGTGGGTGAAAGAGGGAAAGAGGGAAGATGCAGAGGAGGAAGGCAATGGAGAATAGGGTCACATGGACAGATGTGAGGAGTTTGCATTGCTTAAGGGCACCTAGCTGGTACCGAGTGTGGGATGAACTCATTCTGCCTCTGCTGCCCAGGCTTGGGCTGGGAGGGCAAACCAGAGGAAATCTAGGAAAAGACGCAAACAGCAGAGAATCCACCTGTGTTTCTTGATGGTGGCATTTCTTTTGGATGCCTAGGCTACACCACACCACATCCTGAGAGCATGGTAGAAAGGAGAAGCCACACTTCTACCGTGAGTTCCTAGACCTCAACTCTGGGATGCAGACTTATCAGTTTGAAAGCCATTGTGGCCGCTACAATAGCCAATGAAGATGGATCATTTGCTTCCAAGAGGACTTACGTGTAAAAATCCTGGAGGTTTTAAGAACATAGCTGTCTGTCCCTCCACAATCCCATAATATCACTAGAGTGTGTGCTGTGGTGTGCTACCCAGACCCCTGAAGGACAAGGGCCTCCTCCCCTTCATGGGCATTCTCTGGTGGCTAGGCTCTCCTCACAGTTGGCTTGGCTACAGGGAGTTTCTCACCTCAAGATGATGAATGTGGGATATACCAGCCTGGTCCCCTGTTAAGTAGGGGACACTGAGCATCTCCATCCAGCTCTGCACTGTCCAGGGACAAGTTACAAATACATCGCAGCTCTGCCTCTGTGTGTCACTGGCTAACCCTTCATAGGCAGTGGCAATTTCCCATGTGCTATTTTCTATCACAGAAACCATTTCTTGGGAAATTTGATCCTAAACAGTCATGTATCTGTCTTTCTTCAAAACACAGAGAAGGACATAACAGGGAAAATATCTCAAGGTATATGCTCAGGCTAGCGTTTTCCAAACAGGTCTCCAGGGACATAATGCCACCAACTGATAAATGGGACCTCTTGCAGTTAGAAGCACAAGAAACAGCTTATGGGCTTTCAGAATACCTTTGCAAGCTGCACATCCAACAGAGGAGAATTAGCTAGAATATGAAGAAAAAAAAAACTCAGGAAATTAAGCAAGGACCAAATAAACCACCAATAAAGGGGCTAGTGGAGTGAACAGAGTTCTCATACGATGAAGCACACATTTCCACTAGACATAAGAAGGAATGTTCAACCTCACTCAGCACCAGAGAAATTAAAATTAAAATTACACCGAGAACCCATCAGAGTGGCAGTCATTTAAAAAGAAAATGCTAGCGACACCAAAAGGGAAGCCTTATACACTGTCGGTGGGGATGTAAACTGTGCCAGCCTCCATGGAAATCAGTGTGGTAATTCCTCCAAAACCCAAGTTAGGGGTCAGGGAGATGGCTCAGTGGTTAAAGGTGGGCATTCATCGTGTACAGGACCCGAGTTCTGTTCTATCCATCTGCATTGGGCTGCTCACAATGGCCTGTAGCTCCAGCTCCAGGGGATGTGATGCCCACATAGACACATAATTTTAAAAAAATAGTAAAAGTCTTTAAAAGACTAAAAATAGATCTACCACATGGCACAACCACACAGTTCCTGGGTTCACATCACAGAAACATTCCAGTGTTGTCTGCAGCTTCACACATAGGCACGGCAGTATAGAACCAACCTAGTGGTCCAACAATAGGGAAAGGCATAAGGAAAGAATGGTTTATATACACAACGGAAGTTGTTTCAGCCACAGGGAAAGACAAAATTTTATCATTTATAGGAAAATGGATGCAACTGGAGATCATTATAATAAATGAATTAAGCCAGTCTCATAAAGACAATATTTTCTCTCTTGTGTGCTTCCTAGATTTAATATAGATATGCAAAGCCATGCATGAGAGTAGAAGTGAAACTGTCTAGCGAACAAGGGGATCTAACTGAAGGAGCAAGAAAGATGAAGGTGGGGTTGTGGGAGGAGTTTATTCAAATATGTATTGTGTACGGAAGGTGGGGTTGTGGGAGGAATTTATTCAAATATGTATTGTGTACGGAAGGTGGGGTTGTGGGAGGAATTTATTCAAATATGTATTGTGTACGTATGTGAAAAATATCCTTATGTAACAAGCACCAGGTGCAAGGAATAGACACAATGAAAAAAATTAAATAACAATAAAATAAACTTAACAGGAAAACAAAATTCAGTTGTAATGCTCTGGAAAAAAGCAGTCAAATTAGAATTTAGCATCAATCAATCCATGTTTACTACAGGCACAGAAAGGCCCCTACATGCAGACTACACAGCAGTTTGTAGCAGGTGCTAGACTCGTGTCTCTTATTGGTGCCCTGGCCACTTATCTACATTTACCTGACCTTGGAGGACAATGTTTTAAAACGAGAAAGACCTCTCAAAGGTTTTCAGTGTGAAATGCTCCATCCTCCTTTCTCACTGCTGGAAAACAGAAACCTTTGGATTCCAGCGCTTGAGTTTTTATGAGTCTGCCTTGCACACCCACTGGCTCAGCCTGCATCTACCAGCAGGGGGCAGCACCACGCTGTGGAATCCCCTCAAGGCTTTGCTGTTCCCGGCCTCCCACATCTGATGATTTCCCGGCTGGTGGCACCACACAGTCAAGCTGGCACGGCTTTTAATCTCCCGCCTAGGAGCGGTGGAGCTGTGTGTATCCTCAGAAGGGCATGCGCAGACCAGCAGGCTAGACTCAATTTGCAGTGCCCGAGTGCACCTGAAAAGCTTTCTGGTTGAATATGCACTTTTTACAAATAAAACTGTCAGGCTGGAGAGTGAGGCCACTGTAGCTCCAGCTCAGCATTTATGGGACACTTCACAGTCTGCTGAAAGACATCTTCTTTCCTCTCATCCTTGGGAGCTGTAGGGGAGCCAATGTACATGACAGTGTACATGTGTGCACGATCTGAGGGGAGACCCTCAGCCTGGCTGTCCTCACCTGGGTAGGGGTTCAGTGGATCAGGGTACATCTTTCACTGTTTCCCCTTGTTCGAGGATTGGGACAAATTCCAAGAGCTGACTATTCATGTTTCCTGTGTCCCATCTGTTGTCCTCGTGTTCCCCCCCCCCACACACACAAAGTTCTTCCCAAGCAGTGAAATTAACAAGTGAAGTCCCTCAGTTGGGGCACATGTGTGGGAAAGGGATATTGGCCTCTTGTATCTCAGAGCCCAGATGCCTGGGTTCCTTTGAGCTTTCTGGGGAGACACTAAAAGGAGAGCCATGTACTGGGCAGGTGCTGGGCATACATTAGACAGGTGACCCTCCTGGATCCCTTCTAGTAATTCATTGAGAAGGCAGGGACAGTCTTTTTTTTTTTTTTTTTTAAATCAAGGGGGCATGCCCCAGCATATATGTGTCCTTGAAGAGCATGCAGCAGCCATGCCGAATACACAGGCAGTATAGCCTCAAAACCTGCATCTTTTTTCTTCTTTTCTCTCCCCTCCTATCTTTTTCTCTCCCTGCCCCCAGCTCCTTTTTCATTCTCTCCTCTCCTTTCTTTTCTTGCCTTGGACATGAAAGACAACAGAAGGAATTTCTCCCTTCATGTTCATTTCACTACCATGGGCAGGATGGTGTCAACGCCAATATTCCCTTCACCCCCTTCCCCCTATCCCCTTCCCCCGCCCCCCACACCACATACATTCCTGCTGCAGTGTTAACACTAAAGGACTCGGAAATTCCTCAGTGGGCAGAACTGTGGCCTGGGAAACAGTCCTCCCAAGACAGCAGTTTTCAGGGGGAATGCCTCACAGCACACCAGTGGCCAATGAATGCACTCCGGCTCTTTCAAACACAGTGCTGAAATCGGCTTTTTATTTGTTCCCATTTTCTCTCCCAGACACCAATAATATCTGTGAGCTTGAAAAAATATGCTGTTCTGCTTATCCTTCATGGCACAAAGCCATTCCTTCTCAGCCTTGTGATGAACAGATCTCTGGTCCAAATGGGATCCAGGCTAGGCGGCTCGCTATGCCAGGGTGGCCCTGGGAGAGGCTGAGCAGGAGGAAGGAGGCTGGTCAAGTGCCCTGGCCCAGGGCCCACTGAGGCAGATGGTGCTCCCTCAGCACCCCTAGCCAGAATGACACTGCCCCCCAGTTTTCTGGAGATTATGTTCAGAGAGGAGCTAAGGGAGAGCCTGAGCCCTCAGTGACTTGAAACTGTGAATTCCCAGTGGACACTTTGCACTCTCTGGTGGCTCCATCTATCTCTGGATTTCTGTCACTCTGGCCCTTCTCAACCTCAGGAGTGGCAAATGGCCACCCATTCTTTCTCTAACTCCTTCTTGCCACCTGTTCCCCACAGGGTTCTGCCCTGTGCCCCATCCTGCAAGACCTGCTCCCCTTTATCAAGACCTGGGCCCCTCTAGCTCAGCTACAGGAGCACAGTAAGTAATTCACTGGTCCCCTTTCACCACAGACATAGGATAGAGTCCCCCCAAAACTCAGAAGCTTCCAGAGTGTGGAGCAGCAGAGCCCTGGTCACCATCCTCAGCAGAGAAAAGGAGAGGAGAGAGGAGGGGAGGGGAGAGGAGAGGAAGGAGAAAGCAGAGATGAGAGGGAGGGAAAGGTAAGACAAGGAAGGCAATGATTGCAATCCAGAACAACTCTAGAAGTTCAGGGCGCTTCAAGAGAGAAAGGCACTATTGTAAAGGGTGGGTGTTTCCCCACCACTGCCTTCCTGCAGAAACAGAGGAAGCAGGACGTGGCTGGCTTCACAGACTACTTCTTCACAGCTTCTCATTCCATTTTGACAAGACATCCTGCTAAAGCTGCTTTTCTTAAACCCTGTGTGCAACCTCCAAGTGCCAGTAGCCAACACACTGGAAGCTGAGAAAGTGCACACCTGGTGGGCAGTGAGGCTGGAGGGAGGGTACATGGGGAGATGGGAAGGTGTGAATGTACCTCAGCAGGATCCTGACCAGGGACAGCCACCTGAGGCCACCACACAGCAAAGGGAACTTGCATGACTAGGGCATGCCCCTTCATTAAGGGACACGTTGGCCTTTAGATACCCCATCTGGGGCATGTTGGGGGAACTCTAAGAAGGTCCATATGGTTGTTACCCCTGTGGTATTCAGAGATCTCTATTCAGATACGTGAATAGAGAAATTGACGGCAATTCCAAATAAGCCTGTTAACACCCCCTTCCCATGTTCTTATAGGAATTATAGCAAGTACAGTGATAGGAGTGGGTAATGCTAATCTCCGAGAAGCCATGAGGCATGTGGGAAGAAAGGATCTTTCTATAGGGTGTTTGAAGATGGGGTGGCTGCAGACAGGGTGCCTGAAGACAAATCAGTGAATGGATAAGCAGTCTCAGCCCCTGAGCACTCAGCGCTGTGTATTCAAATCTCTGTTCCAGGATTCACTATGCGCGCACCACCTCAGCCCATTCACTTGTCTTCTTACCTGCTCTCATCCAGAAGAAATGGCCAAGGCTGCATCAGATAACCAGGAGGAACGAGTGAAGTGTGAGTATTAGGTTTCTAGCCTAGCCTGCCCATAGCAAGTGCTTGATAAATGTGAACCCTTTCCCTTCTCACTCCACATCTTCCAGGGAGCCCAGGGAGAACTGGGGAGTTCTTAGCCATCGATTTCCTTCATGAGAGCAATTTTATTAAGTTCATACAGGAAACAGTGGTCTTCTTCCTTTAGATAGCTTGTGGAAATTTCCCTTCCTTGTTTTGAGGCAGGATCTCTGGCAGGGCCTGGGTTTTCTTGGTTGGATTCAGGCCTGAGAACAGTCTCCTTTGGGGGGATGGGGTAAAAGTCCAGTCCAATCTAACCCTAAACTCAGTGCTCCTGTTTGGCCCTGTGGGCATCTCTGTCATCAGTAGAGTTGTTGTCTGGGTGATAGTGAGCTGCCATCTGTAGCAAGCCAGAAGGCCACCGAGGTCTCGCTGTGTCTCCTTTTGTTGTCGTGTTTTTGGCTTCTCCAGAGCTGAAGGTAGGGTACAGCGGGCACCAGAGAAGGGTAGATTTCATCAGCATATTATTATTACTTGCTGGTTTCCAATGCCCCTAGCAGGGCAGCTGGCTCCAGGCTTGTGAATCAGCTTGAATGCTTAGGTATCTACAGTGTATTTTTTTGTGACTAAGCAAATATCATGGAACAGCCTCTCACTCCTCTCGGCTGCTACCAGATCAGTTTGTATGCATTTCTGTCCATAGAGAGCCCCCAACTTATCAGGAAGCCTCCAAGGTAGGTTACCTCCAGTTGGTTTAGCCTGGTCACCAGCCACTGTACACTTTCCACAATTTGGCAGAAGATCACTCTCATGGTGCCTGGCTACTTTGCTCCAGAGTAGGAATATCCCCTTCTGGTAAGTATCTTCATTAGGTGACCCCTAAACTCTCTCAATGCCAAGAGAAAGCTCAAGTTGGGGGAGGGGTATTACATGTTTCCAAGGGCCTAGCAAGTACTAGTCCAGGAGTTAGATGAGACAGAGTCCAGACTCTTATTCTGTACCTAATATGGGCCTCAAACCCAAGATCCTCATGTGGAAGCTTCCTAAACAGCTGGGGTCTCAGATGCATGACACCACTCCTGACTAAACAATCTATTTTAAACGTGTGTACTCCTCAAACACAACATAATGCCCCCCTTGAAGTCTTGTGTGTCTCTCTCAGCTGTTCTAGATGCTTCTGTATATTTCCATTGCCACCTCCTTGCAGATGAGAGCCATGACTAGCCTTGGCCACCTCTTAACCAGTCTGATGAGGATGGCCCAGCTCATGTCTTTAGAAGGTAGACATTCATCCTCAGCTCTGGAAACTAATCCCAACTTTCAGCGGATAAGAAATTTCCCTCTTGGTTTCATTCAGAAACAAGAAGGTGACTCGGTGGTAAAAGTTGAGACAATTTAAAGAGATGAAGGTTATCTTTCCGATCTGTGACCCCAACTCTGATGCAGAAGAGGAAGGAGTTGCTATCTTAATCCAAAACATTATCTTTGAGGACTGTACACAAAAGAGAATGTTTAGCTTGGAGTAGCCATACATACTCAGAACCCAGTTCTCAAGAGGCTGAGGTCATATGTTTGAGATCACCTTGGGTTAAAAATGTAAAACTCTGGCACCTGTCTTAAACCAACCAACTGCACAAGCCAACAATAACAAACCCACAAGCAAAGAGGAGAGTGTCTAGAATGTTTTTAACTTTATTACCTGAGGAGACTGTGGTAGTAAGAGTACACTCTGGCCACAAATGGATATTATGGGCCAAAACGATGGGATTTTTGCTTGTGTTTGTTTAAAAAGGGATCTTGACATAGAGCCTCAATTGGCCTTGAACTTGCTTTGTAACTCAGGCTGGCCTTGAACTTGCAGTGATCCTCCTGCCTTTGTCTTTCAAGAGCTGAAATTACAGGCATGAGCCACTCTTAACAGCCTTAACATGGTTAATAAAGCCCTGTTCCTGCAGTGGTATTCCACATGACCTAGACATTTGTTGTCTCAACCAAAGGGATGGAGCCTATAGGATAGAAATGGACCATTCTCTTTCCCAGGGTACAAGCTGGCCTCCTGGAAGAAGTCTACGCACAGAGTAGGGTTCATAGGAGGGCTTGCTGTTGGAGGTGAAGGGCAGAGACTAATCCTCCAGCCGTCTGATTTACCTTGGATAAATGATTATGTAGTGGTGCCTTTTGAAGCATGTTGGCAGGCTTTTGAAGGCTGAGTGTTCCAATATGGCAATTAAAGATGACTGATACGCATACTTACTGCCTTTTCTCCATCCCTCACAATTTCCTTATACACCCACCAAGTTCCAGTCACTGAAGCTTGCGGCATCCAGAATACGATTGCTTTCCTTAAAGTGGCATGGGACTGGAGCTTAGAAATACCTTGAAAGCCAGCTCCTTCCTTGCAGAAAAGTATGTTTGCATCCTACCACCATCCGCATCCCTATCACTGTCACTACCACCATCACCATCAATCACCATCATTTAAGGACATTTTATTTTTCTCTGAAAGTGAAAATAAATACATAAAATAATAAAAATGTACAGGATCTAGGGGTATGGCTCAGTGGTAGAACACTTGCCTAATATCCCCAAGGCCCTGGCTTTGACCCCTAATTACTGAACAAATCAACTAAAAATAAAAAAGAATGGGTGGAACTCTATCTACTTCTTTCCTGACTTTCAGCCCCAATCACTTCCTTAGTAAATGAAGGGAACATGGAGCAAAAACTCCAGAGGCCAAGCAAGCAGCAAAGACAGAAAGCAATTGAAAGCCCATGGCTTCCCCTCAGTGCCTGAGCTCCCAGTGTGCAAAGTGAGAACTGTTTAGACATATGCAACCAAGGAAAGGCCTAGAACAGCAGCTCGAGGGCAGGAAAAGGAAAAGTCAGCTTCAAGGGGGCGAATCCAGAGTCTGCAGGTAGAAAAACTAGGAAGGAGCTGTTTTGTGTCAGCAGCTCTGCATGCTGTGGTCAGGCCTGGCTTTGGCATGACAGACACTAACATCCATTTGGGGATGGACACAAGAGGATGGCAAGTGTCCTAGCATCTTCCAAGCTCTGTTTTCATGGATCTACTTCTGGCTTCCATTGGCCTCTGCAATTGCTTTGTATCTTCATCACCTTGGGTAGCCACCGCTTTCAGTCAACCTAGAGAGGTGGCCCCAGAGTGACGACATAACTTCAACTGTCCTTGCTGCATGCAGGCCAGGACACGGGAAGTTGCTGTTGGAAGCAGATGCTCTAGGCTCATGTCAACATGAGAGGCAGTAGGATGCCTTCCCCATGTACTTGCCTCTGATTCTACACCTCCCACTCTAAACACTCGAGCTTCCAGAATCCAAGTGTCCATTATGGCCTGACTCAGAGAGTCTCCCAGATCCTGAGCTAAAGGTGGAACAGAAGTTCTCCTGATAGAAGGACCTAGAGAGTCTTCTTTTATGTGTGAGGAAAGGATTTCGCCCAAGGCTCAGAAAGTAAGCCATGCTTAAGTTGCAGTTTTTTTGTGCTAGGCAGAGAGAGATGGAGGACAAAATAGAAAATGGAGACTAAAGCAATGGAGATGGCTCTTTTAGAGAAAGAAAAGGGAGAGGAGAAAGAGAGAAAGACAAGGGAGTATTCACCCTCAGCTGGGAAACAAAATCTTCCACAAAGGCACTTTAAATAGTAGAATCCTGCCCCCAAATGCCTAGGGTGATTAGCACTGGAGTTTAGACACCAGAGTTGGTTTCCAGGGCAACCAGTTCCTCCCTCCGTTTCCATGAAGTTACTACTCTCCAGGTGGCTGTGGAGAGCTGGGTTACTGCAGAATGGCTGCATTGCCCAGCGGCCAGTATGCTCAGCCTCTGCCATTGTGCTCCACACCTGGGGTCCCAGGACAGCCTTCCTCGGACCTCCATTATGCAAGCAGGTGGACCCTGGTAGGCAGTTTTGCCCTCTGTAGGGTCTCAGTGACCCTGACTCTGTGACTGAGAGCTGAAGAGATTTACAAAGAAGTCTTTCATGGCAGGTCAGAGAGGCAGGCTCCTCTCCAGCTCTGCCTGTCTCCAAAGCCAGGGTTCCCTCATCTAACTGCCTCTGTTTTCCCATCACCTGGACAAGGTGGCAAGGAGCAGCCAGGGGTGAGAAATGGGATACGGATTCATGAGCGATCCTGTTCCTTCAGAAACGGGTTCCCCAAATGCACCAGAGTTCAATAGGGCCTGCTCAAACCTGGCCTAGCCTTTATTTTCCTTGTCTAGGGAGACAGAAGCAGCTGAAGTCTTGGTGCTTGCTTGCAACACTAGCACAGGAACAGTAAGTCTTGGGGACTTGAGATTTTTTTTTTTTTTTTTTGGTTTTTCGAGACAGGGTTTCTCTGTATAACAGCTCTGGCTGTCCTAGACTCACTTTGTAGATCAGGCTGGCCTCGAACTCACAGAGATCCGCCTACCTCTGCCTCCCAAGTGCTGGGATTAAAGGCGTGCGCCACCAATGCCCGGCTGGGGACTTGAGATTTTAATCGAGCGTGTACTGGCACCTCTGTCTGCACTGCTACCCCTGAACCGTGTTGCAAGTGGGGAGGTGTGCACGAACACACACACACACACACACACACACACACACACACACACACTGAATGATGACTAAAATGTAATGACTTTTTTTTAAAGGCGGAGAGTATCTGAGGAAACTACCAGTTGTCAACCTGTGGCCTCCACACACACACATGCATGTCCACTGTTCAGGACAACAAGCAGCAGATTATTAGAGACAGTAATGATCACATAATATTGGTTGGCACCAGCAGCCCCAGGCATGGTTCCTGCTTCCTGAGACTCCAGGGACTAGGGGAGAGAACATCTAGAAGGAGGCGCAAACTTCTTGGAGGTGACTATGTCTTTTTCTAGCCTGGTAGTTCTCCCAAAATATTAGACACATGCTTGGGCAGTAACAGGAAGCATTAAAGAGGGTGGCTTTCTCCCATGTTGGAGAGGCTGTTCCAGGTATTGGGGAACCATGGAGTGAGCAGAGCAGAGAAGAGCTTAGGGTCTGAGCCAGGCAGGCCTCCAGGCATAGCTACTTTCTAGCTCTCAATGGGCAGCACCTTGAATTTCCCAGCCCCAGTTTCTTTATCCACAGAACTCCCGACCCTGAAAGTTTTAACCTTGAGGAACTGACCCCCAGCTCTGGATGCTTGGTGTGATCCTTATCTCTAAAGTGGCTCTAACAAGAACTATTTCAGAAAGCACACTAGATCTGTAGAACCCTCAGCAGAGTTTGCCTCCCAGGGAATAGCCCACAGGTGACTGACTGACTGCCTCTCTTAAACAAGGACCAGGGCAAAATCCATGAGGATCTTGGGCCCCAGACTAACCTTAATTGCAGTAGTGTATTCCCTTAGGCAGCTGTGGATGCATTCCTTTACTCTCTGTGACTCATTTTACCCCATCTATAAAATGGGTATAATCACAATTCCTTCGTTGGAGGGTACACATATGGTAAACTGGTGTGTGGCAGGTGGGCCGTGTCCCTTAAAGTGCATCAATTAGTAATTCCATGTGGGATGGACTTGTTAAGAGCAGCACATTAGCTGCAGAGTGTGACAGAGGCTGAGATCACATGTCAAGGATAAGCAATAAAGATTTCCACACTAAGCCTATCTTTGGTCTTGCTGGCCTCTGAGGCTCTGCCTGTCTTTTCCATGCTGTGTCTATCTGGATTAATGGGGAAGATGCTGACCCATCACTACAGCCAGTCCAAAGCAGAGAAATTACTTCCTAGCTTCATTTTAAAAATCAAAGCTCCTTCCCAGCCAGAGGCAATTACAGACTGACCCACAGGATGGCAGAGTATATTTCAATTGGGACATGACATTTTCCTAGCCCTTGCCATATGGAGCCTGGATACCAGCTGGTCCAGGGATGAGACCAATCACAGGGTCCAATTGGAACTAAATAAAATGACCCCCTGGAGGAAATAGCTCCGGGGAGACCCACAAATCCCCATGACATGTCATTTTAGCAATGTCCCGTGTCAGAATGGGTCTTGCATTCAGCCTGATGCCTGAGGCCTCAGTCCTCTTTGTAGTGGGACAACAAGATCTGAGCCTCAGCTGTGAGACCCTCTCTCAGCAGGGGAGGAGCCCAGGGGCACAGCTGAGGAGCCTGGCCTCAGCCGGTGGCTGCTACAGATAGCCCCGAGGACATCCAGCTTGCCTAGAAGATCCTGACATCAGCTCCCCGGCATTCCCCAAAGATGGGTCACGTGACTGATACCAGGGTCTACGTTCACACTCCTGTCCCTGCATTTCAGCCCCACAGCTGTTCCATCTACCCTTCCCTATCTTCTGGAACAGTTTAGCTTTGTCCATGTTATGGACACTTAGGTTACATTTTGGGTACAGAACGTGGTACAGTAGAGAACAGAAGGAGGCGCTTTGTGTTGCTATCGGGCCTTGAGGAGGACTCAGCTCTGATACCCTATCAGCCACCCTAAAACCCAAAGTCACAGCCAACCTGTCTGTCTCCCAGGACACAGACCTTGTGTCCAGATTCTGCAGTTCTGTATCACCCACTGTCTGACCAGTTTTGCCTTATTTCATGGGGTGACTATAGTGGTCTCACAGAACTGCTTGGAGGCTTTGTGGCTGAATGCACAAGTGTATTAAAAAGTGCTTAGCGCCCAGAAGCAGCAAGTGCACAGTAAATGATTACAATTCTTATTGCTGGTACCTCTGTGAGTTCTTTGCGAAGAATGGAGGATTTGGCTTCTCTCTTGCCATGGAAACTTCAGTCACTGTTTTGGCATATGGGTCCTTGGGCTTATCTCTCCAAGAAGCATGGGGTCGAGAGGCCAGTCTTGGTGGGACTTTGGGAGAATTCTGTTCAGGGAAGGTGGGTGGCAGCCATGCTGTAGAGGAAGGCAGACTGAGTCCCCCACTCTGTAACCTGACAATGAAAGAGCTTGAGGGGCTCCTCAAGGGCTTTCATAGATGGTGGCTGGGAATAGCCAATCGTGTTTACTCCCTCAGTTGCTGGGAACAAGTGTCCCTTTCTGATGGCCTATTGTCTCTAGTGAAGCAGGCACATACCTCCCATTGGCGCTGATGGGATTATGCGCTCCTATCAGAAGGGCAACAGTGGGTCCCCCTTGGAGGGGCTGCCTCACATGGCCAGTGGGTTGATTATCAGCTGAACACAGGGAGACCTCTTTCAAGAGAACCATTCAGGCCTGAGTGTTTGTAGTCTGTCTGCTTGCTGATAACTTTTTTTTTGGGGGGGGTACACACTGATTGCATCACATTCAGAAGCAGTGAAAAGGCTTCAAACGTCCATGACATTTGATCTTGAATCAAAATGGCAGCAGATAATGGGTTTCCACATGGCTGCGTGTCTCCATGGGCTTCAATCCCTTTCCTCCCTTCTCCCCGAAGAAGAATGCTGAAAGTGTTTGAACTCTGAGCATCTTTTAAACGCAGTAGCTAAAAGTTGTTACCAGATGGGTACAGAAGTTTATTTCAATAGACTGTAGAAAAGAATATACACTTTATAAAATGAAATAAAATTAAGATTAAATATAATTATATTTTATGATGTGACTGGAGAGAAGTTTGAACTAATTTAATTGAGTAAAGTACACTAAACTGGAAAAAGAATACAAAAAAATTGATCCATAGATTTTTGTCCAGTGTGTCTTCAAAACAAACAAACAAACAAAAAACCCAAAAGAATGGTACTGAAAAATGTTTCAAAAATCTTGAGGGGAATCAGCATCTTGTACCCATACTGTTTCCTCTGGGCTAGTCTCCCAGCCCCTAATACAAGCCAGAGGACTCTATTGTCTTTCCTGGAATTGACTGGACATGACACCAGGTAAAACTTGGAAGCCCGGTGTGACTGAGGTTCCTCAGCTTAGGGAAGATGCTCACTCCAAACCAGTGTTTCCTTTTGGCACCCTGAAACTCCAGAGTAAATCATCCCCCCGCAAGATTTCAGGAGGGGGAGGGGTGTACTTTCTGTCAGGAGGAAGAAGGCTCCGCTGGGAGCCTTTCTTGGGTAGAACTTGGTCAGATGGATTTTGGAAAAGAGCAGAAAATGAATTTGAGTATCTGGAAACTGATTTCTTTTTTCTGTACACCCTGCCCTGCCCCCTGCACATATTGTTTATCCCTTGATTGCAGACCACTGTCATGCCTGACCTTGAGGAGACTCAGGTCGCAGGAATAGACGCTCCATAACTTTGCAGAAATTAGGCTACCTGAACATCACAGATTCAACAAGATATAGGAAAAGGGATGAAAGTGACACAAGGTTCTTCTTTATGCTTTTCTTCATATTTAGGTATTTATTCATCTGCTTATATATTAATTTTTGCTTTTTTTTTCAGACAGGGCCTCACTATATATCCCAGGTTACCCAGCAAGCATTTATTAGTAAATACCTACAGTATGTCAAGCTTTGTTCTAAATGTTGGGATAAAGCCATTAATTCTAGAGACCTTAAGCACTAATGGAATTTAACTTAAAAAGTAAAAATAAAAAGTGCCCAGCACACATATACATAGTTAGTATAGTGGTACACACCTATAACCCCAGAGCTGGGGCAGCCTGACATAGGTAGATCCAGGGCTTATGGTCAGCCCTAATGCCCTGTCAGTCTAGTCCAATCAAGTGATCCCAGGCAAGTGAGAGACCCTGTCTCAAAAAATAACATGTCCAGCACCTGAGGAATGAAGCTAATTCTGGCTTTCCCATAAATGGCAAGTAACACACACACACACTCGTCAGCTGTTACCTGTGATCTGTGTTCAGCACTAAAGAAAGCCAGCCTGGATACAGACATTTAAGGCTCAGATTCACCAAACAGCAAGAGACGAAGTCCCTGACATGGCTCGGCCAAATGGATGGGCAGCTCAGCAGTCCTGCAGATAGGATCTGGGGAGCAGGCGCGTATGGGGCTGTGCTTGAGAGGCTTGGCTGGGAGCCCAGCAGGGCGCGTAAGACAAAGCTTTTTATTTCTTCTCAGTTGTTAAGAAAGGATGATAGCAACAGGCCATCCTTGGGAGGTGTCATGAGGTCAGTTTAGAACACACAGAGTGGGCATTTTATCCTGCCAGCTACTGTCATCAGCATCATCCATCTCAGTTGATGTTCTTTTAATCACAGGGCAGGAAACATCACATGGGACTACTCATGGCTTCTGGACTTACTTCTTCCTTCCTCCATTCCCTTCCTCCCTTCCTTCCGTCTTTTATTTTTAACTTCAGATAAGGAGCATTTCCAGATCACCTAGGACACTTCGTAAAAAATTTAAATTTAATTTTATTTTTATTTATGTGTTTGTGTCTCTCTCTGTGTGTGCACATGTATACACAGAAGTTGGTGTCAGAATCCTTTCATAACCCTGGGGCTGGAGTTACAGACATCTGTGTGCCACTTGAGATGGACGCTGGGAACTGCACTAGGGTCCTCTGTAGGAGCACTGTTAACTACTGAGCTACCTCTTTACACTTTCCCAAAGGCCTGTCTTAAAATTTCCTTCATCCCATGGACTTCATAATTTGAAAGGCATTGTCCTAAACAAGTCCAATGTCCTGAAAGGTAACTAATGCATAGCTCTGTTTTTTTGTTTTTATTAATCAAAAGTACATGTGATCACCAATCCAACCCTCTATTATCCTAAATAACCAGCTACACTTTGGGCCTATTATGACTCTTGACAAAGGCAAAGATCCGTGTGCCCAAGACCTTGTCTACTGTGTGCTTATGATAAAGCTGAAGACATTTGCTGGACATTTGGGTACTCTAAGAATGGCTCCTGGCTCCCTTATCAAATCCCCAAAGGCCAAGAGTACAAACCTGGGAACATAGGATAATCTTAGCCATAGAGTCTAGAATCTGGCTCATGGCCAAGGTCACAGGCCACATTTGTAGCCTGCAGGTGCTGACCCAATGCCAGAGCTCCAGTTTGTTTTTCAAGCTTTAGTAAGTGCTGGCACATCCTGGAACCTTGTCCAAGTGTAGGGTCCGATTCATGGGTCTGTAGTGGGGTCTAGGTGCTTGTGCTGCTGGTCCTCGGAGCACACGCTCTGAACAGAAAGGACCCAATATTCCCTCCCAAAGTGTTTTAGAGTTAGGGTGGTGGGGCTCAAACTGGGAGAGTGTAGTTCAAATACAGTCAACAAATGGAACTGAGGGCTTTGAAGTCCAGTCTCAGACGTGACTGCCAGATGGGCCTCTTTGTCAGCAGGAGAGCTGCGAGAAGGCCGATGAATTTCACCACAGCTGGAGGAAAACTATCTCTACCTTATTAGCTGGGTTAGAACATTGATTGGGACCATGCACATAAGCGTCCGATGTAAGACGTGGAACATGACAGATGCCAAAGTGTGTCAGCTTTCCACAGTTCTCCAACGCCCACTGCCTGGCTTTGTGACCCTGAAAGAGTGACTGAGCTTTCTTGACTTTGGGTAAAAGACCAACTGGTACGTGGGCTCCTTGGTGTCTAGCTTCTGGAGCTGAATTCTGATTGGTCCACCTGGGGCCATTGTCTTGGGTCTATCTGCCTGGTTCATCAAAAAGGTGTGTTTTCTAAAGGTGCCACCCTCAGGCTCAGAGGTGCATGTGATGGCTGCTGGACCTAGGTAGCAAGAAAATTATCTTTATAGTGCTGGGTGTTATGAGAAACCCTCATTATCAAATCCCACATCAGATCAGTTTGTGCCCACTGAAACCTGACTGTCAAGGAGGAACAGAGTTTGGCTTATGAATGATGAGACCCTGAGATCAAAGGAGGCAGAATAAACTGCATGGATATAATTTATTAATAAGGGATAAATATGCTAATTAAGACAGAGCCTGCAAGAAGGCAAATTCCCCAAGTAAAACTTTACAGAATGCTCCGATGATTACCATTTTAATTAAAAATACATCAGTCAGAACAAATGACGGGACACTCCTTCCCAGCACAAGAGCTGCCTGAGATGCAGAGCTGACTCCATCTTCCTATCATGCAGAGGCAATGAGACAGCAGGGGAATCCATGCCAGGCTGGGCTGTGTCTCCCCCTAGTCCTTGCCTGAGTTACTGTTTCCTAACAGGCTTGGGGATCCTCTGACCAATGTCCCCTTACTCTTTGGGGTAAAGCACAGCTGTGCCTCTCCTAATCAGGTTTCTACCATAGAGTCTCCAAGTCTGAGCTTTCCGCACTATTCTAGCAGTTTCCTGACTGCTCTTGTCTTTATCTAACCTGCGTACCCCAAGGTTACTGTAAAGCCGTGGTCCACAGTGTGACTGAGGGATCTATCTTAAATCAAGTCTCTCCTCTCCCCTCCTCCACATCCTCTTCTGGCTCCTTGCAAACCACACCAATGACAGAAGCCACAATTGCTCAGCATTCATTAGTGAATGTTTACCTATTTCCAAGATGAGGAAACTAGAGGTTCAGGCCAAAGAATTCCTGGGCCAATTGTGTGATACAAAAGGAGCAGAGTGAAGGGCCTAGAGAGGCTCAGTGGTCTAGAGGACTAGCTGTTCTTCCAGAGGACCCAGGTTCAGTTCCTAGCACCTACATGGCAGCTCATAACCACCTGTAACTCCAGTTCTAGGGGACCCAACTCCCTTCTATCCTCCATAGGCACTACACTGACATACATGCAAGCAAACACTCATACACATAAAATAAATATACAAACAAATCTTTAAAATCAAAAAAGCAACAGAGTGAGCATTTGATCCAGGCCCAAGAGTCACTTTGGAACCCTCTTCCTCGGCCATTAGCCTGGACAGTTCCCATGGCTTCTGTCCTGTAAGGGATGAGGTCTAGGCTCCTCCTGTGGGGCAGTGCTCTCAGAGCTGGCCTCTTCTACTCCAACCTCACTCCAGGCTCCAGACATTGCTCTGGAACCTCTGCAGCTCCGAGCTTTGTGCCCTGTGCTTTTGTACTTTCTCCGTGGCTCAACACCATTCATAATCTCCACATTTTCCCATGCTTTGTCAGATGTCGGGTGCTTCTCTTCTCTTCTGTCTGTTCTTCACCTCCCACCCTATGCTGAGCTTTCTCCACATCCTTCCTTCCTTGTTCTCATCTCTCAACTCTTTCTTCTCTGCCCAGTATCCTGCTTTGCCTCTAGGAATCAAGCTCCTGGGGTGCATGGGCTGTGCCCTTAACCTTGACATTGTTTTCTCCTCATGAGGTGTCTGACCTGAAGTGGAGGCTTAAAAAATGCTTACCCAAGGGACCACTGGCCATACATTGAAGTCTGCACTCTTGGGTACAGCAAGGCATGGCTGGACTGAGTCTCTGTTCTCAGGGAGCATGTCCTCTATTTGAGTCAGGGAGTCAGGCAAGAATCAAATGGCAAATGAATGAAGATGATACCAGAAGGTGGCCAGGACTCCTGGGCCCCCAAACAGAAGTGCAACAGGGAGTCGCTGGACATGCAAGCAAAGGAACCCATAGGTGGCATCATGTGAATAAGAGTCCCAGATAGAATGAGGACAGCCATACAGGTGACAGCCTGGCAAGTAAAAAGTCCTGAGATGGGGACACACTTGGTATGTCCAAGGAGAAAAAGCAGCTGCCCAGAGGGGACAGAGTAAACATGTGTCTCTCTCTCAGGGAGTTTAGTTGGGGGCCAGACACAGGAAGGTCCTGACTCCAGTGGGGCCCAGCTCTCCCCTAGCTGTTTACAGCAGTACAGAAGGAACATCATCTCATTACCCAGATGAGAACATGTGATCAGGTGACTCTGACCTGGGTCTCACCCTTGACCCCTCTGGAATTGGAGACTAGGATACACAGGGCTAAGAATGTGGGCACTGAAGATGTATGAGGTCACACCCAGGCTCTTCACTAGCTTGTTAGGTGACTTACTCATCTGTAAAAGGACACAGCGATGTAACAGGACTGGAAGGTTTTATCGCATTTGAAGGTCTGGGGATATTACCTGGTTCATAGGAATAATACTCACTATTAAGAGTAAGAATGGCAGCAATGTTGTGAGTTGAAGACCACAGTGTGAGTGAAGGTCAGAGGAATCAGTCCTCTCCTTCCATCATGGGGGTGGGTCTCAGGGGTCAAACTCAGGCCATCAGCTTGGTGACAAGCACCTTCACTTACTAAGCCATCCCTCTACACCAGGTTGCTTGGTTTTCATTGCCAACTTAATTGAATTAGGAAATGCCTAGGGCGTTGGTGAGTCATGCCTTTCCACATGTTGATGATGCCAACATTTGAAATATAAATTAATTTTGGGTCCTACTTATCAACTCTCATGGTGCACATGGAAATATTCCAAAATTTGATCTAAAAAAATCTAAAAGCCTTCTCAGCCAACTTGATGAGGCTACTGAGTCTGTAATGTGAATTCTAGAAATGGAAACATCTCTGAACTCATCAGGGAGAAAAGAAACGTTTCTTGTTTGAAAAAAGATTTACTCTATGCCTGAAGAGATCATATTAGTAGAAGATTCTTAAGTTTTTCAAATAAAAACTGAGACTCTATATTTATAGTAAGGGTTAGAAGGATGTAAGATGTGTGCTTGCAAGAACTGGGAGGGAAGTCACAGTCAGGTGAAGGGCTCCCAAGGGGATATTTCCCACTGAAGCCCCTATCATCCGTACATTTTAATGATAGCTGTCTTGGAAGAGGGACAAGCCATCATGCCTGAATTTTCATGAAGTTTAATCATGTTTTTATCTTCCAAGAGGAGACTGGATGCTTGAACTCTCCTTCAGCTATTTTGGCCATGGGTAATTAAAGACGGAAAAGATGGACATTCCACAGGGACAGTGTGGGAATAGGGTCTGCATGGACATTGTCACCAGGATGCAGGGAGAGAATTAATGCTTTTCTCAGATCATGTATTGCAATGGCCCCGACTCCCTCTATGTATTGCAATGGCCCCTG
>CAJQZJ010033481.1:2413949-2550893 GCA_907164525.1 Lophiomys imhausi | reverse complement strand
CGACTCCCTCTATGTATTGCAATGGCCCCGACTCCCTCTATGTATAGGAATGGCCCCGACTCCCTTTATGTATTGCAATGGCCCCGACTCCCTCTATGTATAGTAATGGCCCCCACTCCCTCTATGTATAGCAATGGCTCCCGCTCCCTCTATGTATAGCAATGGCCCCGACTCCCTCTATGTATTGGAATGGTCCCTACTCCCTCTATGTATTGCAATGGCCCCGACTCCCTCTATGTATACCAATGGCCCTGACTCCCTCTATGTATAGCAATGGCCCCTACTCCCTCTATGTATTGCAATAGCCCCTACTCCCTCTATGTATTGCAATGGCCCCGACTCCCTCTATGTATGTACCTGTTGGCAAGGCGGGGACACCAACAACAGAAAACTGGTCATAGTGCTCAGGTATTCACCTAGCATGCCCTTATGTCCTCTAGTGTCTAACTGCCCACAAAATCCAAGAATATATTTTCTGGACCAAGGTCCTCTTGCCAGCAGCCTCAGAAGGTCATCAGATGTATACTGCTAGAGTTATATGCCAGTGAGGGACAAGAAGAAAGAGGACATCTCCAGGCAAGGGGAGGGCAGGATTGTCCCAAGGAGGCCTTCCCTGTCCATTGTTAATGAGAAGAGCAGGTGAGGATAGGTTGTTCCCTGATGTCATGGAGATCTCCAAAGGCAGAACTCTAAGGGATCAAGGCCCTCTTCCTAGTCTTTCTGCAGGCCTGAAAGTGCTGCTGATGTGGTGGTTCTCACTGAGGGTGCCTCCCATTTGAGAAACTTCCCAGCTTTGACTTCAGCATGGCTTCCTGTGTACATGGACTTGTCAGCACCTCCTTAAACAAGATGTATGGTTTCCACATCACTAAAACAGACAGCAACGATTCACCTCCCGGGTCTGTACCTTTCTCTTCTGTTTCACTTGGGTGGAGATGGCAGATAGCTGAGAAGGAGTCAGCCCCAACTCTGCCTGGAGAATGTATGCTAGAGTGGTTGGGGTGGGAACATGGCAGAGGCTGCACATTTCTGAAGATCTGAAACATTCAGAGGGAAAGAAGCCACTAGAGACCAGCATGTGGCTTCAGCTTGGCTGCTTGCCCACTGTCCTAGGGCATGCCAGTGCTTCTCTGGGGTTCCCCACATAGCCAGGGTAGGATCTAGCACTGATGGACCCAATGCTGTAGCACCTATGTTGGTTCTGGGCACCATAGCTTGCCTTAAATTTATGGTTCAGGCAGCAATGTGGATGCTAATTTGATATTTCTTTTATGGAGAAGCCAATACCATTAACAGAGTAATAACCAGCCATTCAGTTCATACCAGAGGCTAACAGGAAGTGAGGAGAGGCTAACAGGAAGTGGATAAGGCATCACTATAGTCTCTTCCATAGAATTGTGTCAACCAACACTGATCTTACACAACTCCAGACACTAAGCCCTAAGTGTCTATTAAATGAGGCCCAAGGGCCTGGACACCACAATTCTGAGCAATAACTCTAGAAAAATCCAGAAGTGTCTGTGAAACTGCCAGGATGTCATTATTGTCTAAGGGCACTGTCCTTTATGTTGAAGAAACTTTGAAGGTGGAATTCTGGAACTTTCTACCATAAATTTCAGATAAACATGAAATTAAATAATACAACATAAACCAAAAACTCCTCATATTAGAATAGAGATGAACTACTTTGCCCAGTCATCCTAGGAGATGGTGACATGGCCCGGCCCTTTCATGCCCAGCCCCCACTGCTGGCACTGATGTCATCTGGCTGGCTCCACAGCAACAACCTTAGAGCTGGACTCTAGATCAATGAAAGCATCCACCATGCCAGACATGTCTGCCCTCCTCCAGGCCTGCTGCAGAGCCAGGGTTCAGGCTCAGTGCCAGGCCATCTGTCATTTGGCACTGCTGTTAATTGCTGTGCTGATGAACAAGGTTTGAACTTGAAGCAGAAAATGCATATACAAATAGACACAGCCATGCAGTACTGTCTCCTGTCCTCTTATGACCTAACACAGCCTCTAGAACACAAAGGTAACAATGGCCAAGTCACACCTAGGCCACGGAAGGTGCCTGTCCTGATGGACAGATAGTCCAAAGAGTCAATGCCACCAATGTCTCCATCCAGAGGTGGTTTAAGCCCTGGGGTCATAACCAAACAGGGAGATAGAGGGAAAGAGGCCGCTAGAGACCAGCATGTGGTTTCAGCTTGGCTGCTTGCCCACTGTCCTAGGGCATGCCAGTGCCTCTCTGGGGTTCCCCATGTGGCCAGGGTAGGATCTAGCACCAAGGTAGGTGGACAAGTACATCAAGTAGAGTGTGACTGGGTCTGGGCAAGAAGGCAGTATTGAGATGGTGAAAACATGGGCATGGGGATCTGGCCAGTCTTCAGACCTTCCCAGGGTACACAGGAGGCCCAAGTTAAATGTTAAACAGTATATGAGGTGCAGATGCTCTCCAGGGAAAGAGCAGAACAGAGTGGCATGGCAGAGAGACACAGAGAGAACCCTGACTGCTAGGGGCTCAGGGAGGTGAGTGTGGTAGCCAGGGAATGAAGCAGGAAGACACAGCTGCAGAGAGTGAAGATGCTCCAGATTGAGGCAGGGAGCCCTGGAGAGAAATTGCACCATAAACCATGGGCAAGCATAAGATATCACATTAGGTCAGTGTGGGTTCCTTGCCCTTAAGGGTCTTGAGAGCAAGGGACATGGGAGGTGGCCCCAAAAGTGACAGATGTGTTAACCGCCATGTTAGAGAAGACTGATTTCAGATGGAGCCAGGTCAGGACCTCCAGCCTCTGGCAGGGTAGGGTTGGTGCTCTGACTCACCAAACAGCAAGGTCCTGGCAACTGGCCATTACCTGGGGAAGGGAATTTGAACAGTTTGAGAGGTGAGAAAGCGAAGAGCTCAGATGCAGATTCCTGTGAGCCTGACCAAGAGCCTGTGGCACACACCTCATGGGAGGCTGCTTTCTTCCTGGTAGAGGAAAGAGACAGCACGCGTGAGGAAGGAGGGTGTCTGAAAGTACGGGAGAGAAGGCATGACGTAGTTTCCTCTGGACAGGAGTATGTGTGGGTTCCCACAGGACTGGGACCTCAAGTGCAGGGTGACAGTCCCCAGAACGACACAGGTCCAAGACTTGGAGCCCAACAGCCTGTGGACAAATAGCTGACCCTCCCTGGCTTCAGTTTTGGGTTTTCTTTTGTTTTTTCTTTTTGTATGTTTTCATGAAGACTACACCCTAACATCTTTCTGTGAATGATGTTACATTTATAAAGATAATATGAATGAATAAATGCTTAGCTGTATCTTGTGAGTCCTCACACTCGGATGGTAAAACAGTGAGACCCCAGTTGGTTGAATCAATTTACATGGAGACAGTTAAGCAGCCAGAAGATACGCAATCTTTATTTTTGCTCTGGCTGACTAGGTACTCATTATGTGTCCCAGGCTGGCCTTAAACTCACAGTAGTCCTCTTGTCTCAGCCTCCTGGATGCTGGCATTGTAAGTATGCAGCACCATGGTCAGCTGTGACCTTGATCTTGTTAGCATCGGGAGGGGATCACTGTGGATGGTTTTTGTGGGTTTTGGTTGGTTGGTTGGTCTTTGTTTTTGTGAGAGCCATGAAGCAGCACTCAGACAATCATTCTCCCTTCTTCAAAAAACCACATTCCCTCATCAGATGTCTCATGATTTTTCTCCTATTCAGGGAAATTTCCTTGAAGAAACAGAAGGTATTTCCAGTGCCTAAAATTGATGGCTGTGGATGCCAATAGGATGACAGTGGCTGTCAGAGGCCACAGGAAGCTGGGGGACCTCAGGGGCTCCTGCCTGGACCAGGTCAGCTAGAGATGCCCCATCTTGGGGTGGCTGCAGCTGAATTATATTGTCCAATTGAACAGAGGATTCTGCATGTTCCCAAGTCCCAAGACACTCTCAAACTGCTCTGTGAAGAAGGGCTCACTCACCAGACCAGGGAACTGGGTGCCCAAGAGGTCATATGGCTATGTAAGTCACTCAGCAAGGAGGCTGCTGCACAAACACCAAAGGCCCAGCTTCATCCTTGCCTCAGTCTGCCTCACATGGCAGGGGTGAGAGAGGTGACCACTGGCTAGAGCTCTTTGCAAAAGTGACCAGATGGTGGTAGACAAAGAGAAAGGGAGGCTTGAGCTGACCCCTGAGGCACAGAGCTGAGCAGAACAGACCACCCCAGGTTTGCATCTTTGCTAGAGGACCTTGAGATAGGGGACTCCTGTCCATGGTTCCTGAGGGAGCCTGCCTGCAGAGCGTGGTAGAGATGGTAGAGAGCAGAGATATGGTATGGAGCCTAGCCACCATCAAACACTCATTTTTCTAAGTGCTGGTCATTACTGCAAAGCTGTGTATTGAGAGCACATAAAGAACAAGGATAGACAGTGAGAGAACCCTTAGGAATGGGTGCTGAGAAGCATCGTCTACCAGAAGCACTTAGATGCAGTTTAATTTCATTGTTCTATTCCCCCAGAGAGGTAATTATTATTCTCAAACACTACAGGTGAGGAAGTAGAGACCCCAAGACCAAGTGGCCATAGCTAGCGAGCCAGTGGCTTCTTTTCAGTAGATTCAGGGCCTTGGTCTATGGAGCTTGGTGACCATGGCTGGGACCCAGGTACTCAACCCCCAGAAGGAATTATGTGCCCCTTAGAGAGTCAGTTAAGTGAATCAGTCATCCTTTTGGCCCATGGGCTCCCTGACAGCCAGCATGACGGATTCACACTGAGGATGTCCCTGAGGGCATGGAGAAAGAAAGGCAAGGCTCAGTGTGGATTCTATCCCTCCCTCCCAGAGTCACATAGAGGGAGCATTGCTCAAGCCAGGCAGGTCAGTGGCTGCCCCCTCCTCTGAGGTGCAGTCATAGCTAATGGTGAGGGCTTGGGGAACTGTAAAATCCCATTTGCCACAATTAGCAGATGATTAATGAGTCAGCGGCCCCAGAGGCCCACACCTCTGTCTCCTGCCAGCACCAGCTTGGGACATGAACCAGCTAAGCACTTGGTACCCACAGCACCTGGAGACATGCCACAGGGCCCGCTGGGGAGGAGGCATTTTCCTGCTCAGCTTTCCGGAGATCCCTTTGCACTCGATACTACTGGCCAGCTCACACCTCTCCAAGGAACCCTACATGTTTTTTTAGAGAGGAGTGAAATAGGGGTTGGGGGTGCCCTGGAGGGCAGAGGAGGAGAGAAGGCAGATACCAAAGACACCGAAGATCTGGGGACCGCATGGCACATGGAGCAGGTGGTGTGGCTACACAGAGGTACAGGCTCACGTCAGGCTGGGTCGTTGAGGCAGACAGTCAGGTGGGCCTTGTGGAATGGCCATGGTGGGGACTTTGCCACCACGGGCTTGGCGAGATTCCTTCCCTTCTGCACTAGAGGCCTTTTAACACTTTGCTAGATTTCAGCGGCCCTTTAAAATCCACCCACAGTTAGCAAGACACTCCTGAATGGGAGCTAGGGGAACTCTCAGCTGTAGTCTGCTAAAATGTCAATGCCTGCTTGTGCAAGGACACATTACACAGAAGCAGCCTGGTCCTTGCAGTGCTCCCTGAAGCCTGGAGGATCACAGAGCCAGCCAAGCTCCTGGTGCCCCCTGGTGCAGCAAAAAGAAAAAGACTCCATGGTCCTCAGGCCCCAAGAGAAGAATAGAGAAAATCTCAATCAGGTTCCCTCCTGCTCAGCTGACCAAACGTGCTTCATGTAGCTCAAAGTAAATACAACCCTCATTTGCAGGCTTGCGCTGCTGCTGGAGCAGCCAAGGTGTACCCCATCAGCATTCCCACAGGGGGCACAGTGTCTCCCTGAGAGGTCCTGGGAGTCAGTGGACCCATCAGTCCTCTGGTGCCCATTCAGCTAAGTTGTTTCTCCATGGGGCCATCTGCTTCAGAACATTGTTTTCTGGGCCTGGTCACTCCTGAGTTAACAGACTGCAGGCCCAGGAGCAGGTCTGGTGATAGGAGAGGGTACATGGGGCATGGGTGTGCTGGGCTGATGGTCTGCAGTATAGGAACAGCCAAGGGAATCTCTCCTGGATGCTGAAATTATCCCACAATTCTGGAGGCTGAAGTCTCAGAGTGGGATGTTGGCCCCGGGCAGGTTCTGGGGCTACCTTGCAGATAGCTCTCTCCACTGAATTCTCATGGGACAGTTGGGAAACAGAGAGTTCTCTAGAGTCCCTTTTCATTGCCTTACCACCTCACAGAGGTTGAGGATTAGGATCTGAACTTGTTGGTTTGGCATGGGGTGCAAACATCCAGCCCATTGTCATTGTTATGGTTAAAACAGCACCAATTCTCCCGTTTCCTGCAGAAAGTACACAGGTGGGTAAGTCAGGCATGACTTCAAATTTCATCAGATGCACCATTTGTCAGGAGAGGAATGTTAAATCACTAAATGTTTGTTGAAAGATCAAACAAATGAGTGACTTACAAGATTAATTACAGCTGTGAAGGAAATGCCCAACCAAGGGGAGGGGCTCTGCCACAACCACAGACATTGACAGACACACACCTCTCTGAGACAGACCTGGAGTTGAGGAGCAGGCTGGTATGCTCCAATATAGACCAGAGCCACGGGGTTTTAATCAGAAGGAAGTCAGTCCAGGGAGTGTCTCAAGACTTGCCCTGAAGCACAGAGGTGAAGTCATCCACCTGGGGTGACAGGCTAGATAGTGGTGGGAGTGTGAAAGCACTTGGGGAGTGGATGTGAGAAGATAGAGTTGAGATAGATCACTGGCTGCTGTGAGTCCCTAGCACATGAGTGGTAGGGGCGGCAGGTAGGGGCAGCGTAGGTGTACTGGAGTCAGGCAGATCACCAGGGCGGCTCCAGGTTTTGGGGAGAGGCTGTTCTTTCTCCTGGCCTCAGCCATGTGGATGTGATGGCAGGTCTCCTTCTCAAGGCTTAGGGTGAGCCTGTGTGCAGCACCTCCTGGCATGTGTGTGAGCTTGTATTCTGCCAAATTGCCTAGGGCCCCTGGCAACTGTCTGTCCCCTCTCAGAGCACTTACTGTGCTTTGTGTTACTCTGTCTGGCTTTCCCTGGCAGCCCAAGTGAGTTCTCTAAGCTCTTGGAGAGCAGGAGTGTGTTGCTTTTCACTCCCTGTGCATCCTCAACACCCAGCATGGGTTGCAGCATCACAGAACACTAACTGTACACAGAAGGAATGGACCAGGAGTGGCTGAATGAATGAAGTGCTTGTTGTGAATGAGGTCCCTATAATCTGCTATCAGAGCTGCCTCCTCACAGGAGCTAAAACCTGGACCAGGTTTATGCAGAGGATCAGCTTGGGAGACGGGAGTTTGCTGGGTAGCCCAGCCAGGTACCCAGAGCCCTTTGTGCTCTTTGACCCTTTGTGAGATGGTACATGAACAACTGAGGTGCATGTCCTGGGGCAATGTGGCTAAAACAAGGTCACAAAGACCAAGGAGAGTGAATGCTGTCCCTCACAGGGAAGGTGAACTCTGGTCATGCCACCAATTTCTTGGTGGGATGTCAGAGCTTAGGGCCTCTTGAGGCCTATAATGGGAGGTCTGCAATGGAAGTTGATCTGTATGATGTCTGTAAAAACAAATCCAGAGGAAAAGGGCATCAAAGAACTTCCAACTGTTAAGAGAGTGTCTGATGAGAAAATGCTGGCTAAGCTGTAGGTGAAGGGTCTACTGCTGAGGTCCCACTGCACACTTGAAAATGGAGAAATTGGGGTTGTCTTGCTCCAGGCACTCAGAAGGTAAAAATCAATGCAGACTAGTACAGAGCCAAGCCCGAAAGCTTCCAGACCCCTGTGCAAGGTTATGTGAAGGTCACAGTATTTCCAGGAGAGATATATGGCAGCTGAAATTAGGGAGAGACTTGTTTTGGTTTCTGAGACACGTCCAAATGGAGTACCACATGTTGGGTGACTGAAAGCTGCGCTGGCTGTCTTATACTAAGTTCTAGAGGAAAACAATCCAAAGCTAAGGTGGCCAACTGGAGGTGCTGAGAGGATCTTTTGCCTTGTCCTAACTTCAGCCGTCCTTGGTACTGCTTAGGTTACAGCAGCACTGTACCAGTCTCTGCCTTCGTGTCACACACCTAAGTCAGTTGGTAAGGGGCTAGCTTTACTGCAATGTCCTGGTTTTAAATGATTACATTTGCCATACTGCCCCTGTTTCCAAGAGAGATCAAGTCTGAGGCAACAGGAATTCGGACCTCAACTTATCTCTTGGAACACACAATTAACCCATATTAGCTGGCGAGCAAAAACCAAAACAAACAGAACAACTAAACAACCAAGCAAACAAAACCCAGCCCTCCCAAATAGTGAGCAAATCAGAGAAGAGGGATCTAGTTAATGTATCCAGTTGTGTACAGTATCGCTGGGTACTGACTGGCCTGGGGGTGACTGTTTTCATTCACAAGACTCCCTTGCTGCTCCCCAGAGATGGAGCACCTGTGGAGGCTCTGTGGTGGCGGAGACAATGCCAGCAGCATGGCTGCCACCCATGGTACCACCACTCCGGGATTTGATTTAGCAAGCAGGAGACCTTCCCTAGGGGCATAAGCTCTCCACATAAATAACTACCCTGATGTGACTCCAGGTCACGCACTTCACTAGCTCTAAGGCCTTTTCTGGTCTCAGCATTTTCTGCGAGACTAACACTCCTTCCATACAACACCATCGGTGACGTGACACCACAGAATGGAAAGAGGTGCGAAAGTCATGAAGCAACTCAGTGATAATGACAACCGTGTTGTTGCCACAGCAGAATCAAGTCTCACCTTTCCTATAAAAGTGTCTGATTAGCACACTTGTGATGCACTGTCTATAAAGGCACCCTCAGGAATCTCACAGCCTGGTCCCACACCTCTTTGGTCCCCGCCGAGGTGACAGTGAGTGGAACTATTTATGGTCTTTTCTGCGCTCTGGGTTTTCGAGCAAAGCTGTCACCTGTTGCAAGGCGACTGAAGGGACCCTTGCACTTTTCATGGACCCCAGGCTGTCTCCACTTATCTCAGGTGGCACTGTTCTGGGGTCATGGCTCCTGTATCTAGTCACCGAGCTCCCTAGTATGATGGAAGCTTGATGGTAGCTAATGAAGGACTGTGGGGGACATTGGTCCCAAAGCACACAATTGGATTAATTGTCTTCAGTACAGACAAACAGGAGGCCCAGGCATGTCTAGCAGGACTGTGTTTTGTTTCCTGGCAAAGGGTGAAATATAAGAGTGGCTTCCTTTTATTGGACTAAAAGGGGGAGCTGTTGTGGGTAAAAAAGATACATCTTAAATTAAAACAAACAAACAAACAAACAAAACAGATAGAAGGGTGAGGAGGAAGAGGGTAGGAGGTTGGGACCGGGATAGGGAGGAGGGAGGGGACTGTGATTGAGATGTAACTTGAAGAAATAAATAAACGTTGAAAAAAAAAAAAAAGAGTGACTTCCACTTATCTTGGAGCTTCCCATTGATTCAAATGAGCTGCGTTACCCCATCTGAACTAGTCAGGCCTCCTAAAGTAAAATGTGAGTGTAGATACTCAACTGGTGATTTTAGCCTCCTGGATGTGTTCCTTTCCCTTCCTACTCCTCTCTCTGTTCTTTATACCCAGTCACTGGGATGCTCCAGGTAGGTACCTCTGTAGCTCCCACTGTACCCCGTTCCCAGTGTCTTCCCCTGGACAGCACATACCAGCTTCAGACTCTTGTCTCTCCCCTTAGGGAGGAAGCTATCAGCTCTGGTTCCATAACAATGAACAGCAGAATAGGTTATTTTCCCTGGAGCCCATGGCCCCCTCTCAGCAGATCATACACCCTCCCCTCTCCATCCCTTGGGAAGGGTACCTCAGGCTCCCAATAGAACTTTGTGGGGACAGAGCCCTCCAGGGAGCAGAGTGGCTTGCTGACAGAGAGGAACACAGTTTGTCTATTTCCCTTGGAGTCTGCCCAGGTGATACAATGTCATTAACTGGGCTAGGGTACAAAAGGCATTAGGCAGAGACCCCAGAGGGTGGTGTGCACAGTTCTGGCCACAGACTCCAGAATATGTTGTTACTGGCTACATCGACTTCTACTTGGCAAGTGGCCTTTGGACCAGATTTTGTTTTTCAGTCTGGGCTTAATGTGTAAAGCACCCTGGGTCAGAATCAAAGGCTGGTATCTGGCCAGATGGGATGGCTTAAGGTTGGGAAGGGACTGCACAGCTCTACAGGATCCATGGTGGTGAGAAGAACCAGTGGAGTCACCATGGAGGAGCCCAGAGCTGAGTGACAGAGGGCAGTGGCTCCCTATTGATAGTTACCCTCCAGTGCCACATGCCAGGCCTGCACAGAATGGGGGATGGAACCCGGGAAAGAACAGCAACATCCCTTGTTGAGAAGAAAACAGCTTCTACTTCCTGAGGTTTTGTGGACCAGAAAGCCACAGGGTCAGCTTCTCACTGCTCAGCCAGTGGTCCTCCTAGAGCCACCTTGTATTTACACCTTGGCTTTATGTTGCATAATTCTTACACAGCTCTATGTAAGTTATATAATTCAATGTTATTTTAAAAAATAACTTATGTTTTTATGTATATTTGGTGTTTGGTCTACATGTATGTCTGCGTGAGGGTGTCAGATCCTCTTGAGTGGGAGTTATAGACAGTTGCAAGCTACCAAGTGGGTGCTGGGAATCGAACACAGGTCCACTGGAAGAGCAGCCAATGCTCTTAACAGCTGAGCCATCTCTTCAGCCCAGATTCAATGTTATTTTTATTTTCAGAGTCTGCAGCCACTGCTATGATCAGTTTTAGAGTATACTTATTATCCTCTCTTCCCCAAATCTGTACCCTGAGTTCTCACAAGCCTTTATTCTTTCCTGATCCTCAACTCTAGGCACCTTGGCAGAACTCCTTTCTGTTTCAACAGGCTGGCCTGCTGGGCTTTTTCAGCATTCCTGCAGTCTGGGTTCAGCATCCCAGCACCTGTCCATGAAGGCCGTGGTGCAGCTGGGATGCCTGGGAAGCTGGATGAGGACTCGGGTCTGTAGCATAACTGCCTCTTCATCTGCACCAATATCACTGAGTGTCCTTGTTGCTCTCTGATGATAACTCCAGACCAACAGAACCCAGGGGCACACAGGCTGACTGGCTTTGTCCATTCCTTGCTGTGGAACCTTGACAAGTCTCTAAACTCTTGTGGATCTGTTCCTCAAGTACAAACTAAGATCCCTCTAGGAAGTCCTCCTTGCCTTGCATGGGGCTCAGGCAAGATAGGCGTATGAACCCACTGCCAACACAGAGCCACATGCAGCTAACTGCTTAGAACCCCAGCTCTTTTGAGCAGATCAAAGAGTGAAAAGCTCATCTTCCTACCATGCTAATCCCAAGCCCTCCCTTGGCTTAGCTCTAGCCTCAATGTCTTGTCATGGGTGTCTGCTCCTCCAGAGTGCCATCCCTCCCCATAGTGCCCAACAAAAAAGCAAACCAATCGACCCTGGGCTGGTCATCCAAAGAGTGTAGCACTCCCATATGGTATGAATCTCAGGTGCCTGGACAATCCTGTGATAACTAGTGGGTGGGGACGGTCCTCAGTGAAGGGCTGGCTCTGTAATGTCACCTGCGCTGTCCTAATCAACCCTTTTGGGGCTGGAGAGATGGCTTAGCGGTTAAGAGCATTGGTTGTTCTTCCTAATCAACCCTTCTGTTCACCAATTTTTTTCCCCTGCACAATTTATAATGAAAACAGTGATGGCCCTGAGAGTCACATACTGGAACTACCTGAGACAAAGCCTGGGACTGAACAGCAATGCTTCAGCTACCTCGAATAACCTTACTGATACCATCATTATTACTTTGAGCCAGGGCCATAAGGATTCTTGGCTGGCTTCAAATTCACTGTGTGGTTGAGTATGACCTTGAACTTCTGACTTTCCTTCTACCATCTCCCAAGTGCTAGAATTATAGGGGTGTACTTCTGTGCTCTTGAAAAATATTATTAGCTATTGTCAGAGAGGGGTGCAAAGCCTGTATGAGGAATAATGGTGTCTGCCAGGTTCCGTCACCTTTCTGTGCCTCAGTTTCCTCCTGCTTAAAATAGACATAAAATAATGTCAAGTTCCTGGCGTAGCCGGGGAGTAATGAGTTCATGCTCTGAGCAGTGCCTGGGGGAAACAGAACCGTAGCCCCACTCCTGCCATGTGAGCCGCTTTCCAGGAACCTTTGTGAACACCAACCACTGTTGCCTATCTTGTTTTTGCTTTCTCCCTTTGCTTCCCATTCTGTTATTTCTCTGACTTACAGAGTAGCCTCCTGCTTTCTACTTCTTGCCAACAGATTGCAACTGCAGAAGTTAGAGACTTGAGAGCCAGGCCATAACTCAGAGGTAGGATGCTTGCCTAACGCACACAAAGCCCTGGGCTCTATTCCCAGCAAGGCGTATCCACTGGGGGAAAAAAAAAATCTTTTCTTCTTTTTGAAAAAGTGAAATCATTCCCCCCCCCCCCATAGAATGCAAATGTTCAGGGGAAGGGTGAAACCGGGGATGAGAAAAGACCAGGTCCCCATTCCCCAGGGTGATTCTCTGCCTCCAAGACCTAGCTTACCACATTTCTTTCTTGTTGGATGTTTCAGAGAAGATTAAAGCAATCCCAGCAATTGTCAGCGACCCCATTGCCTGGTGCCTGGAATAGAATCCCATTTCTGCCTTTGAGTTTTAGGAGCAGTGATTCCAAGGCTTCAGGGGAATCACAGATGAAATACAAGGAGCCAGCAAAAGGAGGTGGGGCTGCGGGTTATCTCTCATCTCGCCTGTGGCTGCTGATTGTGTTATCATTTATCACAGACCCTGCCTTTGCCTTGGAAAAGCATCTGGTGACAGTGAGTTGAATAAATATCCCAACCAGCCCTGGGAACAGCCTGGCTCAGTCACCTAGAAAGTGCATTTGCATCCAGTTCCTTCCTCTTCTGTTGAATGCACAGCCTGAGCAAGATGCTGCAGCCTCCTCCAGGTGCACGTGATGGGATGGGACATCTGAGTCCATTTACATTTCCCTAAGGCAGTTACTTCATCTACGAGCTGGAAGCTTCAGCCTCAGCTAATGACACTGTTCCTGTCCAAGGGGAGTGAGAGCGCTAGCAGGCACATGTACATCAGGAGTCCAAATCTCAGGAAGAGGATGACCAAGTTGGAAGAGACTTTAAGTGTTGTCTGGCCCACTTGACCCTACCCCCATTTGGCAGAACAAGGACACCCAAGGTAAGGAACAGACCTGCACTAATGTCCACCCCGACTCTTGTTTTTCTCACTTGTCAAATGCATACGGAGGCCCTTCAGTGAGAACTTTATGTAATATCTGGGCCCTGAGACACAGTAGGTGTTTAATCATTCTTTCCAGCATCCATCTTACACTGTCATGTAATCCTTTTGCTTTTTTGGTGTTCTCCTGAACACTTAGTGGCACCACAGTCCCATACCAAACACTGAAGAAGCTGGGATAACAGAGGGCCTGGAGCCCGGAGTGCACAGGATGGGGCTGTGTAGGTCCTTACTCACTTTATTCATTTATTCAACAAATTCAGCCAGCCATTGTTTGAGGCAATTTGGTGATTCTAGAGTGAATAAAGTATTCATGAAAAGAGACTGATCTGAGCCAATCACTGTGTTTATAATTGGTTAATTTAAATCCCACCAAGTGATTGGACCAGCTGAAAGGTAGGAGTTGATAAAGATTACAGGCAGGCTTAATACCCAGGATGGGGTGGTCAGAATGATGTCCCTGAATAAGGACCATTTATACTCAGGCAGAAGGATGGAGAATTTGGTCGGTGATGCATGGAGCTGAGAGTGAGAGGTGGGGAGGGCAACCCAGGAAGAGGGCTGATGTAGTTGATGTTTGCTACTTTGTGGGTTATTCTTTCTTCCACCTTTCCTCGCCCCCTTTCTTCTTCCCTTTCAACCCCCTAACACTAGATTAAGAGAGAAAAAAGGATATCGAGGAAAGGAAAGGGATCCCTGAATAAAGTCAAGGGTAAGAAAGGAAGTGATGTTATCATTAAACTACTTCCTACTGATTAGGGTGTCGCGTTCCTTGAGGCAAGTTTGATCTTTGCTATTAGAATATCTAATTTCTTCTTGTTGTTTTATTCTTTGCACACGACTGACTACCTAACAACCATCCCACCAACAACCCACTCTGCCTCTTGGAACCCTAGAATTTATATACTCTCTGAAAAGTCCCCAGAATTCCAAATGTCACATAATCACAGAAACTATCTGCAGCTGGCAAAATTATGCCTCTGCTAGAGCACGAAGCAAATCATAGTCAGCTGCTGCGAAGCTGAGTACACCTGGGATTAAAATGAAACGTATTCTTAATATTTCTGTGTTTAAAAAAACCCACAAAATTCCAAAATTCTCACTACAGGGTGGCATTTGCAAAGCCCCGGGGAGAAGCTTCATGACATATTCAAGAAACTAGACAGGATTAGTGAGAAGCCAAAGGGGCTGGTTCTGTATGCGTGTGATTATTGCTTGCAGTTGTCTAGTTGGCAGGAGGACAAGGTGGGTGACCCCAGAGCCCTGGGAGGAAGGACTACTGGGCTGAGTAGCAAATGAGTCAGGCTGTGCATACAGACCCTGATTCCAGGTTATGTATACAGTTCCAGCCTACAGATCAGATGAAGGTTGGAATTATTGCAACTCCAGAGTCAGTGGGATAGGCTTCAATGAGACCTCTGGCCATTGAACAGCCCTACCAGTACTGCCTACTAAAGCACCCGCCCCTCCAGGCTGCCCTCGGTGCTCTGTCAGAGGATATCTGTTGACTGTCTCAGCATAGATGGAGCTTCCAGAGCCAATGGGGAGTCCAGCAGATGGCATATCTCTTAGGCTCAGTGTCACTGTTAATCTTCCTCCCAGGAGCTCCGGGTACAACAGTGAAGAGCTCCACAGATTGCCTGACTTGGAACCCAGATATTGTCATTTCCTAGCTGGGTGACCTCAGGTGAGTCTCTCGAACTCTCTGTGCCGTGTTTATAAAATAAGGACAGCAGTTTGCTCACTGGAGGGTTGGTCTGAGGACTAGATAAGCCAATACACATTTATGTAGGGCCCTGGGTGAAGACTACAAGTTTAACAGAGCTCATTTTTAAAAAAAATATTAGCATTATTATGACTTTGTCATACCCACATGCCTGGTCTAGAAACTGAGCCAAGTCTTTCACACACTTCATGCCTAAGCTCGCATGATTCTGAGGTACCAATCCCCATTTTCTAAATGAATAAATAGGCTCTCCGGAATTCAACAGTACAGCTATTTAGTGACTGAATGAGGATTCAGCCTTGCTCTGTCAAAGCAGCCTACCTCCAGATTCCTATCCCCAATTAGCTACTTCTTTGCAAATTCCCCTAAAACCATGTTATTAATGACAAACACAAGCTTGGCATCCACTACCTGTAGTTGGTTTGCAGATTTTTCAGTAGCTTGCCTTACCCCTGGAGAACTCTCCAGGGGACCTTCATTAGCATACAATTCTTTGGGGGAAAATGAGACAACAGCTGGCCCTGCCAATCTCCATGGCAACACTCCAGTAACTATAGACTCCAGTCATCAGGAAACATTTATATATACACACAAGCTCAAAAGGTACACTTAACTGCAATATTATATATCGGTAGATGTCTTGATGATGAGCTTCAAAAATCCCTGTTCCTCGTTGGATGTGTCAAAGACCTCAGTAAGATGGGTCCAGGAAAGGACAGTACATCCCAGAGAGAATATCCCACAGTGGCCCCAGGTGCTTCTTTCTGTTAGTGTGTCAGTGAGGAGCCAGGCAGGCCTTGCAGACGTGCAACCCTGTGCCAATGATCACCGAGCCTTGTACTACGAAAGGCTGCATTTAATTTTCATTGGTGCCATCTTGAAATTCTTAATGATGTTTGAACAAGGGGTTTTGCATGTCCACCTTGCAGTGAGCCCCACAATTCATAGCCAGTCCTGGGTGAGGGCAATGGAGGGATAAGTATGCCTCTGTTCCTAGCCTATATCACCTTTTCTTCTCCCTCTGACCTCTGCCAAGTCACCCAATATTCCAGCTCAAGAGCTCCACATTGTCAAAATTCAATGCTCTTCTCCTGTGGTGGCCTTTCACAGGCTCATGTGTTTTGACACTTGGTCCCCAGCTAGTGGCACTGTTTTGGAAGGTTGTAGAACCTCTAGGAGGTGGAGCCTTAATGGAGGGAGTGAGTCACTGGGGTGGGGGGGGGGAGAGACTTGAGGATCTACTAGTCCAACTTCCTGACTGCTGATTACTGATACAATGTGACCAGCCCTCTTGTACCTGTCACTGTGCCTCCCTGTCACGGTAGACCATATCCCTTCTTACACTCTGAGCCCAAATTAACTCTTTCTTCCTTAAATTTCTTTTGTCAGGTGTTTTGTTAGAGCCACAAGAAAAGTCTCTAAGATATCCCCTAAGGAATGTAGTTATGCCAATGTTAACAGAATCAAGTGTGGGCTCTCCCTGTAGACAGTGGTTGCTCTGTGTTAAATGGCTGCTAGGCACAAAACTGCGCTCTATTGGAAGTGGTGTTGTGTCAAATGTGGGTGATGATGGACAGGTATATTCAGGCTTGTTTCACAGCTGGAGACCATGAGGCTCAGAGGGATTCAGTGACTTGTCTAAGGTCACACAGTATATCAGATACAATTCTGAAGAACTTCTTTAAAGGCTCTGGACTGGCTTCCAGCCCTCTGCTCATCAGCCCAGGCTATTGCCGCACTTGGCACAAGCCCAGTTCACTCTACGACATCCAGTCCATCATCCCTCTTTTACTCCCCATGCCACCCCCAGTTTGTGCAGCGCTATGTAAGAAATCATGGGAGTGGGAAATGCCATGATTTTTGTTAACTAGATAAAGTTATCCTCAGGATTAAAAGGCCCATCACCACACAGAGAGGAGTAGACAGAAGAGCCTGAGGCAAGTTCTAGCATGGTGTGGCTTTCTGTTTCCAAGCTCAATGACTGTTCTGCCCAGCTGAGGTTTGGCTCCTCTATGTGCTAACCCAGTATCTTTCCACAGAATGTTCTCAGTTGCCTAGCCTGCTAAAACATGCCTTAGTCAATTGCAACCAAAAGAGGGCCAGCTAGCCTAGTATATACCCTCCAGGGGAGCTAGAATAGGGACTAGCCAATGACTGAGTTTTGAGACTAGACAGACAGATTTTGAAAGACTTTGAACTTTGCCATGTTTGGTCTACAGACCAGGGTAAGCAACTTAACCTTTTCAAACCTCGGGTTCCTATTTAAGAAATTGGAGAAGTGATGTATCCCACAAGGCAGGCATGGGGTCTAATGGTACCAATTGCACAGATGCGTAGCCTACTCCACACTGAGTAGTTGCTAAAAGACTGTTTTGCTTTCCCTACTTTCATGTTAGAAGGAGGGACTACCTGTAAAGACAGGCTTCCCCTCAGCTCCACACCATGTCTGGTTGGTCACAAAGCACTGTTATTCACTCTTCCTTCCCAGCCTTCAGGGGAAGAAAATGAACCTGAGAGGTCTGCCCCAGAAATCGGAACTTCCTCTTATCCTTTAAATAAGATAAGATGGGATGTCTCAGTCTTTCAAAGAAGGGTGATTCCTCTGGATGTGAACATACTTAAACAGGAACCTGGGGTCTTCAGAATGGCAGGGATTCCCTCTTTCTATAGCTGTCTTGAAGAAGTGTTTGGTTTATTGCTCTTCTATAGCTTGGAAACTTTGGCAGGTAGACTCCATGTTTCTACTATTTAACAGGATCAATCCCCTGATAGTTCTTACATGTCACTATCAGGAGCCAAGAAAACTTACATGAATCCCTCATAGCTAACCACCAGTTGAGTTCTATGACCCACCTTAAGCAATGCCTATGATTCATTCTGCTGAGCCTTGCTTGAGCTCCTGACATACAAGGTTGAAAGTTATAATAAAATAGTAAATAAATATACATATGTGTGTGTGTGAATATATATTATATTTATTATATTATATTATAATATATTATATTATATTCACATGTATGTGGTGTGTGTATGTGCACAAGAGTACAGGTGTTCACAAAAGCCTGAAGAGGGCAGCAGATCCCCTGGAGCTGGGTTTCAATTGTAAGTTGCTAAGTGTGGGGGCTGAGAATGGAACTCAGATCCTCTGCAAGAGCAGTACAGATTGCTAAGCCATCTCTCTACCCCCAAATGGTGGTCATTTTAAACTACAATATTTTGGAGGTGCCTCCTCATGTAATAAAATTGCTATTTAGCAATTGTAACCATTTGGAAGAGATAAGGAAATCACAAAAACAAGGAAAATGACTTGTCCAGACTCATGGGCACTGGGTTAGTTTAGTTAGACTTAGCTTTAATCTTCTTGCTTTCTTTCCTTTCAACACTATGAAAACTTGTAACCACCAGCAAAGAGAGCTAACTATTACTCTTAATTATAATCAGGGGGTGGGGTGGAGTTTCATGTAGCACAGGCTGCCTTGAATTCACTATGTGGCTGAGGATGACCTTGAATTTCAGATCTTCCTACCTACCTCCATGTCATACTGGGATTACTGATATACACCACCATTACACCCAGTCTATGCAGTATTGAGGGTGGAACCCAGGGCTTTGTGCATGCTAGCCATACCTTATCAGCTGAGCCAGCTTATCAGCCCAATTTTAATTTTAACCACAGCGACATGATCTATCCCTTGCAGTAGTAAACCCGGGTCAGCAGAGCTCTTGGGGTCTATTCTAAATATTTCACAGCCGCATTCAATCCTCACAACAACCTAATGAAGTAGGTGCTATAATGGTATCTAATTTATAAGTAGGGAAACAGAAACAGGGATTGAGTAAGAATATGTCCAAAACCACATCATACTTAGAGAGGAGAAACCGAGGGAATTGAACCCAGGCATTTTAGATTTTGAGGCCATGGCCTCAATGTGAGGCTCAGTGTTACATGTGGCTTCTCTTAAGTCTGAAAGGGCTCCAGAAGCTCCTGGGAGAATGGAGAGCCACCCATGGGTCACTTACAACACACAACAAAGCTAAAAATGCCTCCTATCCAATTTGGTGAAGGAAAGTATCTTTTTTTTTTTTTTTTTTTGTCTGCTGAATCCCTACATAGAGCATCCAGGGCCACCCAAAGCATGCCACAATTAATTTCCCAGTGTGTGACATTGCCTGTGGGGGAAAAAGGCGTCAGCTTATTTCTTATTCATGGAGTCACACTGCCTGGCTTCATTTGCATGAAGCAATTTCTACGACTGCGAATCCACCATAAAATAAATCCATTTCTCCTCCAGGATCTGAGCTCTCCACCAAGAGAGATGAGTAAGCAATGTGTGCTAGGGGACACGCCCTCTGGACCATTTTAATCAGAGACTTGGCTGCAGCTAACAAGAACTTGATTTCACAGGAGTCTAAAATATCTTAGTTTCAACATATTCAAATGCAGCTCTGCTGCAAGACCTGTTTTGGGGAGCATGTAGAATTCCTTTCTGCTGAGCTAAACACTGAGATTTTACACACAGCGGAGTTGTGGAGCTGTAGCAACTTTATTGGGGTGGATGGAGGCGGGGGATCCTAAAAGGGTAGTAGTCTTTTGCATCCCCACTAGAGGAGTTATTGAAAATGATGACTCTTTGAGGGAAAAGAGTGTTCTCATGAAGATGTCTCACCTTAGCCGACGGAACTGTGGACATCCAAATAGACTTTTGAAATGTAACTAAGGTTAATGACCCTGTGATAGTTATGGTACAATGGGTGATCCCAATGAGCCAAGTCTAATCATATGATCCCTTAGAAGTAAAGAAACTTTGCTGATTTCAGGGCTAGGGAGATGCTCAGTCAGTAAAGTACTTTGCCATGCAAGCCTGAGGACCTGAGTTTGAACCCCAGAACCCATATATAAAAATCCTGGGGATGGTAGTGTGCACTTGGAACCCAGCACGGGTTGGGGTAGAGCAACACAAGCCGATCTCTGGGGTGCACTGGTTAGCCAGTCTAGCCTACTTGGTAAGTTAAAGGCCAGTCACAAACAAACAAACAAACAAAAAAAAACCCGAAGCAATGGCCCAAGAGGAACCACACACAGGTTGACCTCTGGCTTTCATGCACATGATAAAACATATATATGTGCAGGACACAAGAACACACACACACACATGTGCCCTCCTACATACACACCACTCATACATACACATACATAAATACACACACACACTCACAACACATACATGCACACTCACACCCACACATATATACACAAACACACATACACACATGCACACACATAGGAGTATGTACACATACAAAACTACACACATGCACAAATACACATACATATACATACACACAGAAATTTTGCAGACTGCAGTTGGCAGTGAGCTGTGAGGATTTTCAGAAAGATGCCACTTTGCTGACTTTGAGTTGAAAGAAGGAAGCTTTTTTATTTTTTTATTTTTTGTCTGTGTGACAAGATACCTTAGACCAGGGAAACTGAAGACAATAGAAAATCAGAGATTACTATTCTGGAGGCTGGGGAGTCCAGAGGCCTTGTATCCCCTTCAGAGATAGTGCCTTCAAGTCCCTGTTGCATTAGTGGAAGGGACAGAAGAGTTCTCTGGAGATTCTCTATAAGGTCCCTGATCTCCTTCATGATAGGGAACACTCGCGGCATAATTATAACTTGTTAAATCCACCGCTTTGGGTATTAGTCTTCTGTATAGGAATTGGGGGAAGGGGACACAAACATTAAGACCACAGCAGGGTCATGACTTGGGGCAGGCGGGCAGGCAGCACTTAGAGGCTGAAAATGTCCAGGAAATAGATTGGTCCCATAGCCTCCCGAAGAGACATCTCTGTCCTTGCACCCTGATCACAGCCCATAATGCCCACCAGACCTCACGGTGATGCCTCTGTCACTCCCGAAGAGACATCTCTCTCCTTGCACCCTGGCCACAGCCCACGATGCCCGCCAGACCTCACGGTGATGCTCCTGTCACTTTAAGCTCCAAGTCTGTGGCGACTTCTTGCAGCAGGACAGAAAATGAATGTGTCTTGTCTGCCCTTGCCAGCTGTGAGCTGCCTCACCAGGAGGACCAGAGGGTCAAACTCTCAGCAGCTTTCAGTACATCCCAACATGCAACATGAGTAGAACTGCTACTGATGCCAAACTGCACAAGAGACACAACCCAGCAGGGTGACTGGGGCTTTTCAGGTCACAGTCACAACTGCGTGTGTGTGCGCGCGCACGCGCGTGTGTGAGGGGTACACACATGTGTGCACGTGGAGGCCAGAAAATGACATTAACTGTCTTCTACCCCACCCCACTTTATTTTTTCAGACAGTTCCTTACTGAACTTAGAGGTTTCTGATTCAGCAAAACTAGTTTGTCATCGAGCCCCAGCATTCTGCCTGTCTGCAGCCTCAGCAATAGGAAGACATGTGTGTGCCACTTGACGGGGGTGCTTGCAATCACGCTTACGTAGCAACCACTTTATTGGTCGAGCTATCTCTCCAGCCCGGGGTCATGACTCTTAGCTATCATTTAAGCAATTAATACCCTGCTCGACTCCAACACACACACACACACACACACACACACACACACACACACTTCATATGTACTTTATGTGTACATAGAGGAAGAAGAAAAGCAGAAATGATGAGAAGTGCTTCGTCATTTCTCAGGCCACTTTTCAAGCTTCGTCTCAGACAGTAATTGCAGCTGGTGATATCAGCAGCTTGTTCTCAGAATAATCCCATGGAACAAACTGCCCTGAATCCTGCAGCTGAAAGCAACAAGCATTTCCTTTGCTCATGCACCTGTAAGTATGCAATTATGATAGGCTTGGCTGGGTGGAGCTTGCAGGGGCTCTGCTCACTCATGACTGCTGGGAAGATGACAAACAGGTGACTGATTCTCCTTTGCTGGCCTCTCTTTGTCTGCCACATTCTCTTGGTGTTTGTTTGTTTGTTTGTTTTGTGGTCATGGAGAGCAGCAGTGACATAAGCAGGAATGTGCAAGACCTTTTTGAGCCTCGAGTGTGAGTCATGTCTCCTAAAACACCATTGGCTAAAACGTGTCACTTGGCCAGACTTAGGATCAAGTGAATCTTTAGTGGAAATAAATGCAAAGCAGAGACTAAAGATGCGGACAGCGAGAACAAGTGTGTGAGAGTGTGGGTGCATGTGAGTGTGAACACAACTGTGTATGAGAGTGTATGTGTGAAGGTAGGTGCTGTGTGTGTGTGTGGGTGTGTGTGTGTAGAATAGGGTTATCAAGACAGCTAATCTAATGCGGAAAAGCAAAACAGAAGAAACTAGGGCATCTTCATTGGACGTTTAATAAGCACCTCCCGAATACCTGGGTCTCATCGAGGGGACATGGAGCTAATTATGTCCCACCTTATGCAGGAACTTCCTCTAATAGAATGTCTGCAATGAGTGCTTATGGGCAAAAGTGTTTATGGGCTGTTCTCCTCCCATGGGTCAGACTTGGGTTGGGTACTAAGGAGACACTAGAGAGTTATACTGGGCATTCACTCCACACAGTAACCATGTGCCCAATGGTGAGCCAATGCTCAGCCTTATCTAAAGTATGGCAAAGCCAATGTTCGGCCGGTCTCAGCTGTGTGCATGCCTGGTCTCAAGATGCCAAACTCCATCTGTCAGCGTCAGATCACATGTATTCTCTGGGTATCCTGGGGTTTGTATGTCTCCTCTGTGCCAGGCAGAGCTCACATCTTAGAAATGACTCATGAAACCTCTGTGTCAGCATCCATCATACACACAACCCTCCATGCCTTTGACCTTTGCCCTGGTATGAGGTCATTACAGTTGATGACACTAACTAGCTCCTTTAAACAATGCCGGCACAGCAGCCTTGCACCTCCTAGGCCTCTTCATCTTCATTACTGAAGCCTCTGCTTTGCTTCAGCCATGGGTTCCC
Organism: Lophiomys imhausi; assembly: GCA_907164525.1. Classification (NCBI taxonomy): domain Eukaryota; kingdom Metazoa; phylum Chordata; class Mammalia; order Rodentia; family Muridae; genus Lophiomys; species Lophiomys imhausi. The sequence continues at coordinate 2,527,921 of CAJQZJ010033481.1, read as the reverse complement.
GGCCTTTTACTTCCCTTTGCAGAGGTTCCATGTCATTAGCTGCTCGCTCTTCTGGCCAATTACATGAGGTTAGCACTCCTGCATGCAGCACCCTTCTCAGATGCTAAGACAGTCCAGGCTGCCTAAGGTGATGGCTCTGCCCCCTGAGAAGTGAAGCAACCCAGAGGAGGCAAGAGCAGGGCTGGCTGTGGGGCTCACATGAAAGGAATGAGCCGCAGACAGATGTTGACTGTGCATTTATTTCAACAAATCATACTTGAACGCGATGAGGGGTTAAAACAATGGTTTAATGGTGGCACCTCGATGCTGCGGGGAGGGCAAACCTTAGGGAAAGCGGGTTGAATAACACAGATGTCACCTAAGGGAGGAAACCCAGAGCAACCACGCTGGTGCATTTGCTGGACCTGGCTGCTGGGCTTCCCGAGAGCAGAGACCTTGGCTTGTTCCAGCAGCATCCGGGTGAGGCAATGCACAGGCAGGTAAATGGAGAGGGGAGGAAAATAACAGGATGAACATGGGGGTGAACTGGTTGAACAGATGAAGGCATCTCCATGTTTTGTTTGCTCACCAGGCAGACAGGAAAGAGGCAGTTAGAGGGCTACTTTTGGCGTGTTTGTGGCCTGTGTATGTACTATCTCATTTGGATCTAATCACAGTTTTCTCTACTGGGCCTGATATAGAGAAAGGCACCACAACACAGAGCAATTGCTTTGGGAACCAATCCGAAAAGCAGGGTTCAAACCAAAGGCTTCCAATTTCCCAAGTCTTGGGAGCTTCCACTTTTGGGGAAATTTTCCTTGTTCTCACAGAAAGGGAACAGGCATAGGGAGAAGGGTGATGTGGCTCATACACAAATGAGCCTGTGTGTGGACAGGACTAGGAAGCTGGGTACAGCTGTCCTTTCTTCTCTGTAGGAGCTACCACGTGAATGGAGGTGTGTGTGGCCTAGAGACCCTGGAGCCACCAGGCAGCATCTGAACCCAGCTTTTCAGTGTGACCTTGGGAGTCCATGGCCTCTGGTGAGCAATAGTCATGTCCAGCTTAGACTATGCAATTCAGAACTCTAGTCTTTTTCCCTTGTAGAATCTGCTGGCCCTGACCTGGGTGCTGCTCAACGTTTCAGACTCGCAGACCTCTGGGTTGAGCATCATACTGAGCAGAAGGTATCCTTGGAGGACTTTTCCACAAATGATGCTTGGTGTGCTAGAACATAATTGAAAAATAATAGCCAAGGTGTTCTGAAAGGGAATGAGGTCACAAGTTCAGGTGACAGGTCACCTTCTGGTTTTAAAAATTCATGCAACTCCTCCCTGTGATTAATGATGGCTGAAAGCAAAGCTCTGTGTGAACCCTGGGGCCAAGGGTGGGGCTTTTCTAACCATGGAAAAGTAAAGACAAACCATCAGAGCAGGACATTTTCTAGAGGAGTCAAAGGCTTCTGAAGATGCATGGGTTAGAACATTCATCAGGACACCCCAGAGAAGGTCCCATGCACCAGTGGAGGAGGCCACTTTCTCCACCAGGTTCTGAGGCCTTCAGTCTCTGTGGGCAGACAGAAGCTTGGACGCAGGGAGAGAGCGCAGCCATCTTGAACGCCTTCTGTATACTGATACTGCATGGAGTGCGTATGTGGCACTCACTGGGCACAGACCCAGGGCCACCTCATATGCCATAGAAGTCAACTCCCTTAGTCCTCACAGCTCTGTCCTTGTACAGGGGCAAGAAGGAGGCACAGAAACTCGCTCGATGACAAACAGCCAGTATGTGATGTGGTAAGCCCAAAGTTCAAGCTCCTATCTATGCTTTGGGCTGGGTACCCACTGGAATGGGCCCAATATGTATTTCCCAGCAACAGGGAAGGTGGTTGTTACCTCCCTCTGCTTTACAGGTGGGTGATGTGAGACAACAGAAAGATGCAGTAACATATCCAAGCACAAGTGGAGAAGTCTTGAGTGAACCCCAGTTTTGACAACTATCTCGGTGAGACAAGGAAAGACAAACACAGATGAAAACAACTCTCCTTGGTGAAGTGGCTGATGGTTAAATTTACAGAGACCCCCACAGGAAGACTCAAGAAGGAGAGAAGGTTGCACTTCAGCACGGGGTGTGAAGCTCAGCCCACAGAGGCCTATGGCGCTCTGGCGGGGAGGGTGTTGACTCATGGGCTCTATTGAATGGAAATTGAGTTTTTGGGGTTGAGAGGCCTTGGTGTCTACTCTGGGTGGACAACACCTCCACGTGCTTTGCCTTTGCTTCTGATAGCCAAGCTCCCTCTTGGCACCCTCTTCCCTGTGACCTTGCATTAAGACCCTCAGTGACCAAGTGTTTGAAGGGGTAGGAGGTCAGACAGTGAGCAGGGAGGTGGGAGGGGGATGCTAGCTTCCCCAGCCTCCCTCCACAGTGGCCCTACGTGCACTCCCATGTACATGCAAAATACATATGTGCACTTGCCCACTAAGTCCTTGATCCCCCCAGTTTACTGATAGGGGTGTGGGCTTTGCCTTAAAGAGAGAATACCTGCTCACACCTGTGACAGTACCAAGATGTGCCAGCATTGTTCTGGTGAACATCACATGGATTTGCCTCCCTGTCACTGCACGCACACTTTGGCAAACCAGCCCTACCTCTTTCCCTCTAGAGACCTTGCACGGTCCATCTATAACATTCCCAATTTGCAGTGGCTACAGGACAGGGCATGGCTGTGTGGACAGCGTGGCTCCTACTAACTTCCCAGAGGCTAAGCTCTCCCATCCATCACCATCAACATGCTGTCTCCACTTCCATGTGTTCCCAACTGTTGTTTGGTCTTTGGCTCTTCTGTAGGAAAACTGCAGTTTCCCAATCCGTGGGAAACAATAAGCTGACCTTGCAAAGATGCTCATTGCGGTCCAGGGCAGTTGTGTTTTCTGGGGAGGGCTCAGCTCTCGGGGATGACTCAGCAGGTGTTCTCAGTTTAGAACAGAATTTGGCAAATGAACGAAGGAGGCTCAGGGGGATCTTGATCTTGGAGTTGACCCTGGAGCCAAGATCTGGGCTTCCCAAGCTCCACGGAGCTGGGCTTCAGTTTTGACTCTGTTAAATGGGAGGAACAGTGAAGTCTGCCTTCCCAGACTATTGGAAAAATGTGATTTGATTACAAGCATATCACCCTGGGCATAGTGCTTATACAGAAAGGAGTTTCCATAAGTGGATAATGCATTTGAAATCACACATGTACATAGTCAGCTTCCAGTCCTATGGAAACCCATCAAGAATTTCCTACTCAAACCAGACTTCTCATGCATTTTCCAGACGGGTTGTGACAGTATCCCCAAGGATCAGCAAGGGACATGCTAAGGGTGATGTACAAAACCCGCTTGTAACTGGCCACTTACCATGTTCTGAGTGTGCTCTCGAGATCTCATTTGGATCTCTGCATTCAGTCTTCATGTTAACTAACCTCAAGCATGTGGCTGTGACTCCATCTCACAGGTGGGAAGTGAGAGTTCCTGACAGGCGAGAAGGTCTACCCAGTTCTAGTGAGGAGTGGGTCCCCTCTTTCTGTTTCCAGAATCTCTTAGCCTTGCTCACATATTTGGTAGGAGACAGTTACGTGGTAGCTGTGCCATAACTAGTCTCACTCAGTGACAGTTACGTGTCAGGGATGGCTCTCCCAAGAATTTGCTCCTCCTTGCAAAGCCTTTGGGCTGATCTTCAATCTACAGTTCAGAAGCCCCCTCCTCTGCAGTACAAGTTAGTCCCCTGGTCCTTGGCTTTTCTAGCAGCCCAAGGCTACCTTTTCTGTCCATCTAGTACAGATGCCAGGAACTAGAGATTCCCAGGGCACCTTGGAGGAGTGCTGGGGTGATGGTGATCTGATTGGCCAGTGAGCCACCAATTGAAATTGGCACTGAGATCTATCCCCTGCAAGCTTGTCAATAGTCATCTGTCCTGGCTGCAGCTGCTGCAGGTCCCATGGCTGAGTCCCACGAAGGCCATCTGCTCTGCCTCCTCTCATCCCTAATCCACCTGCAGAAGGCACAATCGCGAAGTGAGCGGCCCAAGGAGGAGGTCCAGAGAAGGAAAGACAGACAGACAAAGCCCAGGGCAGCTGCAGGTCTGGGTTGCTGGATTCTCTCCTCTAATCTGAGCTCCTGCAGCCAGTAGGGAGAAATGCCATGATTTACATGACAAGGGCCAAAGGAGGGAATTATGGCAAATCAATTCTGTGAGAAGAGATAAAGCCCCCTGTTTAATGTCTGCAGTGAAAGGTGGAAATTCAGTTCTCATAATGTCGGAGGAGGATGCTGTTGAAAACTGACATTCATTATTAGTGTCGTGATTTTCCCTTCTCATCTTGGACCTGAGGAACATACAGCGTATAAGGACAGGGTTGTTGAACACCATTGTAAACAGGCGACTGAATGTAGCCAGGGCTGTGGGAGCTGCCCAGGATGCACCTGCCAGCAACCCTGGCTAGAAACAGCAAAGGCACACTACCCAGCGCCACCTTGTACAGCTCTGGTCCCCAGCAGCCACACCAAGACTTTACACCCTTCGGTCCATCGCCTTTCTCTCTCTATAAATTTGTCTGCCTGAATGATATCCCACTTGTCTTGAAGTTGTCTTAAGAAAAAGAAAGGGAAGCCCTTGTTTAATATGTCAGAAGGTATCAGTATTCTCTCCTTTAGATCTTAACAATTTATGTTGGTGACTTACAGGGTCTGAGAGGTCATACAGAAAAGAAACTTACTCGCTTAACTTTGGATTTCTAATACTAGAATCAGCAATCTTTCCCCCTTTTTTTTCTTGTTTGTTTTGGTTTGTTTGTTTGAAACACAGTCTTGTTTGGACCCAAACTCTTAATCCTTCTGTCTTAGTCTCCCAAATTGCTGAGATTACAAGCATGAACCACTATATCAGACAGTCCACCTTGTCCTGTCTAAGGCCAAATAGGAAAGACTTTTGACTTGGTGGGCTATCCGTCCTTTGCATACTTCATTGTTGCAGTATAAAGGCAGCCATGGATATTACATAAATTGCCTGCCTTCCAATAAAGTTTTATTTAAAGAAGCAGTGAGTCAGCCATAGTCTGACTGACAGACAGCCTTTGCCCTAGACCACACCCACCCTGGCCGCAGCCTTCCTGTCTATGGGAGACCAGCACACAGGCTATTCAGCAGACCAGGCAGGGAAAGAGTTCGGGTCAAAACTCCAGCCCTGCCAGTTGGTGAGTCAGTCCTTGGGTGGACAATGTAAGGGCCAAATGTACGTTTACGGAAAGAACACACACAATGACATAGCATAGCCTTCGGCCTGTAGCTACTCACGCCTATTAGGAGCAGACTGGTTTTCATTAACAGAGCTACCCAGCAGTCGTGCAGCGAATCCCTTAAATACTTAGCAGAAGCAATCCCCAAATGGCCGTTCAGTGCTGGAGTCTGGAGAGCGGAAAGGCCTAGCTACTGACATCACGGGAGAGCTCCCTGACAGAGCCTCGATGGGACTTTCTATACTCTCACTGCTAACTTCATCAGAATTTATCTCCCAACCGCTCTGTCAGAGAAGTTTCTTTAATCTTCCTTCGGTTTAGGTAATGATGGCTGACACAGTGACCAGGTCACCAGATGAACTGTGGCTCACCTCTCAATCACCCTCCAGATGCAGTCCCAGCCAAGCAGCCAGGTGACCTGGAGAAGCGCTGAGATGTTGGCAGCCTGGAAGCATGCTCAGAATATGCACCTGTTCTGTGTAATGCAAGGCCATCTCCGAGATGCCCGGCAAACTTCTTTTTTAATTACCTCATTACAGGAAAGCCTGTAATGTTTCTAAAGTAGACATTGTATTTGCCTCTGAATCTATGACCTGACAAGAAAAGGGGGACTAGTCTTGAGATGGGAGAGCGCTGGTCACATCTCTGGAGGCTGCAGGAGTTAGAGCTTGGGAGAAGCATGTACACACAGACATGCCAGTGCACACATGGCCATAGGGTCAAGGGCGAAATCAAGACCTTTTGTCTTGATTGGCCAAGGCTTAATGGGGCAGTGCCTCCTTGTACTGAACTTTGTGCCTCACTTGGCACAGCGCAGCCACCCCGTGAGGGTCCATACACTGGGCATATTTGATGAACCGATTAACCAGATTATATGCCCCTCTTCCTTTTCTCTGCTTTGTTTTGCCAGTCTCTCATTTTCCTGATCAAACTCTGGGCTGGCATGCTCTGTGGCATCATCCTTGGCTGGTCCTCCTCTTACTGTCATTCACATCCTCCACCAGGTCGAGGAAGTGGATCCATGGGTGAAGTACTCACTGCACACAAGAACTGAGTTAGAATGCTTAGACCCAGTGAAAGCTTGGCATGGTAGCAGGCATGGGCTAACTCAGTGCTCCTACAGAAGTCAGCGACAGGAGAATTCCTACAAGTTCATGGGCCAACTAGCCTGGGGTATGCAGCGGCATCAACAAAAACAGCTAAAGAGAACCTGCCACAAACAAGATGTCCCGGATCTATCAATGCACAGCATGGCACATGCAATACACACACACACACACACACACACACACACACACACACGCACACACACACACAGAAGCTATGGGTCCCCCTGTCCCCTTACCCTGAGTAGCAGGGGCTCCCCTGGGCCTTGCTGATATGGAATGTGCTTACTTAGCTTCCTCCACCCTTTTCTCTTCCTCACCGTCTCTAATTGACTCTAGACATGCCCTGCCTGATTCCCATTTTTCTTAAGGTCACATAAAAGATTGATTTTCATGGTTCTCCAAGGGTTGGGGGTGATCTAGGACACCTTTCTAGGAAAAGATGTCGTTGCTTAGAACTATCAGTGCTGAATTCGTCCTGGCACCTGCTGGCTGGCGTCTGTACTGACTAGTGATTGCAACTTGACAAACCCTGGAACAAGAGATTCACTGATGTGCTGAAGGCTGCACATGACATAGAACTCCAGGCTCCCAATCTCAACCTCAGTTAGAAAACGTCAGGTCAGATCTCTCTGGCCTCTCTGAGCTTCAGGCTTCTCATATTAAGATGCAGATATGCAGTCCTGGCATTGGACTGTACATTCCCTTGGCTGGGAAATGGCCATGAGAGTGTCATGAGGTGATGGGCTCAAAGAGAAGCCCAGACTGACCTTCAGTCACCTCAAGAAAAAAAAATTTTTCCTGTAGCCATCAGGTGTCAGAGCCTATTCTGGGGATTCCCGAGAAGGAAATTTTAAAGTATGCTGTTGGTGTTGCAGATGAAGAAACAGACTTGGAGTGATTTGACGTGGTCAAGGCCACGTGGGAATGTAAACCCAGTTCTCTCTCGACTGTGAAGTTCTACCTTCTGCACTGCTGTGAGATGGGCATTTTATTATTTATATGTCTGGAAGCTAGGCATCATCTCCCAGGGGGCAGCAACCTCGCTCAACAAACTCTTCTCAATCAACCATTTGAACGTGTAAGAGATAATAAATAATGTAAGGGAAACGGATGCAACCCCAGGCCGTCTAAGAGGCGTTGGTACAATGCAAGCAACAAGCATTGCAGGAGACAGAAAACAGCAGGATAGGCACAAAAGGGAACGAACATAACAGAGCTCATAGTAATACCCTCATCAGGGCTCCCTGGCCAGCGTGCATGAGGGACAATCTCAGCATCTTGCTCCCCTTAGGATGCCCTTTGATCCTATAATGACCACTTCATTGTAATCCAAGATTGGCCACATTGATCTCCTTATTGACCTGGTTAGAAGACAAAAGATGGTCAAGAATACAACATGATGGGATGGGATGGCTTTCCCCTTCAAGTACCCTCTGACATCATAGAGGGGCTTTAAGATGTAAAGCTAAACAGGGGATAGAAGAAAGAAATGACATGGAAAGATAGCAGCCCCTGGTGCTGCTGGGACTGACAGGATGTCCTGACCCAGGGTTGAGGACTGGGAGGGTGACACCGGCCACCGGTGCTTTATGCTAGACAGGAACTCGACCATGACCCCAGATTCCTCATATCTAAGCCATAGCACCCCATCACCACCCAAAAGAGACTTTCCTATCAAGTTCACTGTAGGATAAAGTTCACTAGAGTAAAGGGAAAAGTGGAGGGAAGGAGAAGAAAGGGGAATAAGGAGAGAGGGGAGGTAAGTGGAAGGGAGGGAAGAAGAAAGGGAAGTGGACTGCTAAGGAGAGGGAGAAGGGAGAGGAGAGGAAAGGAGGGAAGGAAACAAAAGGGAAAGTTGGGACTAAGTCAGGGATGTAGTTGCCCCAGTTTATAGCTTCCTTTAGAAGTGCTGTGTGTTTGCACCCTTAATAGAGGCAGCAACTGGCACTCAGCCTTAGGCAGCAATGTGGAATGCCCAGACCAGACTGGCTTACCTAGGAAAGGGGCAGCCTCCTCTTGGCTTACTCCAAGTGAACACACTCATTGAATGTAGCTAGCATTTTTATTTCTCAAGAGAAGCAGGCCAGGCAGACATACAGCCTGCCTCTTGAACAGCCATCCTGTTTTCGGGTTGAATTTCATCCATGTGCCGCCCATCATCTCTGGACTACAACCTTCAGTCCTTCTTCCAACCCTATGGGCCTTTCTTCTCCATGGCTGGTCAGCAGGGGGCAGAGCTTTCCCCAGGCCAGCCTGCTTTGCTTTGAGGGATTCCCCACAGGGATAAGTTGGGACAACAGGGTTTCACAAACAGCACTTCTTGACATAAATATTTCCAGGCTCTGGCTAATGTGATATCATGGGCCTGTAATCCAAACAAAATAGACCATTGTCCTGTGATTATTTCTGCTCTGGGCAAAAGCCTGTGAACACTTGGCTTCCCATTTTTTTTTTAACCTCTGTATTTGTGGGGCATGTTAATTTAATTCAGCAGGCCCACCTTCACCGCCTTCAAAAGCAGCCTTTATTTGCATGGCATGATTGCCTGCCTTGCTGGTCTGCCCGCCTTTCACTGAGAAGGGAACCTTTGTCCTCTTAGTTCTAGGAAAGGAGAGGAGAGAAAACCACCCCCATACCCTTTTACTTGTCACAAAACCTCCCCAGCAACTACACAGACTCACTGTCATGTCTCAGAAGCACACACCAAATCCCAGAATACCTGGAGTGGTCCAGGACAGACCCCACAACCCTCACCGTGGGAGATGCAGGTGTAACCAGGGAACCCAGACATTCTTTCTCTACGCTAGCCCAGGGCCCAGCTGACTGTTACCAGAGCTACTGGCCTGGTCTGCTGAGGCAGGTGCCCATTTGATTGGCAAGTCTCCATGAAGATTGGCCAGGCTGTGTCTTCTGGAAGCAGGGGCACTTCCCCAACTCATGAGTGGCACTGGGCTAGCAACTTTTGTCAGCTTTCCTTTGTTCCTACCTTTTAACATGTGATATGGGATCAGGATCTTTCTTCAATGATGGAGAAACTAAGGGTTGGAGAGGCAGAGGATCTACCTGAGGCCTCAAGCTCTCTGGAAATGGCAATGAGGGCTTTCTTTAGAGATCAAAGCTTAGGACATGACTTTGATGTTTAGTCTCAGGAGTGACTATGGATTTCTGGCTGAACTGTACAAAAAATATGGATATGTTATCTTTAAAATATTAGAATAGGGGCTAGGAATACAGCTCAGTAGCGGAATGCTGGCTTAGCACCAGCGATGCCTGATTCCTGACCTAGCACCACAACAAACGACGGTAACAACTCAACACAATGAAGGCTGGAAGTGTCCTGGCTCATGTCCCAGCTTCCACCATTTTGCCAAGTATTTACCAGCTGTGTGTGTCCCATTGGTTTCTCTCTCTCTCTCTCTCTCTCTCTCTCTCTCTCTCTCTCTCTCTCTCACACACACACACACACACACACACACACCAGACTGGTGTTTTTAGTAAATAGTTGTCCCAGTGCACATTCCTGTCACAGTTTACATTTTACATTTGATAACCTCTGGTGGGACACGGAACATAGCCACTCTAGCCTGGTGTTATCTTTGCTCAGCTGCTGTCAGTTTTCACACTTGTGAGCCCAGCAGGCTTCAGTGTGGGGCTGTGCTCCTGCTCTGCACATCTGCAAACCTTTGCTCAGAGCTGATATGAGAAGTGGGCAAGTGACCAGGACTATATATATCCATACCCTTTTACCTCTGCTATCCCATGCAGTCTCCCTTTCTTTGTTAGGGTCCCTCACAATGCTCTAACAGACTAATATGGGCAGCTTACTGGGGTATATATACTCTAGGAATTGGAGTATAAAAAATGGGGAAAGAACATTAGGTAGATAGAGCTGTATGTATCCAGGAACGATAACTTTTTGAATCTGTTGGGGAGAAAAAGAGAAAACCTGGTACTCTGGAGGCTGGAGGCCAAGCCTGTAAGGCCTGTACTGTCTGTATCCCTCCCCTTACCTCATCTATCCTTGGGACGGATGGGAGAGGTTGTAGCTACACCCCAAAGAGATGGCTGCTCCATCACTCCCTGTCACCCTGAGTCTTGTCTCAGCTGCTTTTTTTTTTGGTTTTTCGAGACAGGGTTTCTCTGTGTATCCTTGGCTGTCCTGGACTCACTTTGTAGACCAGGCTGGCCTCGAACTCACAAAGATCCGCCTGCCTCTGCCTCCCAAGTGCTGGGATTAAAGGCGTGCGCCACCACCGCCCGGCTCCTCAGCTGCTTTTTGATTCACATGGGCATTCTTAGGATCAAAATTGGAGCTAAGGAAACAGCTAACAATTTGGGGGAAGTCTTTCAGGCTTTCTGGAAAGGACTTGGGTGTCACAGTTACCTGAAGATTGCTCCTAGCCACTTGAGGAAGATGACTTCAAGTTTATAAGTAGTTTTTACATGCATGTCACATAGCAGGGGGATTATGCAACCTTATTTATCCAAATCTCATGAGGATTTATGGCTATTCCATGCATTAAGATTGGTCATCTCCCATTTGGTCCATTGCTTAACAAGTCCAATGCCTAATAAGCAGGGACTCAAACCTTGGTTTTTGTTTTTGTCTCCAAAATCACTACATTTACATCATGTGTGATCTGTCTTTTATGTAACCCATTTGCACTGTACTTTCCTCTTTTAAAATGTAGAGGACAAAACACTGACTAAAATAAAATAGCACCAGAAAAAGCAAGGACATGCATTACCAACAGCCAGAGCCTTGAACACCCGAACACTGCTAAGCCTGGTGCTGGACTAGGCTTTTCATTTACCCTTCCCAGTTTCTTAAAGATTGAACTGTGAACTTGAAGAGACAAGTGGAAGCCAACCCGCTGGTACCTGAGAGTGTGACCTCATTTGAGAAAGAGGACATTACAGATGTGGCTGTCATGGAAGTCATATGAGCAGACCCATCAGGAATGGTGTCCTTACAAGAGGAGAGAAGGAGAAGAATGTCACCTGGACCCACACAAGATGAAGGTAGAGACAGAAGGGATGCTGTTACAAGTCCTGGGATGCTCAGGGTGACTGGCCAGGTGCTGTCAGAAGGATTCCCCAGAATTTTCGGAAGGAGCCTGTCCCTCCCAGTGCTTGGGTTTTAGATGCCTGGTCCCCCTAACTGTGAGGTGAGAATTTTTTCTTATTTTAAGCCACCCAATTTCTATACTCAGTCACAGCAGCCTTAGGACAGGAATTCACAACTTGAGGTATTTTTCTTTTCTTTTCCTTCTAGTTTTCATGTGTGAAAAGACTCATATCCAGAGTTATTAGCTGAACTGCCTGAAATCCAGCAGCAGCTACACCTGGGAGGGGGTTGGACAGAGAGCCTGCTGGACTGTACATCTCCCACAACAGCTCAGGCTACACAACACCTATCCTTACCTGGCCCTTCATCCATTCAGAGGAAGTCTCAGTGATGACCAGGGAAGAGCCAAGGACAGAGTGGTTAAGGCTCACTCAAGACTTGCCCATATGCCCTAGACAGCTTTACCCAACACAAGAAGCTGATCCTAGCAAGGCGGTCAGAGCCTTCTCCATTCCTGTAGGTGTGAGAGAGTTACGGACACCTAGGGGAGCACACTGGGCAACGGTTACCTTCACTTAGTCTATGTTCTGTGCTCATAGAAAATAAAAATCTATGTCTGACTAGAAAAAAAGGCCTTTCTCAACCCATGGAAAAGTACACCAGTAGAAACTTCTGGAAAGCAAGCTAGTCACAAGCATCACAAGTGGCTTTTTTTTTTTTTTTTTGAGTTCATGGATTTTAACCCACTTCTAGAAATATTCCCTAAGGAAATCACCAGAAATTTCATCTGAGATGCTTGTATAAACACATTAAAATATTATTATGAAAAAAAACTTGAAAACAGCCTGGCCTATCAGTATAGTACTCCTACAGAAGAAACATGCCTTACTGAATACGTAATGGTTCTATTTATTTGAATATTAGTATATTGGCATTATAATATAATACAACACTATACTTGACATAGTAAAAATGCTCATTCAAAAGAAAATCCTCCAACAGTGACATAGCAAGTTATTTAACAACGGATTATTTGAATCCAGATCACATATGTGTACTGTAAATGCCTCATTCCTCCCCTTCTCTCTCTAATCTCTTTGGTACCATCATCTTCTCTCTCTCAAATGGATAGCTTCTTTTAAAAATTATTGTTGATACATATATATCAATAGTATATATTTATCCATACATATGAATAAACATAAAAAAGAAAGAAGTTGCAATGGTGGAACATGTGAAGGGGAAGCCTAAGTCACAATGGAGAAAAAGGGAAGATGGAGGTGACACTATGACGGGACATCTGTCAGTAGAAGCTCCAGGCATGGGGTAGATCTGGCCCAAGAGAGAAGCTGTGTGTGCTGCAGGTGGCCAAGCTGAAGGGTACAACCTCCTGAGGCTGTTGGACCCTGGGTGATTTCATCATAAGCCCTGTCAGTTACAGACCCCCAAAGTTTGGTGTGTGTCCTCCTCACAGGGGTCCCCATCTTGTTCTGGCTCCTCTCTTTATTACCTTCCCCACTTCTCCCTTTAACTCTATGTTCAGGATGTAATATATGAGAGAAAATTTTTGAAAATTTAAAAAAAGGATTGCTTCTTCTAAGCCATTGTATATTAGAAGTGTGGAACTTACTTCTTACTACACAAGGACTCACAGGAAAGAGATTGCCCTGCTTCTCAGGAGAGACTTGGGACTCTTGGACAACCTTAGGACTGTTGAAGACTGCAGGGACTTTTCAGAAATGGACTGAACGCATTTTGCATTATGAGATGAGAATATAGATCAGAGGTGGAATGTTAGGATTTAGGGTGATGTATTTGAGTGTCAAGCTGATGAAGGGTGGAGTTGCTATGATTGATTTTGATTGTTAACTTGGCTAAATTAGAGTCACCTTCGAAAGCCACCTCTGGGGCATGTCTGTGAGAGTTTCCAAAAAGGTTTAACTGAGGAGGCTTTGCACTCTAGGTGTGGGTGGTACCAGGCCACGGCTGGAGTCCATGAAAGCCTGGGCACCAACATTCATCTCTCTGCTTCCTGACTGTGGTGCAGCATGGGCCACCTGCCTCATGCTCCTGTTTCCACGTGACAGCCTCCCCACCATGACAGGCTATGTTATTTCTTAAACCACAAGTCAATATGAGCCCATCCTTCCTGGAGCTGCTTTTGTCCTCATGAGACAAACAACTGGCCCAGTGACTTTCTCTATTTTCTTTGTTCTCTTTAAAGTTTCAAAGTAACACTTTCACAACTGGAGAAAAATAGGGCTGAGGAACTGACTCTGCCCTGCTAGACATCCACGGAAACCCTGTACCCTCCCGACCCATGTCCATCACCAACACCTGTCCTTGGACCCCATCCATACCCCTGGCTCCTCCTGAGCCCTCATGAAGGGCTCCCTCCAGGGCTCAGTGTAGTTATAGACTAAGCAAGCACCAGTATGTTGCATCCAGAAAGTCAAGGCATGGTCACAGAGGGATGGGCAGTTTGCTGGAACATCTCTGCACTCCATAAGCAGTTGATAGTCTGGGACTAGTTCCAAGAGAGGCCCGTCTGCTCTTAGCAGCAGCTGGCTCCTGCACCTACCAGCCTCTAAGCCCTTGCCAGCCTTCCAGAGAGAAGAGCAAGGGGAGTTCAGTCTGCCCTTGGCCCTTCACCAGAGATGACCCTTCTTCTTGGGTATGTTGCCACCAGCCACATCTCACAGATGAGTGGAACTGCAGTTCTGGTAGGAGAAGTGGAGGACTGAGGACAGATGAATGACGTTTCTGCACCATGGTGCCAGGAGGGGAAACCCCATGAGCAGACAAAATGAAATATGTGAACCTGGCGTATTGGCTCATCCTCCAGTGAGGCCTGCTTTGCCAGCTGGTGTGTGGCTACAAGGTGTGTAAAATGCTAAGGACAGCACCAACATTGCCTCAAAGGCAGTGCCAGCACTGCCACCATGCTCCCTCTCTCACAGAAGAAGAAAGTCAGCTAAATAAATTCTCTGTTGTGGGCTGCATTTTGATGACATACATCCACATGTCTTTGCAGGCTTCTCTTCAGAACATGGCACACACACGGCAGGGACCAGCAGGACACTCCCCTTCACACCCTGTTGACCTCTTCTCTATTCTTGCCCTTCTGGGTTCATCCAATAAAATAAGATAATTTCTAATTTGAAGGTATCAGAAAATTAAAGGAACTGGACCACTAGGTTTAAATTGAGGCTCTTCCACTGATTAGGTAAGCCCCAGCTTCCCTTACTGTACAATTCCCTTACCTACATTGCAAGATGGCTTTGGTGACAATGGGGAACACCAGGTTTAAACGGTATGGGTCAAAAGCAGTCCCCCTGGTGAGTATGTCTTATGTGATATCAGCCTCCATTCTTGGGCTCCAACTAGAAGTTTGGTTTGGTCACCTTCTCTTCTAATCAAAGCCTGTCATTCAAGTCTCCATTCCTTCCATCTTTCCAGAACACCAAGGTCTAATTTCATTTCTTAGACTTCATAAGAATTCTGAGAGTACAGAGAGGTTTTTTTTAAGCTGGTTAATTAAAATAGATTTATTTAATAATGATGGGGATGATTAAAATCTAGTAGGGAGATAATGGTTACTTAATCCACAGATATTCTCATATAAAATTTTTTAAAATCTTTGATTTTACTGTACTTGGGTATATCTTGAAATAGAAACATTGATACACTCCTAGCTGCTGCAGCAGGCCAGACTTCCTTCCCTTCATGGAACTCCCTTTACTTTGGGCAATCAGAAGCCCATTAACCTTACCACCAAGGTTGACTCAATAAAGAGAAAATACACAGATGGTTCTCTGAGCTTAGGTCATTGCAAATTGGACCTTCAAATCAAAACTGGTCAGGATTCTCCTAGACCAATTTGATGAATCAGGACTATTTCAGTCTGTGGCCATCTGAGCAAGGACTATTATAGACAGTTTCTACTTCCTCCTCTACGGATGAGAAGGCCAAGGCCCAAAGAGAGGGAGGGCCTCTTCCACATTCCAGGGTGTGCAGCAACTCACTACAGCCATCTTTCTGAAGGTTCGGTGTGTGTGTGTGTGTGTGTGTGTGTGTGTTGCGTTCTGTGTCATATCTCAGGGGCATGCTCCTTTATCCACTTTCATTTCCTTCATTCACTCTTCACTCTAAAGCTTTTTTTCTAGGACAGAAACTCAAAGCCAATCACTCCCAAGAGAGTAGCCTTAAATATTGGCTGGGGCCCCAACCTCTCAGGGCAGCCACGGAGCCCAGTCTTAGAGAAAGGGATGTTCTTTGGAAGCAGAAATGATGTTTTTTCTCCCACAAACAATTCCATTAGACTGTAGCCTGCAGCCAGCCTGTGATGGAAATGGGTGCTGTGGGCCGCTCTGGCCCACTCTGGCCCAGCGTTAATCAGGCTCTGGGCTCAGTCTTGGGGGTCGCAGACAGTACCCCTGAAGTGAAGAAAGGCCTACATTAGCCTGCAAATCTTTTTGCCAGATTCAAGTATTTCACACAGAGGAGGAGTGCTCTTGCTTGGTGGCCTCTTTTCTCCAGGTGAGTCTTCATCTGTTTAGTTTCTCTGTGGTGCTGCATAGCTGGATAGTTCTGTTCTCAGGGCCACAGTCACGGGAGGATATCCCAATTTGGTCTCCCCTTCTTCCCAGAGCCTCAGCTCTTGCAGTACCATTTCCCCACAGCCTTCCTTACCAAGTTCCTTCCTTCTCCTGCCTCCTGAATCTTCTGTATGTGTGCTCTTTCCTAACCTGGGCTATCTCTCACCTGGCCTCATGCCTCCTTCAAACCTTGTGAGCTCCTCTTTGTTCAGCTCTGTCTGGAAGCTTTACTTATCAGATCCTCTCTGTGGAATTCAGCAGTCACCCTCTGGCTCCCAGAGGGCCTCTGTTGTCCCCTGTTGTGGCGTTTACCACACACTAATGAAACTGTCAATTTCTGGGTCTCAGTCTCTAAGCAAGAGGAGACAAAGTGGGCTGAGCTTCTCCACCTGCAGGGTAGTGCTGCCTGAACAGGTGTACAGGGAAGGATGCTGGCACAGGATAATGAGCTTGGTGCAAAATGACAGAGGGATCAGCTTATAGTGTCTGTTACAGGCAGAGGACGAGAGCTGTACGAGGTATGCCAGCAGATCAGCCAGCCATGAGCTGGTGCACACGCTGTGGCACTAAAACATGATAGTACTTAGGAAAGACTGGACGTGAATGGGTGAACAGTACACTTTCTGACTACTGAGAGGTCACTGAACATTTTTTAAAGCCACCCCCACCCCCGCCCCAGACAGGGTTTCTCTATGTAGCCCTGGCTGTCTTGGAACTCATTTTGAAGACCAAGCTGGCCTCCAACTCACAGGGATCTGCCTGTCTCTGCCTCCTGAGTGCTGGGATTAAAGGCTTGTGTCCACGCACACCTCACTTTTTTATGCATATGCTACTGTGTGCACATGGAGGTTAGAGGACGACTTGCAGGAGTTTGTTCTCTCATTACACCATGGGGGTCCCCAGAGCCACACTCAAGTCCTTAGGCTTTGCAAGCGCTTGCACCTGATGAACCATCTTGCTGGCCCTCAAGGGCATTTTTAAATGGTGATTTCTTAGTAACCACTCTTAAGAGGGAGGGCACGCTGTATGCCACATGCTGAGTAGGTAAAGTGAAATTGTAAATGAAATTCTTCAGATGAGTCACTGCGAATATTACTGTGAGAGCAACTGGCTTGCCCCAAGTCACAGAGCTGGTCAAAACCTGACCCCGACTTCTTGCAAAGTCAACATGTGCTCCCTCAGACCCTTCCACTGCGTCTGGTCCCTGGGTCAGGGGAAGAGGAAGGAAACAGAAAAGAATCTCATGTCACTTAAGCATTAGCGATGCAAAATGCCACACATTGGAGCTTCCAAGCCACACTCCCATGCGTGTTCAGATTTTCTTCCTGTTTTCTAGGTGAAAAAAACCTCAGGTAAAGGAAGCCCGGAGTCTAGAGTTGTAGCTTGTTTAACAGAGTGCTGAAGGGGATGCACAAAATCCTGGGGTTGATTCCATAGCACACAAAGCCTGGTATGATAGCACACACTTGTAGCCCTAGCACTTGGGAGGTGGAGGCAGGAGTTCAAGGTCATCCTTAGCTGTCCAGTTCAAACCAGCTTGAAGTACAAGTACATGGGACCGTCTGAAGGTATTATTTTGCTCAGGAGTCATCCAATTTGAAACCTAGGATTTTAGCCCACATCTTCTTGGACCTCAACGCTGCCTGCTCCCAGCCACAGCTGCCTTGCTGTCTTGGTTGGCTACAGCAGGCCAACTGAAATCTTGGAAAGGGCTTTCCTTGTCCCCCACTTCCATCTGGCCCTATTGTTAATGCAGTATTAATTTCCATAATCAAATTCAGTCTATGTGGCTCTCTCTCTCTCTCTCTCTCTCTCTCTCTCTTTTTCTCTCCCCTCTCTCTCAAAAAAATGTTCTATGGCTCCCAAGAGGAGGAAAGGAGCTGAGAGACTGAAGTTTAAACTCTTTAGCCTAGCTTCTAGGCCGCCTCTGCAGTGATCATACTTAATATTGCTTTTTGAGCACCAACAGACACCTCCCACAGATCCCAGCTCAGCTTCCACATCCTTCTATTTTTAAAGGATAGCGGTCTATTAAGCCACTTCCTGCCTTGAACATCCTAGATGACCCTGTGGGGCTGAGGTTATGGGTCATGCCAGCTGCACCAATCGACCCTCCTGATAATAGTTCACTGTCTCCATTCAGTCAATATTGGGGCAAGTCTACTCCAAGCTTGGCTAGGTAGACCATCACAACTGTAGCCATGGTAACTGGTTCAGGTATCGGCAGGTGAACCTTGTCAAGCCAATCCTGGGGCTCTGGCTCAGCTATGAGAGTTCTCTGTTTCATGGGGATGGGAAACACAAGCCACAAAGGGGCTGTTGGCAGCCGCTTTGGCGTCACAAGGCAGATGGCATCTAAGCATTAGGCCACAGGCTCTTAAGGACATGGCCTGTCATCCTGAGCCTGCATGCTTGACAGGAAAGGAGATGTGTCCCTAAACTTTCCATGTCAAAAGCCTATACTTTTATGTTTCAGTTTGGTTGGGCTTCCTATGGCTTAAAGTAGAAGTCTCTTTAACACTGGAAGCTACAGCCCGGGCAGCTCTTACCTTCTTTCAACATGAAATTTGGTCTCTTGAGGGTCCCTGAAGGCCCAAGGGATAAGGACCCTCCGTTCTTTACCCACTTGTCTCTCATCACGGCCCCACCTGTGCTGTGCCTGTCACCGTGTCATACACAGTCACATAGCTGGTGGGGTCAGTAGATCAGGAGTGGTTCCCCAACCCATGTGCTTGTCTCAGGGTTAGAGATGAGCTCACTGCCCACCCGGCCCCTCAAAAGCCTCTGGTAGGAAGGGGGTGGGTCTAGAAAGCACAGGGGCTCCTCTGGCCAGAGACCAAGTCAGGCTCCATGCTAGCTCTGGGTACAGAGATAGTCGCCTTGGGCCTGTGGTCAGGGACTCTAGGCTCAAATCCTGACCCCACCTTTCACTGCTGTGGGACTGGACATTGCCTCCTGACCTATAAAATGGAGGTCATGGTGAAGTCCTCTGAAGGCTTTATTAAGTAATTTAAAGATAAGTATGTTAGATCTTTGGGACTGGAGTTGGTGCTGTCTGAATTTATGTTCTTATGACTGTTATCTGCAGGACCCAGGGAACCATAGCATGTACCTGAGTAAGCTCCCCAGTCTTTTGTAGACAATCCCCACCTAATGCTTTCAGACATGAGGGCCAAGGGTCCTGGGGGCAGTGTCAGCTGGCTAGTGCCCAGCTCATGTGCTGCCTATGCTGTGTCACTGGGTGGTGACAGAACAGGGCATGAGTCATTCTGGTTGTCAGCTCTGGGCACCTGTCAAAAAGCTGCCACAGGTCCTTCTGCCAAGGGAGCTGCCGCCTCCCAGATGCTCTGTCTGACTGGGCTTGGGGACCCCTGTGAGCTAGCACACAGGTGCAGGCACACAACAGGCTTGCTGCTGGTCTGCCATAGGGAAGAGGGGCCAGTGGGGAATGAGAGGCCAGAGAAGGGATAGGCAGTGGGCAAGGGGCCTGGAAGTGAGGACTCTCAGCATGGGGAGAGGAACCAGGTAGAGATAGGGTATCAGAGAAGGGACAGGCAGCATCAAGAAGGCCTAGATAGGGAGACTCTTTATCTTCTGTAACTACGTGTGCATACTCGAAGCACGTCATGCCCAACAACCTCCCCCTGCCCCCAAGTCCCACTCTCTTCAAGACTTCATGGCTGTTTGTTCAGGTCGTAAAAGTTTAGATAGGCAGAATCCCCCAAAGACTGGTGTATTGAAATCTTGGTCCCCAGATGGTGGATCCATTTGAGATGTTTAAGAAACTTTAGAGGGTGGGGTCTCATCGAAGGAAGTAGGTTACTGGAGGCGGGTGCTTAGAGAAACATTAACCTTGGCCCTTTCCTATTGCTTTCTCCCAGGCGCAAACTGCTCTGTCCCTCCGCACTCTCCTGCTGTGATGGACTGATGCCTCTGACACCATGAGCCCAAAGAAATCCTCCCTCCCTTAAGCTGCCAGTGCTGGACATTTGCTCACAGAGATCATGAAACTGACTAGCACAACGATGAACACTATCCCATAGCTGGTCTGTGAAATTCCTTCTGACACACAGCTCTGTCCTTCCTGAGCAAGGACCCGTGACAGACTCTGCTTCTCTTCAGTACCATTGCACCCCAGGCCAGCACCTTCTGCAGCAGGGGGTGGGAGCTGGGGAGACAAGAGTGCAGAGGGGGTGGACTTCCTGTGCCCCATGCCCATCCCTGCAGTTCATCCTTCAGGTGACCTTTAAAAAAAATGCAAAGCCACTGGCGCTGCTCCCAGCTTGAAAGATGCTCACAGCTTTGTGTCTGAATTAGCATTAAACTTGAACTCCTCACCACATCCAATCAGGGCCTCTCTGACGCTGCCAGTCCACAGTCACTTTCCCCAGCCATTCTGGCCTCCCCACTTTTACCCTCACCAGGATGGCTTCTTCTGCTTCCCAGCATCTGTACTTGCTGTTCCCTCTACTTGACATGCTGTCCCCAGGCTTTCATAGCAGGCTCCTTCTGGCCTCCAAGTCCCTCCCTAGCAGGAGTCTCCTGAGCCCCTAGCTGGAAGCTGCCAGCCACATTTGTATTTTCTGTGTCTCTCTATTGGTTTATTAGCAGGGTTTACCATTGTCCCACAGTGCACTGCCATTCTCTTCCTTCTCTTCTTGTCTCAACTTTGCTAGTGGATTCTGTTGCCCTGAGCACTGAGGGTGGAAAACAGTATGACTCATTTCCTAACCCCAGAGCCTTGGACAGGGCATAGTACACAGTGGAAACTCAGTAAGCGAATAAAAGGTGCTAAAAAGTCAGCTGACGTCTCCCCTGCTTTAAGAACACGCTGGAGAAGAGCCAAGTCCTTAAGGGGAAGGGAAGGAAAGGGTCTGCTACTTGTTGTATCTATGGGATAGCTTGGCTATGGGACTTCAGGATTTTTTTTTTGTCTCCCCAATCCCAGTTAAGGTAAAGTAGGGTATAGCCTGGGGGGGGGGGGGGGGGGACAGCTAAGCCAGCCTAGGAAACCAAACCAAGGGAAGAAGATGGAGTGGAGCAGAGCCAGTGAGACAGAGACGCAGGCTCCAGTCCCTTCTAACTGGGAAGTTGGGTGTGGCATTTGTTTGCTCCCAAGCCTTGGTTATTTTCTCCATCAGGATTGCTTTGCTGCTGTTCCACGCCATGGCTGTCCTGGTGAGCAGTCTCGCAGATTGCCCAGAGAGTAAAGAAGTGGTGTGTAGACCTAGCATGTGGCCTGGCTCACAGTAGCGTTCGTTATATGCCTGCTACACCTGACGACAACATGAGGGAGTGTCCCAGGGGTACCCAGTACAGCTCAGGTGCCCTTTTAGCTCACACACTCTTCTGAGGCCAGATGCAAAACCCAAGCCCTTTGATGGTCTGTCTCAGAGCTGGATCCTCATCTGATTGGGAGGAGAAGATGAAAGCAATGTGGCTGTACACAGGGCACCATGCTGTGAGGGTCACTGAGCCCCAGAGCCCCAAGGTGCAGAGACACAGCAGCAGCCAGTGCAGCCTGGCCTGACTTCCTTCGCTCCCCCTGTTCATGGCCATCTCCACCATGAATATTCACACTCAGGCTTCAGTCAGCCTGGACGGACGGTTCTGTGTCTTCCACAGGTCAAATGCCATGGCAACTGAGCAGGCCAAACTTTCCTGATCTTCTGATATAATGGGCTCTGGTGCTTACACAAAGGGGCTGTCTCCTGGGCAGACATTACCCTGGAGTCCTACTGACGGTTTTCCTTGAATAACACAAAGACAGCAGGACGCAAAAAGAGGAGCAACCTGACTCCTGGAGGTTAGGACTGCAGCTTTGAGGTCCCAAGACAACTTTCTTACTCTTCCCCTGCCTGCTTCATCTTCTGTCACTTGCAATGGTAACAGAGCCCACTCACTCACACTGACACTAGGGTGGCACTCCACTGTCCATTTAAATGAGCGCAGTCCCTGGAGCCAGGGTGCTGGGCATTGCACCTGGTGCCTGTCCTTGCCTTGGAGAAGTTAGACAAGAGCAGGAGAGACATCGGTCATTATGCACAGTTCATTTAATATTCGACTGTAATGTGCATCATATTGCTAAATCAGGTGCTATTACGCTTGATAAAGTAGACTCTGGGAGTGAGGAAGGCCTTTTCTCCCTCCAACACCCCCTATCCTGGGGCAGGCTAGTGCCCTTACTAAAAAGGAAAAGCAAAACAAAACAAACAAAACCCCACAGCTCAGAGTATTAAAAACATCACAGTCCAGAACAGCAAGAAGGTAAATGATTTCTAACTGAGGTTGCTATTGTTTCTTCTGTACTACAAAAGTGCCGCTGGTGGGAACAGGAAGCCGGAAGCTCATCCATGAGGAGCGCCTCTGCCCAGAACTCCCAGGAACTCCAGCTCAGCTTCCCCAGCTGGTTTCTGCTGGATGTCGTCGTAAGCACTGGTTTGATGATAACTAATATCTCTCTTTGCTGTTATCTGATCTTATGCTTGGACAGCTCACCTAGTACAGTGCTCTGTTCTGTTCTGCCCAGGACTCTGGAGCAAGAACTCCAGCTGGCTGCCTCAAACGGGCTTCCCCAGTTTTTGATTTTTGTTTGCTTTCTCAACTGTGCTGCTCCAATCATCTCTTCCGGCTGTTTTGGGCCCCTGATTTGATGATGTTTTGATGTCTGTCCTACTTTGCTTTCTGGGGCTGTGATGAACATCAAGATCAAAAGGAACTTGGAGAGGGAAATATTTATTTCATCTAACAGGTTACAGTCTATCAAAGGATACCAAGACAGGAACTCAAGGAGAAAACTTGGAGCAGAAACCACTACCAAAAATGCTGCTTGCTGCCTCATAGTCTTTCTTATACAGCCCTGGCCCTCTTGCCTCGGGATGGTACCTTCCACAGTGGGCTAGACTCTCCTATATCAACTGACAATCAAAATACCCCACAGACATGCACATGGGCCAATATGATGGAAGCAATTCCTCAATTAAGGTTCCCTTTTCCTAGGGGTGTTAAAGTTGACAACCTCAGTATCTTCTTACTGCCCCTCTCTATTGGCTAGTCACTATTCATCATTTTTCCTGTGCTTGCTATATAGTTAGTAAACACTCCCACTGAAAGCATGGCAATCACAGATCATCCTCAGGACTGAACAGGTTGCTGACAGTTGCTATGAATGACATTCACAGGGTGCTAGGGGAGCCCCAAATGCTCTGAAATCTGGTCCTTCTGCCAATCAGTACTGACCCAGGCTGAAGGTGTTTGCCTCACACATGCAAGAGTCTGAGTTGGAGCCCCAGCATTGTAGGAAAAGTTAAAAATAAAAAATAAATATTTGCAAAAGAAGAAATGCAAATGACCAAAAAAAAAAAAAACCCAAAACCAAAACCAAAACAAAACAAAAAAAAAAAACACATGGAAAGATGTTCTCCCTCACTTGCCATCAGATAAATCCAAACCAAAACTGAGATTCCATCTCATCGCAGTCAGAATGGCAGTCACGGAAAGAACAACAACAAATACTGGAAGTGACACAGGCAAAAATGATCCCTATACATTGGTGGCAGAAATGCAAACTACTGCAGCCACTGTGGAAATCAGTGTGGAGGTTTCTAAAAAACTCATAGATCTACCGTGTGACCCAGCTATACCACTCCTGGATATTTACCCAAAGGATCCAGGTCAACATGTCACAGAGATGCTTGGACAGCAGCATTTACTGGAGCACTATGCACAACTCTCACAGTATGGAATCAACAGAGGACTGGATAAGGAGAGGAGGGTATACACAATGTGGTGCATATATACAATGGAATATTTTCATCCCTAAAGAAGAGCAAAGTTATGCTGTTTGTAGGAAAATGGAAGCAGCTGAAGATAATTTTCTTAAGCAAATTAAGCCAGTGTTGAGAAGACAGATACCATGTTTTCTCTCATTTGTGCTTCTAATATTTTATATAGTTACAAAAATCATGTATGGTATATAAAATGAAAGTGTTTAGGGGAGCAAATGAGACAGACAGGAGAAAAGAGGTGGTATAGAAATATGGGGGAATGCTCCTAGTATAAGATACAACCATTTGAAAGATTTTAAAATTACTGCACTCATACATATAGCACTGAAGGTCAAGGGAGCTAGGGAGGTGGAGAATGTAGTCCTAGCTGGCCTTCTCCCTTTTGTGGTACATTCTATCTCCATTCCAGGTAGCAGCTATAAAAATTTTAAAAATAGAAACCATGTCATACTTAGTAGGTGCTTTTCAGTTGCACAGAAATGCTAACTGGGTAGGGCTAAAGAGTGAATCGGTCGGCAGAGTGACTGACACACAAGCATGAGAACCTGTGCTTGGATTTTAGCATGCTTTCACATATACAACACACACTCACACACACATAAACACACACTCATGCATATACTCACACACATGCACACTCCATATACACACATACACACCTCACATACATACGCACATATGCACACACTAATGCACACACACACATACTCACACATATACACACATACCCACACATATATATATTCACTCACACACATACACATGTACAAACTCAAACATATACACACACTCACACATACACACACACACACACACACACCAATCTAAACTAGTTATGACTGCTCTACTGGCTTTACTCAGCCCTCTAGCTCTTCTCAGGAAAATCAGAGGAAGTGCAGTGGTCCTTGGGCCCTGATCCTACATGAAAAGTCTGACTCAGTGAGCCAAGGGTGGACTAACCATGTACACTTCAAGCCTGTTCTCTGGCTCCAATGGTGCTGCTGTCTGGGAACCCACTTTGAAGCCACAGGTCTTTCTTTTCTTTCTCTGAAGGTACTAGGATTTGTCCTGCCTCAGGACCCTTGTACAGGCTACTGTCTGTTGGGATATCCTGTGTCTGGGATATCTATCTTTCCTCTGTCTGGCTTCTCTTCAAATCAATTTCCCTGTCTTTAAAATGTCACTGTCAGCCATCTGCCTCTTTTGCTTTTGGTTATGTGTCCCATTAACTCAAGATCATTGTCCATATTCCATCGCTGCCTGGCTTGTGATTAAATGTGGAAGTCTACTTCAACCACCAACTCTATGTGGTGCTGGCCACATGGTGAGCAAAGAGGCAGCCTCAGAGTGGGGAGGCAGCCTCGGAGTGGAGAGAGCTGCTGAGGAATGAGGTGCCCAAATTTAAGGGCCCTCCAGGCTAGGATGCCAAGCCCAGGGCCCAGAACAAGACAAGGACCATTAACATTCACTCCTCAGGTGGCAGCCTGCACACATAGCCAGCCTCCTTCAACAGCAGCTTATATGCTCAGAACTCACCTGAGACCTGCTTCCTCAGCCAGCATCCTGGCAGCTGTTTGCAGCTGGCTTTGCCTCTTATCCTTTGAGGCCATATGAATTGGTTTCCTTCTGCAGATACCCACTGTGCCAGGCCATTGAATCACCCCAAAGCTTTTGAAGCATGACTGGAAGGGCAAACCCTCCTTCTGTTTTGTTTTGGGCCCTGCAGAATTGAGATCCAGCCCTTAGTCTCTTTGTTCTCTGAATGGCACTGCTTAGGGTGCAAGTGAGATTCATTTTCAGATGCTCAGCCAGAGCCCAATACTCCTATTTTTTCAACTCCGCGTATTCCATGAAAAGAATATGTGTCCCAGGCAGTAGCAGATAATCACATGCAAAATTGCCCAAGAAGGCTATTTGGAGACCTATGTGGATGAACCATTAATAACATAAGTTGAAGGCAGTGGCCTTGCCCCACATAAAGGAATTCAATTAAGGCACAATGGTGATGGGAAGTCAACCAATGACTGCAAATGGACTCTCTCCTGCCTTTTCTGAATGGCTGGCTCTGGCCTTGAGCAGGGGACACAATGTGAAGCAGTTGCTTAAAAGGCTAAAGAGTTTCTTAGTAAAGGGTTCAGATGGGTGGCTCAAAGGACTGCTGGATGAGAGAGAACTTCAGATGGCTTTATGAGTTCCCGGTGGCTCAAGAGGCACCCAGTGGGATCTCATGTCACTTTGGGGGTGTCTCACACCAATATGAGGGAGTGATGTGACCATGCCAGACAGGGAGGGACAAGCAGGAGTTCAGGCTAGGTCTGAGAAGAAGCATCTCTAAGATCCCTGGGGGAGGAGGGCAGGTGTCCTGCCAGGGCTCTGCTGGAGTACAGAGCTTTCTGGATTGAGTGACGGTACCCAGTAAGCTTTGGTGGGGTCAGCATGGCTGGTTCTCAGTTCAGCCAAAGCCTAAGGTTTCTCATAGATCACACACATTTCAGTCAGGCTGCTCCTGGGGGTGTCCAGAGATCTCAGGTTTGATAAACACATTCCAAAAGGCATTAGCATGAATGGGGTCCTGTGCAATATTTGCACAGCATCACACTGAAAGATCAGTTTCCTTGAGTTGATTTAAAATCTCAGTGCACACCAGAACTTTGCTAGAGACCCACCTACAGCCCCCTTTGCAGTTTTTCAGCCTTCTCATGCCTCTGAAGGCTTTCTTGTGCTCCAGTTCTGCATCTGTTCCCTGATAGCTTACTTTGCCTTTCTTTGTCACCATCCAGGCTCCATGCTTTTATTTTGAATACCTGTGATTGCCACTCGTCTAAGCATGAGGGATCTAGAAGGGCGGGTACACCTGGTGGCTGCTGTCAATTCAGACTGACACAATAAGCATTTGGGCATGAACAATGTAATGCTGCAGGCACAACCCATCTCTGGACTCAGGGCTTAAACCTTGGCAATGACCAGGGCATACTGGTGTACCTTGATAATCCCAGTACTTGGGAGGTTGAGGCAGGAGCATCAGGAGATTGAGGTCAGTCTGGGCTACAGAGTAAGCCCTTGTTACTTGTTCCTTCCAGGAAAGAGGGAATCAGAGGATCAGACAGGAATAAAGGCAGACAGCAGGGCTTCTTTGTCCTGTGAGCTCCTTGCACACTTTGTACTCCAGGGCTCTGAGTTAACCTGGGGAGAGCTGAAGCTCTCTGTTCATAGGATGGTGACTAGAGAAGACTTTACTAAGAGACAATGGCTACTTGTGTCAGAAACATTGTTTGACCTTAACTCCAAACCTCCACCCCGGTGACCATGCCTGTTAAAGCCACCACTGCCTGGCTGAGGTGAGGTTGCCAGTCACACGGGGCTCTGTGCTTGAGAAAGGAGAATCCAGGCAACCTGAGGAGGTCTGCCCATGGCCACAGCCCTGCTTGCAACCACGCTGCCAGCTGGCTGGACGAGCCAGCTCTTGAGTTAGTTGTGAGGAATGGCACTGCGTGGCATAGCGTATGCAGGGAAATCTCGTTAGCTCAAAAATCAGGAGACTAGACATTAATTCCAAAGTCAAAACAAGAGCGGGAATAGGGGGTTTCAGATGTTTTTACTAACAAGGAGTTTTGTCATCTGGGAAATGGCCAAGGTTCTGAATTATGCACTATTTGAGGAAGTCATTAGTGGATTAGGAGAGATTTTTTTCCTTCCTTTCTTTCTTTTTTGGCCATTCATGCTATGGACATGACAAATGACTTCAGGGCTTAACCCCCACGATTTGCCTGAGCCAGTCTGGCTGGAGAAGGATGGACAGAGCCAGTTTCCTGCTACCAAATGGTTTCCTTCAGCCCATGACTTTGGGTCTGGTCTTAGATGTTGAGAATGGGAGGAGAAAGGGGTGTGTGGGGTGTGCCAGCTGTGTGGGGTGCTATTGGCTGCATGCCACTGTGCCATTGAGGACTCCAACTGACCTTCTGCATGGAAAATCAGGTCCTGGGTGATGCTGTGAGAACTCAGAAGAGACTGCCAACACCTCATGTCCTGTTACTGCTGGCCCCACGGCTCCAACAAGCAGGCTTATGGTCTTCTCAGCTCCCTGTCCCAACTGTTTCTGTCAGCCCAGAATGCCCCTTTCTCCCTTTCCAACACATTGGCAGCTGTGTTTGTTTTCCTGAGGTCCCAGTGGGAAATGATGCCATTTTCAGGCCTGTATTCCCCCCTTCTATGCCTTTCCCTGTGGAATTGAATAGAGACTCACTGATGCCCTTTGCTGTGCTTTCTGGGTAGTTCACTGAACAAAGCACATGCTCTTCAAGGTGCAGGGCAGAAGTCTGCAGAAGGAAGGAGGGGATGATTTTTCCATCTTCAGTCTTATTTCAGCCATGGTCTTGTTCCAGGCCAGGCATTGGGGACATGGAGGGCACATGTCCAGCCCTTGCTTCAACATGTGCAGGGTCTCCCAGCAAGCAGACATGGAAAGAGATTGCAGTAGAGATTTACAGTAGCACCTGCTCATCCATTGTGCATACCTGTACCTTTCTCCATACACTTACCTTCTTTTGGCCCATTCTTCCTTGTCTGCAAGTCAAGTGGCTTTACCTGCATGGGGAGGCGAGGCAGTTTTGGAGGAAGATGCTTCCCTGAGCTCACCAGCCCCTCCTGAGTGACATCCTGCACATAGCTATTATTTCCTGGCCCCCACGTCTCCATAGACCCCAGAAGCTTCCGAACAAAGATGTCTCAAGAGCCTTCAGCTCCATTTACACTCCTGGATGAGATCACATGCCTTTCCTCAGTCCAGAGCCCAGCTGGGACCAAACTGGGGACAAAGTCCCGAGTGACTTATTAGGTTCAGGGCTGGAGGACAGAGGCAGGAGGACCAAAAGTAATCACTCAATTTCAGGCCTGCTCAGAGCTAAGTGAATTTAATAATCCATAGATCATGTTATACAAATTGCATTTCACAGTTTTACAAACTTACCCCACACTGTGCACAGTCCTGGGTGGCTTATTTCACAAATAAATAGCCGGAATCTAAACAGCTCTATTTCCTTAGCAATCACTCTTGGAAAACAGAGTGACTCTGGCTCCCCTCTCGCCCCCCTTTGTAGACTATGAGTTTACTGCCAAAGAAGCTTTAGTTATAAAACTATTTTTTATGTGAACAAAGGAAAAATGGTGTCATTTATTGAGTATTGGCAATATAGCAGGCCACAGGCAACATGTTTTATATACTTTATGCATTTGGAGCTGGCAGTATGAAGTAAAGGACATTATACCATTTTACAGATGGAGAACCTAAGGATCAGCGGAATCAGGGCTTAGTCGAGGTCATATAACTGATACCCATAGCCGAGACTCCATAAAAAAAAAAATCCCAATTAAGTAAAATGTGCCCTCCACAAGGAGGTCTATGTGCCAGCATCCTTGCACGAAGTGGATTTGGGCTGGAGGACAGAGCCTGCAGTGTGCCCTGGCACAAGGACCCCTGTGGTAACCTTTCATCTTGGTTTACCATCTCTGCGTATATTCTGATGCATGCAATGAGACAGACAGGCCTGGTCCGGTGCCTGAGGCATACCCAGTTACATGGGTTGTCTTTAACCGTTCACCCACTGGTGAATCTTGGTGCCAGGGTGATTGTCCAGCATAAAGAAGGGAGGCAGGGTATTCTGGATAGCTGTGCTCTGCATGGCTCATCTGAGTTGGGGTGGGTAGGATGCCTGAGGTTGATCTCACTGCAAGAACCCAACAGAAGTCCATGGAACATCAAGGACAATGGAGGCAGAAGCCACGTTCTCTTCTCAGAGGCTTTGACAAATCAGCGCAGAAAGAACCCTTTCTGTCTTCCTCTGATAGCAAGGGGAAGAGGTGACTGGATGTCTGCCCAAGGGGTAAGCTCCCATTCTAAGTCAGGGCTGCCTAATGTCTACCCTTGCTGTTTCCCAGGGCCATGGGAGCCAATGCTAATGATGGCAGAGCTACAGAAACACTGGGGCCTGAGAATAGGATTTCAGTGTTTTCTTTTGCTTCCTCCACACCCCTGGGCAGTGAGGTTACTATCCCCACCTGCTGGATTGGGCAGCCGAGGTTAATTGTGTTTGCTTTGGTGTCTCATCCAGGAAGTGGTGGAGCTGGGACTGAAGGTCACTGTATTAGACTTCAAAGTTTAGACTTAGCTTAGACTCGGAACTCCCATCTCACACACCTATTCCCGGCCACGAGAGAGGAGTGGGAAACGTGATGCAGATTAGAATGGAAGGTGTACATCTTTCTCCTCCCCCTTTCCCCCCAGGCCTTCTCAGTAGGAGTGGGGCTTGGGACCCTAAATGGCACAGTGGGTGGTGCCCAACCCCTTTGGATTCAGGGAGAGGAAAGCCAGGCCTCCACCAGGCCAGCCTCAGCAGTCCCACTGCCTGCCTCACTAGAGCTGTATGCGCTGCTCACTCTTGATGGTTCCTCCTGGGCAGAAGTTGGCTCACAGGCTCTTGGAGGGCCCTCCTAGTTCTCAAGAGGGGCCATATGGAGGGCTATATGTTCATCAGACCCAGGCTGTAGGGATAGCTGTTTAAACAGGTCTCCACACAGATCATGTCAGGGAACACTATGGACAAAAGGACACTGGCCCTTATGATGACTGGTTCTCTGTTCCTCCAGACTCCAGCTCCCAGAGCCCTGAGCTATCCAGCAGTTCAGCTTTCTGCAGTGATGACAACTCTGGCGTGCAGGCAGGCAGGGTCTGAGATTCAGTCCTTGTTCTTGTTGGCAAAACCCTAAGGCACTCACCGACCCCATGCTATCACCTGGCAGGGTGGAAACAGTTCATTGAGAGGTGCAAAATGCCCCTTGAATACCCCAAACTCTTTGTCCTGGAGAGTTGCCCACTGGAGCAGACAAACTCAGACTTGTGTCAACTTTCATTTAAACCCCTGGCCCTGCTTTCTGGGATGGCTGAGCCCTGGCTAACGACACAGACCACACAGCAGAAGACCCAGTGGGAAGGAGGAAAGGAGGAAAAAGTGGCATTGTTTGTGCTTCCCTCCTCTTTCAAAAACTGGAGGAAGCAGAAAGCCGGGGCTGGGATTCTATGCTATTGTCATTTTCTTGGCTCTGACCCCTGAAGGGATTTGACAGAAGGGACCAAGTAGGTTAACATGGGAAAAAGTCTTAAAGATGCACTGTGGTGAGGCACAGTAGCCTGAGTTTACTTTATAGGATGCCATTGACACACACACACACACACACACACACACACACACACACACACACACAAGAGAGGTCCCAGGTCAGGGACCAATTCCACTTTGTGTTCCAGTACTCCTCCTCTGTAAAATGGGATAACAGTCTTGACTAGCTTGTAGGTCACTGGAAAGACTATATACTGTGGTGGTTCTGTTTAAATAATCCAGAGGGTACTTGACTCAGGTGGCCTTCCCTCCTCCTCTTGTCTCTATTTTGGAAGAGAAAAAGCTTCAGAAATCTAGAGATCATTGAGACTTGCACAGTGCTGTGGAACCAGCTAGTGAGGGAAGGGAGGACAAGGACCCATCTACTGACACTTCTTACCTTCTCCTTCTCCCCACTATACACAGAAACTCTGTCACCCTCCATGGTGCAGGGGGCATGTGGATCTGCTCAGTTTAGATTCAAATCCTAGTGTACAACTTACTGAAGGACTCTTGTATATGTTCCACCAAGAACCTTCTATTGACTTTTTGATTTGTGAATTGGGAGACATAACAACTTCTTGATGTTTGTGGCGATAGGCGGGAAGTCTTTAGTCCAATGCTTGCTACCACTATTCCTTTCCTGCTCCTTCTCACTGGCTCTCTACAGGGCCCAGCATAGGGGCATTCAGAAGATATATGTTAGTCATATGGCCAGTCAGGCTAAAATGTTTTCATATGGCCAGTCAGGTTAAAACACCTTCATGTGGAAGTCATCTTCTGGAAGAATGCAGTCTGCTTTTCACCATAGCTGTCCTCAGGACCACCTAATTTCCTCTTCCTGGTGATCAGTCACCTTTGTCAAAACATATATGTTGTACTTTGAATCTTTCCATCTCTCTCAGCCTGAGAGCCAATGTACCCCCTGTTCAATCAGTATTGACTCTCGGTTGACAAATGATGGTGTTGATGAGGATGGTGAAGTGATAAAGAGGGTAGCAGTGATAGAGGAAAATGAAGATGATGGAGAGGATTGTGGTGACAGAGATAATGAAGATGATGGAGAAGGTGGTGGTGGTGAGGAAAATGGAGGTGATGGAGAGGATGATGATGATGATGATGAAAGTGGTTGTCATGGGAGCCAACTCTGACCGGTACTTACTGTGTACCGGGAATATCCCTGATATATGTTATCTTATCCAGTACTCATTATGCCATGTGACCTCTTTTATGATTACAATGACTTAGTACGGAGGCTACAGAGCTCCTAACCGGATGGAGTTGGGGTTAAAATCTGGAAGTCTTCTTGCTTAGATACTAGATAAGCCTTAAAAGGGCATGCTAGAGAAACTCCAACCCTGAGTGGTTAATGATGACAATGACAATGCCAGTAAATTAAAACAGCAATGGCAACAAGATTGTAATTATTAAAGTGACAAGAATGCTGTAGCACCAGCTCCAAATTCTTGCTGTTAGACATGAAGATGAATTTCTTTTTCAGCTGGAGTTCCCTGGTGTGGAGAAGGAAATTTGGTGAATGGAGAGCTCTCATGGACAGCCATTCTGTGATGCTGGCTGGTGGGGGCTCGGGCCTTTTCCACCTAAGTTACACTGCACCTAGGACATTTTATAACTAGCTTGGGTGAGGGAATTACTTCACTTCTATCCATATTCCGTTGGCTAGAACTTAGTCACATGATTTTCCTTAGCTGCAAGGCAGGTTGAGGAATTAAGTTACTGTTTGGGCAGATCAACAGCTTCACCGTGGAAGCACAGATCTTTGAGGGCCAGCTGGCCTTTGCTGTTGCTACAGACGTACTGGTAGAAAATAACTGCAACAAAGAAGGTCATGATGAAGGAGCCCAGGGGCTACTATGAGTGTTCATCAGGTGCTGCACTAGGTATTTTCTACAAATTATTTGTCAGTTTTCCACATCTAAAGAGGGAATGATGACTACTTTACAGAGAAGAAAACTGGCTTCTTAAGAAGGGATTAA
Organism: Lophiomys imhausi; assembly: GCA_907164525.1. Taxonomy (NCBI): domain Eukaryota; kingdom Metazoa; phylum Chordata; class Mammalia; order Rodentia; family Muridae; genus Lophiomys; species Lophiomys imhausi. Next base: position 2,494,960 of record CAJQZJ010033481.1, on the reverse strand, counting down.
GAAGCTTTATTCATAATAGCCAGAAACTGGAAACAACCCAGATGTCCTTCAACCGAAGAATGGATAAAACAACCATGGTACATTTACACAATGGAATATTACTCAGCTATCAGAAATAAGGAACTCATGCAATTTGGGACGAAATGGGTGGAACTAGAAAAGCTCATCCTGAGTGAGCTAACTCGGACCCAGAAGGATACACATGATATGTACTCTCTTATAAGTAGATATTAACCATATAGCACAGGACAACCATCCTATGACCCACAGATCCAAACAGACAGGAACCTAGCATAACTATCCTGTGAAAAACTCTTCCTATAGTCATGGATCCTATTGCTTGTTAGTGAAACAACTTACCCTAGCTGGGCAGCCATATCAAACCCCAGTACAAGAGGAAGCAGCTCTTAACCCTCATGTGACTGATGAACTGAGGGGGTTTGATATGAGGGGACCCCCCTCATTCGAGGAGAAGGAGAGGAGAGATGGGGAAGAGGGAGATAGAGGGAGAGAGGGGACTGGAGGGGAGGAGGGAGGGGACTTTGATTGAGATGTAACTTAAAAAAAAAAAAAAAGGATGTTTGGAATTTGCAGTCTCAGCTAGCAAGTGGCATGTCCAAATTTAAAGTCAGAAGTCTTAGCCAGAACCTGACAGAAAGCAGTGCTTGGGCAGGATTAAAGTCCAGACACTGTGGGAACTGCACATAAGGAACAGAAGACATTGAGGTGAGGGAAAGCGCAAAGGGTTACCACAGGATGCCTGGCTGTGCTGGTCACTTTTGAACATATGGTGCAGGATTTGCAGCTGGCCCTTCCGCAGGTGTGTTTGCTCAGTATGTAGGGATCTTCAGCAAACACTTGTGAAGCCAACTTGCATCTCAGAACTGTTCACAGTAGGAGAAAGAGTGAAGGTGGACTTGCCCATCTCTTTCCTCTGCTGGTCAAACTGGACTTCTGGTATTATGTAAGTTAGTGCCACGCTTCCCCCCCTCTTTTTGGCATGTTTCACAGGCGAGGGGCAAGTCAACAAGAGTAAGGCCCAGCTTCCAGGATTGGAAGGCCAATATGGCCTGGTGCTTCAACTCTGGATATCCTACAAGGGCAGGGATGGAGGGAGAAGCACACTGGGACACAGGCCCCAGTATCTTCAGTAAGTAGAAGGTGGCATATGTAATAAATACCATGCCTGTGGTTCATGCCTCAATTCCAAAACTCTTCATATTCTGGTGCTTATTGAACTAAAGAAACTGTGACACACAAATGAAGCTGGCTGCCAAGAGGAAAGATGACATGTTTCATATAGTCCCTTGTCATGACATTGGAAAGATATGACCCTCATGCCTAACGATGAAAGGGAGACTTATCTAAGATCCTACAGCCAGTTGGTGGAAGGGTGGCTCCAGGGTTCTTTCTATGGACATAGAAAGTGGTCCTTTCTCTGAGGCCATCCCCCAGCAACCCTCTAGGTTTCTGCAGAGGACCCCTTCCTTGCTTATGTTTACCAGGCAGCAGCAGATGCAAGTGACCTTAAGGTTTCTGAGACTCACACATCTCTTTCAGCCATTCCAGTCCACTTTCTTGTGGGAAAGAAAGCCTTCCTGCTGTATGCTAGCTTACCTTCGGTTCTGAGTGCCTCCAAACTCACAGATATGATTATCCTGGTTATCAGCGGGCCTAATCCCAAGAAGGCAGAGGCTTGCACAGACTGCCCACAGAAACCATATCAGAGCCAGGGGCTAGCTTGGAAAGCTCAGACAATGAACAGGGGAAAAGGGGATGGAGCCCAGCCTCCACACCAGCCAGCCTCTCCTCAAGCCATCAGCATTCCTGCTGGCCTCTTGGGAAACAAAGTGGGAAAGAACACAGATGCATGGTGGTAGCTCCCCTTCTAGACGTCCTCTTGCCCTCAAAGGCCACTGTTCCACGACAGCTCTGTTTCTGAAACTGGAGACCCCACTGAGAAGAGGAAGTGGTGGCCATGTAGGTATTTTCCCTAGTGGCACCGCTTCCTCTCTAAGCCATTAGGAGAGGGTGATATGACAGATGGCAGGGAAGCCACAATGAGGCCTTAGGCCAACACGTCACACTCTCTGCAGACAGCATGAACAATGTAATTTAACAGCTCATCATTAATGGGGGATATGAGATAAAAACTAGCTTCACAGTCCAAAGGAGATCTCCCAGGCCGGACTGAGTATGTGGTAATGTTTGCTTTCGAGCCAAAGGCTGACAGAGGGTAGATTCCATTCTTGCCCCACTGTGTACCCCCAAGTCCTCTTAAAGAATAGGATCTACTAAATTATTTGCTGACCCACATCCTGTCTGGCGAACACCAGCCTCCAGAGAGGTACCATGCCTGTTATTTCACAGAATTGGGTAAACAAATCACAAGGCACGTTCCTAGTTCCCTTCTTAATGGAGGACAGAGCAGTCATTTCAGAAGGACTGAGAGAAATAATGTGGCAGGCATATGTCATTATGTAATAGTAAATGTTTCCTGTTGACATGGCTGCTTATGCACAGGGCATTGATAGGCATTGGAGGACATGCATGCACATGCACGTGCATGTATGTGTGTGTGTTTGTATTTATGTATGTGTATACATATGTGTACATGTGTTTATATATGTGTGTATATGTATGTGTACATGCATGAATGTGTGTACATGCTTGTGTATATATTATATACATGTGTGTGCAAGTATACTTGTGTGTATGTATATGTGTACATGCATGTGCACACATATATGTATTAATCTATGCACTGTGCATTTATGGGTATGTATGTATATGAGTGTATAAGTATGTGTGTATTAGATACATGGAAATGTGTATGTACATGTATGTACATTTAGTTATGTGTGTATGTATGTATGTATATATGCATGCATATCTCATGCATCCCTTCCTGATGTCATGCTTCTCTCCTAAGATTCTCCTCACAGAAGCCAGTGTAATCTGATCACATTTCTCTCCCACCTAAAAACCTTTTTGATGACCTCAATTTCTCTTTGACAGGAGATGACCATCTCTAAAGTTACAGAGATACCTCTCAAGAGTCCAGGCTCCCTCCAGCCTTCTCAGCTAATCTCCGTGGTTCAGCTGTGTTTAACATACTGTACTCCATGCCCATCTCAGAACCTATGTAGCTTGTGTAGCTACTCTTCCCTCCAAATATCTGAGACATTCTTCTCTGCCCTCCCCGAACACCCCGCTTTGCCCTCAGCACCTCGTTCAAATATTAATTTCCCAAGAAAGTCTTCCTGGGTCCCTTCATGTCCCCTGACATCATCTCACATATCTTGCATTACGTGCCATCATTTTAAATTATGGCACATAATTATTTGTGTGGCTAGTTATTTAATGCCTGTCGTCCACATTACACTGCAAGCTCTCTGACAGAAAGGTCAAATCACATCTGTCCCACACCAGTTTCCAGAACACTCTGTCAGAAGATTCACTTGCTTTGTGATGAGACAGAGATGTTTTGAAATAGATCCTGTAATACAGACTAAGGAAACCGGCATGAATAGCTGGTGAGTGGGAAAGTGAGGCACATTCTCTTCATTCATGCCATCAATCACCAGGTATTCATTGGCTATCAGCTTCCTTCCATGAGGGCTAGGCACTTAGGACGCAGCCATTAACAAGATAGGCCCTCTCTTTGTGTTCTCTCCCTGCTGTGAGATCACCCCTGCTGTGCTTGATCACCCTTCCAGGACTGTCTCCTCCATCTGACTGTGGGGATCTCAAGTCCCAGGGCCATAACCTGTTTTTTGTACATATGAGGTACCTAATAGCTGCACCTCCAGCATTCCTGGTGCCAAATAAATGTCCAATGAAAGAACGAATGACTGGGGGTACTCAGCTTTCCCTAGACAATCAGCCAAGGCTATGACTTGGACTTCTCTTCTCCTTTCTCTAAGCACCTCCTCCTCTACTCTCTATCCCGACCACGCTAGTCTCAGAATTTTGCACAACACTAGATATGTTCACCCAGAACCATCCCCTACTCAAATCTTTCTTGTCTGATTCTGACATAACGGTGTTCACAGCTTGTGTCTTTTCCTCCAGAATGACTTCCCTACCTGAGTGTCATTGCTCCAAGTCCCCAGACACAGGCCAGGCCTAGATCTTTGCCATGGCTTCGCACAATCCCAAGATTCTCTTCTAGCCAGGAGACAGCAGTTTCGTGTGGAAGGCAATCACACTTATCATGCCAGGTCCTTGCCTGCCTGTAGCAGGCTTTGAATGAATTTTTTTTTTCAAGCAAATGATTGAGTGGATATTGGAGGGACAATTGCATACAAAAAAAGAATGTCTTTAACTGTCTTTCAATTTTGTACCTTCAAACACATGGGCATTTAGCTGAAAACCCAATCAAAAAGGTGAATTACTTTTGAAAATTCTGCATTTCAAACTAATTTTTGAAATGGATTTGCGTGCTGTCCTCAATGCTCCACATCCTTCCTGGATCAACTTGCAGCCCCGGGTAACAAGAAGTGGTGTTCACAACAAGCAGAAGATTAAATCGTGCTCACTGCATGTAAGAAAAATGAATTCTGACATTTCCTAAGGATTTTTTAACAAGGTTTGGAACAAAAGAGATTTGTAATTAACCCCCAGTTACCTAAGAAATTGCATCTACCACAGCACCCATTCACACAATGATACTTCTTGATCATGTAGTCTGTGAATGGTCACTCTGGGGGAGGAGGGATAGACACGGGTACCATGTTAGTCCCATTATACAGGTTATGCTATCCAAAGCTCACAGCTCCTCTGTGAGCTCAATGGCATCACTACACCCTTACAGCTCACTTTGTCCTGGGCCTTGGCACATGGCTTCAGGAACCTTGGGGTTTTTTGAGTGATAAGGGTAGAAGAACATATTCTGGGGTCAAATCATAAGTCATTTCAGCTGTACCCCAACTTCCACCAACGAGGGTACATCTGAGGGCATCTGGACAGGAACTATTCGACAGAGGATCCAGTCATGTCATTACAGGGTTGACACTTAGATCCTGATCCTTTGGCCCCAGGGAGGGAAGACAGCTTTGAGAGTGAGTCAGGGGGCTAATGGATAATTACTTAATCAATCATGCCTGCTTAATGAAGCCCTGTAAGACACCCTAAACTATGGGGTGTAAGGAGGCCACAGGTCAGGGACAAGAGAGTGGCACTTTCTAAATCCAGACACTTTCTAAATCCAGGGCAGAAGCTCCTACAACAGGGATAGTTCTAGACCAGTGGTTCTCAACCTGGGGGTCCTGACCCCCTCAGGGTTTGAAAAACCCTTCCATGGGGGTCATTTACATTATAATTTACAGCTGAAGCAAAATTAGAGTTATGAAGTAGCAACAAAATAGTTTTATGGTGGGGGTTCACCACAACATGAGGAACTGTATTAAAGGGTCTCAGCTTAGGAAGGTTGACAACCACTGTTCTAGACCTTGCCCTGGGGAGCCACTGTACCTAGCTGCTATTTGAATCACTTGCTGTAAGTCACTAAATGCAAGGAAAATGTCTTCCTCAGTCTTAGAGCCATTTCCATGGCAGATTATTGAACCCGGAGAAGTGGTTGTAGGAGACACTAATTTATAGCCAGTTGGTGTGTGACACCAACTCCAGGCAGTTAGTGTCAGAATCCAATTGAATCACTGGACACCTAGTTGATTTTTGGGGTGGAAACCCCACACATTTGGTGTCAGAAGTGTTTGAGTGAAATCGGATCACAGTGGCTGGGAAAACAGAACAATGAGATGATTTCTCTAGGATGGTATTGCTGATAAGAGCAGGAGGCAGGATTTGAGTTCAGGTCTGTATAAACAGGAACCTATGCTTCCTACACAGGGTGCCTAATTGTTCTGGGAAGGGTCTTCACTGATGTCCATATTGAAATGCATTGAAGCCCTGAGCAGACAAGAAAGCAAAGTTCAGACCCTGATGCCACCACTGTGTCCTAGACCCTACCTCACGTTGAAAGCCTCTGTTTTCCTCCTCTGTAAACTGGGGAAACGGTGGTGCCTGTCTCACAGGGTTATTATCAGCATCGGAGATAAGGGCATCTAATGATGAGCTCACAGTGGCATGCCACTTAACCCCAAGAATCAAGGGACTTCTCTGTACTCAAGGGATGGAGGATGGTGAGTCAAGAGTCAAGTAATGGGCGGGAGAGATGACTCCGCAGTCATGAGCATTTGCTGGTCAATCCTGACAACCAGAGTTCAGATCCTGGCACCTATGCCAGGTGGCTCACAAACACCTGTAACTCCAGTTCCAAGGGTTAAGACACCCTCTCCTGGTTTCTGTAGGCATCTGCACACACATCTGTGCATATACTCACACTGGTACATACAGGGATATGCATACACACATAAATAATAAAAACGAAGGCAGAGAACTCAAGGGACATAGGAGTAAAAGTAAGCTTCTCGGGCTGGCAACCTCACTCCACAGAGCTCTTACCTAGCTTGCTTAAGATCCCTCTGGGTTCTTCCATTCCCAGCACTCAGAAAAATGAATTGAAAGATTTCTTTTCTTTGTACAATTGCCAAGGAGTCCTCTTGGAACTGAGCACCACCGAGGACTTCTTGTTAGGTTTTTTGTTTTTGTTTTTTGCTTAGTTTTGTTTTGGTTTTTGTTTATTTTGTTTTGTTTTTGGTTTCTGACTGATTTAGAGATGCTAAATGACCGATGATGCTTATCCTGGCACTGAGAATGATACCCTGTGGGGAAGCACACATAACAATGGCTCCAAGCAAGATCCTGAGACCTCAGTCTCTAAGTGGACATTTCAGAATCCTCATTGTATTCACTGTGCCTGTACGTTCTATCTGCAAGATAGAAAGGCAAACCTACCTAATTTAATGTAAAAAATAAGCAAAAATCCCTAGCAGTGAGCAGGCACTACGTCATAACTTAATTACTAGCAATTCTTTTCCCTGAGCAGCACATAAGATCACAGTGACTGTACAACTGAATGGCTCCTGAGACTGGAGGAACCACAGTAGTTCACCCACAAAAGCACTGTGTTGGAAGGCCACATGTTAAAGCCTAGCAAAGGGAATCACTATAAGCTGCCCACAATGTTCCCCAAGAGGGGAGAAGGAAGGAAATGGAAAAGAAAAACAAAACAGAGACCCGGGGGACAAGAAGCAATCTTGTAATGAACCCAATTGGAGTGAATATTTAAAGAGTGGCCTCCTGGACACCTTGAAGCCCTTGGCCCCCCAGCCAAGATTCTACTGTGTTCCCTCTGCACACCTGGGAACATGGATTACACATGTGGATTTTGAGTTTTACTGACAATGTTCCAAGGACAGAGACAAATGATTTGCTTGTCACCCAAAGAACCAGAAACTCCTGAATGCTCAACAGTCTGAATACATGTGAAATGAGGGTGGCGGTAACTCCCCAGTGGTCGCGTCCGTGTGACTGTTCACCTCACATGAGTCACAGAGTAACCTGCTTCATTCCACCACCTACATCATGTTACCGTCGGGATTCAGAACTGGGGACCCACATGAGACATCAAGCAGATTGTAGGAATGTAAGGAATCCTTGCAGAAAAACCATTAGCAAACATCCCCCATGTCTTTCAGCTTTTCTGTATTTCTTGCGACTGTAAAAGTATAAGGGGTTAGAACACCAACCGATATTTCTATAGAGAGGGTTAATGGACATTTATTTGCTATTTGAGGGGTCAATAAGAGCAAAGACAAAGTCTTGGATCCCACCTCACAATCCAGTTTGATTTGGCAGCAAAATGCTTTGGGACCTGATAAAACAGTTCTTTTAAAAAAATTAATTTATTTATTATTTCTTCAAGTTACATCTCAATCGCAATCCCCTCCCTGCTCCCCCCTCTGGTCCCACCCTCCCACCCTCTTCCCCCTCACCCCCCCAATCTACTTCCTTTTTTTTCAAGTTTAAGGTATATCTCTTTCCCCCCAACAGCTCCCCCTTTCAGTCCAACAAATGGCTCTTTCTCTTATAACAACAAACACAACACAAAACAACAGAAATAATTAGGCCACAATTATAAGAATTATAAAGCTTAGCATACATTCTCAATGTCCAGTCCATACGTATTTGGCAACTGACTTTAACATTCTACTATCTAACCATCTCCATGAGTTTAAAGTTCTATATCCAACTCAGCTTCCATCCTAACTTGCATCACAATTGATAAAACGGTTCTTAACTCCCAAAGGAGATAAAGAAATGGACCTGCAGTGGTTTTAATAAGAAATGTCCTCTGTAGTCTCAGGCATTTGATCACTTGGTCCCCCTTGGTGGCGCTTGCTGACCAGTTGGTGGCACTGTCTGGGGAGGAGTAGGTGGTGAAGCCTTGCTGGGGAATGTACTTCAGTTGGGCATGGACTCCAAGATTAAAAGACCTCCCCTACTTCCAGTTCAGTCTGTAGTCTCCTGTTTGCCTTTGAGGACATGAGCTCTTAGCTAGCTTCTTTTTCAAGTCCACTTGCTGCCATGCCTTCCAGCCGTGATGAACTTTTAACCCTCTGGAGCAGTAAACCAAAATAAGTTGCCTTGGTTCAAGGTGTTTTATCATAGTAACCAAAATGGGCCCAAACCAGGGTCAAACCACCAGTATGCACCTGCTCTTGGTAATGCAGCAACCAGCTACACAGGAAAGCAAGTGCTTACTTGGCTCCCAATCCCATGCTTCCAGGAGGAACCCAGAAGGTTTCTTCTTCCCAAGGTTGTCTGCAAACTCCTCAGATCTTCTTTCCAAGCTTTTAGTCTTTTTCTAACTATCAGCAACAGGCTGTTAATTATCCTCACATTAACTTTTCTCTGTAAAGCATTTCATTTACCCATTACCAAATAACCCAAGACTGCCCCTCCCAAACCTGCACTCTCCCAAAGTGATGTAGCTTCTTCAAAGTCTTTATCATCCACAGCCTCTGACAAGGACCATGTGCTCAGCCTGACCTCTGGCTTGAAGTTCACCAGAGACTTGAAGAAGCCATCTCTTGGGACACATGCAAAGTCCTACCTTCTATAACCTAGGACTCAGGTTTCCTGTGTCTGCCAATATCTGAGGTCTCCTTTCATAGGTAGCTCATCCTCCAGGCCCCCGTCATCTCACAGAAACCTTCAGAACAGTTTGCACCAATGGAATCCCAGCAACATGACCAATATTGCGTCCAAGCCTGGCACCTGACTCCCTGCACCAGAATTTGGGCCCATTCTTCCTTTGCTATGCTAAGGACCCCTTAAAGGGACTCTGAGGCTTTCTGTGATGTATTTGACAAGAGGGTTGTGAGATGGAAGAAGCCTGGGTCCCCAAATGTTCAGATGGAGCAGTGTGCCTGCTGACCCACTTTAAGCCATGCCATCAACAGTCAGCCTACCTTTATTGTATCAAGCCATGGAAGTCTGAAGACTCCTCTCTCATAGCAGATTACTTTGTGGTTGCCGACTATAATGAATTTGTCTTTTGATACGTTTTGCCACTGTTGGTTCTGTTTGTATGTGTGGTGTTTTGTACATCTCAATTGTACGGAGACTTTTTAAAGTGGAGCACTCTGCCTTTAAGTTGGGGGCTCCAGGTGGGGGGGGGGTAGTCGTGATTTGATCAGGGTGACCACAACTGCTAGGACTTCATCCGAAGACTTCTGTTAGATTCAGAGGTCTAACAGGGTGTCCTTGTGGAGTACACGTTCTTCAAACAAGTAAGCCTGTTGCTGGCCCACCGAGCACTTGTTCCACACCATTGCCTTTCAGGGGAGCAGATGGGAGTTTTGATATAAATTGTGCTGGCATGTGCTGCTCTGAAAATAGATTTGCTTTTTGCCTGCTTCTAAATTCAGTTTTAAAAAGCAACAGTCAACAAACTCCATTTCCCCCTTCAGGCAGGTCAGCAGCTGGACGAGACTTCCGTTTCCTAGTAGAAAGCACAGGAACAGAGCATTGGGTCAGGCCAGGGGAGGGGAATCAGGCCTTGGTGATCGCAGATGCAATTCTTCTGCAGAATTTCATGTGGAGCGTCTGGCCTGTGCAGACTTTCTCTATTTGATGTGTCTCAGCACTTGGTAAAGAGACACATCCTAATATGGAGTACCACCACTTAGAGAGTTCAGCCGGACCTTACAAAGATCCCGTTCTTCGGTCCCACAGCTGCCCTGTCTCAGAAGCAGAGCCCAGTTCTCCATACAGATCCTCCCAGCAAGCAAAGGCAGAGGCAGAGCCCCAAGTCTTTCCTTTCCAAATCTCTGCCCAAAGTCCTCTCTTCTTCATGTGGCATGGTCCCTGGGGCCCTTTCTTAGACATTCTCCAGCCTGTCACTTCCTAGTAGAAGCTGAAATGGCAGAGACCAGTCACATGTGAACAGTATGGAGAGGAAAGGCTAACACCCAGTGTCATCGGGACACTACAGACACTGGGACAAACAGTGGCCTCAGAGGACAGCATGCCTTTCCTCAGGTCCGGTGAGGTTTGCGGAGAAGTCCCCATAAGAAATCGGGGCTCTCCAGAGCCCTTCAGGGGCTCTGGAGATTAGAATGGCAAAGTGCCTGGAAAAGAGCAGGGTGATGCTGGACTCAAAGAACTTCTAACAAGATCCTTAACTATGCCTCAGGGGGTCCCAGACCCATCCTATTTCAGCTGCTGACACCATCAACCCATTCCCCCTATCCTTCTACTCTTCTTAGAAGCTGTTTATTCCAGGCTTACCCTCTTTACTCACCCAGATGCCTCATGGCATACCTGCCTACTTGTGAGGCCTCACTTCCCCAAAATATTCTTCATTATTTGAATTTAAAACTTCTATAGGTAAGAGCCTGCTATCTTCACCTAGCCACTACCAGCTCACTCAAACAAGTTAGTAACAGCTTGCCCTAGCTGGTGCTGGCTAGCCAACAGCTTCACTCTCAGCTCCTCTCCTGTCTAGTCCACAGGGGTGAGGGAATAGTCGCAGGACAGGGCACTGGCAGTTTCTACAGGATCAATCTTGGTTTTAGCACAGTAGAGCTCACCTTGCCTACTCGAGAGGCCTGATTGCAGTCATTCACAGATCCAGGCTTCCTCACTGTGATGGCCACATCACACTATAAGCCCCTAGTTAATGGTAATACCCCCAAGTTGTGCTTTTCCTCACTGCTGGTAACCTGCTTCCACACTGCAAGTGTGGGCAATCCTTCACCTGCTGCCACTCTTCCTGGTGTGCTGTGGAAGACCCTTCAGGTCTGTTCTTATTCCCAGCTCAACCTACGACACTCACGAGCATGCTCACTTCATTTCTGTTTTATAAATCCCAAAGGTTTCTCAGCTCTGTCAGAACCAGGAAGACAGGAAACCAACCGTGAAAGCAGAAGTCAGCATCCAACCCTAGACTTAAAAACCTAGCCAGAAAAACCGAATAATACAATGTAAGTCCAGGTAAGAGCTTCTGGAACAAAAATAAAATTAGGAACCTGCAGAGAAAGCCTGGCCTCTTCTCTACTCCTGTGCTCAGCAGCTGGTCTCATTTCCCAGTGCCTCAAAATCCTGCACAGTCCCTGGGGCCTCCTCCCAGACAGGTTGAGGTAGCTACCTCCATCCCCTCCCCCATCGCAGCTCCAGCAGTCAACCACATTACATGTGGCACAGAGCTGGAGACACCTTCCTGCTCAAGGGAGCAACAGCCCACCTCACTGTTTCCCACCCCAGACTTCAGCTAGCCCCATGCAGCATGGCTCTGGGGAGGAAGCAGTAATTTCTCGCATGATAAGACCTGGCTGAGAGATGGCAGTGGACACTGGTTGCTGGCAGCTTCAGGGCAGAAGGTGAGATACCTATGTGCATCCGTGCTGGTTTTAATAAAACTCAACCGAGCAGAAACACCTTGTAAAATTTTAACAGGCCATGAAGAGGGTTTTCCTGTTCTATTTTAATCCTGGCTTGAGCCCTGAGCTAGAGATAATGGGTAGAAGGGATCACAAGTCCTAGAGAGAGATGTTTTACGTAGCTGTGAAGCCCCAGCAGCGCATTCTGGAAGATAGCCAAGCTCATCCTCAGACTCCATTAGAGAAGGCTGCAGAAGGAGTAGGACCGTCTGAGGACATCTATAGAGAAATGGGACAAAGAGAAGCAGGCAACGTCACACCCCATCCTTCATCAGGCTTAGGGCACACTGTAAGAATCAGAGAAGTTGGAGAGCCAGGAAGGAGAAGGGCCTGTAAGGACATGTAGGGACATGCGAGGACATGAATGAGTTCCAGAGACTTACAGAAACAATCCCTTCTGTTCATGGAGCAGAGCAAGCCAGAAGTGTGGGAACTTGAGGTGTCTCCAGGATTTGAGAGTATATGTAAATAAATTCGACTGCCTGTGCATGTGATGGTGGGCCAGTGTTAGGCTAGCTGCAGGGCAAGCACACAACCATGCGCTGGGCCAGGAATGCACTGTCAAAGAACTCAGCCTATGGAGGCTATGTGGAGGAGACAGCAAGTAGAGAGCAGGTTATCTGGTGGTAGAATGTGGGGACCCACAACAAGGAAGAAGCAGAGTGGACTTCACATTTCAGTTTGAGTATACTGGCCCCTCCAACAACTCAAGATGAAGCTGTTGCTGCTGCTGCTACTTTGCCTGAAAGGGCCTGGAAACGGTACACAGGACAGGAAGAGAGTTGGGCAAATGGAGTGTATGGCTTCCTGACAGACTCTGCTGACTTCAGGCTGCTCTAGAGCCTGGTAACATGAGCCCAGAACCCAATCTTCCTGAACCTCAGATGTGTTAAACAGCCGCATCTGAGTGTGTACAGTTTCCACCTACTGCAGGAGTTCCACACGAAAAACATACGTCCGTGTGTAAAATGTCCCCATATCACTGCTCAGCCAGCGGTATTCCTACTGCCTCGGTGAGCCATCACTGTGCAAGGCCAGCTCTTGTAACCTCTCAGTTAAGAGGCTTCTACAAAAGCAGAACTGAAGAGATTGGAGGGTCATGGCCCAGTATCCTTGTAAGATGCTACAAGACCAGAACCAAGATTCCGAAAGACTGAGAGTCCAGTTCCTTGAGCTAACAGGAGGGTCACAACTGGAACCCAAATCTTCTGGACTCTAGTCTGTAAGAACTGATACCATTGTTGATAGGCTTGCTGAACAGTGACCAGGGGCTGTTACACAAGGATCTGACACCCAAGGTGGTGTGAAGAGCTGCCAGATAGAAAAATTCCCTAGTATTCATACCTGTCTTCCCTCACCCAGTAGGAGCCTCGTGCCAGGAACTTGGAATGGAGCAGGAATCTGACCTAGAGTCCCCTCTCTGTTCTTATCCAGCTCCCAACAGTGTATGAGTTAAGAAGAATGGATGTACCTGGAAAAGTCTGAAAAGGTTTCCCAGATGGCTGGCAAGAGGTAGAAAAGGATGGAGGTTTCTAACAGCATCCTGCTCCTTCCCCTTTCACCCTAGTGCCTTCCCCCTGCAAGAAACACCAGCTTTGAGTCCTGCTCCATAGTCCAAACAGAAGGAGGTATTCTAACCCCTGCTGGCTCCAGGTGCCTCACAGCTCTCTTCTCAAGTCAGGGCTCCTGATAAGGAAAGGACCCTGCAGGGGAGAGGTCTCCCATGATTAGTTTGCACTTCTTTGTTCTTTGTACCCTTTCATAGTCCTTCCCACCAGTCCTTTTCCCCTCACTTAGATTACAATGCAGTTCAAATTTTATGTTATTTTTAATTATGTATACTGTGTGTGCATGTTAGTGCAAGTATCTGCAAGTGCGTGCTAGAAGAGGGTATCAGATCCCCAGGAGTTGGAGTTACCAGCCGTTCTGGGTGCTGTGACTCAAACTCGAGTCCTCTGCAGTAGCAGTATGTCTTCTTAAGCACCAGCACCGGGCCATCTTTCTAGCCCATCTGCTCATAAACTTTTATAATGGGAAGATGACTGGCAGAAAGGGAGTCATCGGTCTGCTGAGGCCCAGGGCTTCACTGAAGGAGGGGGAGAACAGAGGTCAAAGTTTAGTTCTTGGTTCATATTCAAGTCCCACCGTTGATATGGACTGCACTTATTTCTCTTTGTAAAAACATCTATTTATTTTTATTTTATGTGTATGAGTGCCTAGTACCCGCAGAAAACAGATCCCCTGGGACTAGAGTTACAGGTAGTTGTGAGCTGCCATGTGGGTACTGGGAACCAAACCCTGGACCTCTGCAAGAGCAGCCAGTGCTCTTAACAGCTGAGTCTTCTCTCCAGCCTTCAAATTGTGCTTAACTTGGGTCATCAAAATCTGAATTCAGTGTCCATGGAAGTGTAACAAGGGATAAGCACTTGCCAACTAGATGCAGCTAAGAATGAGTCTGCGAGGTAATCCTGGTGATCACATCAGCCCCCACTCTGCAGATGGAAAAACTTTCAGGGCTAGCTCTCAAAACTCAGCACGGAGGGCAGTAGCCAGGCTGCCCCTTCCAAGACAAAGCACTGAGAGATGAGAGAATGGACATGTGAAACAAAATGGGAAAAGTGTGTGTGTGTGTGTGTGTGTGTGTGTGTGTATGTATCTTTGTGTGTGCATTTCTGTGTGTGTGCATGTATATTTATGTCTTGTGTGTGTGTCTGACTGTGTGTTACTTGAATTAGTTGTCAATATAAACATTTTAACATCAACTACATAAAGCTGACTTCTGGGGCCAGGGATGTAGCTCAGTAGGTAGAAGTCTTGCCTACCATGCATGAGGCCCTGGGTGTGGTCCTCATGCACCACATAAACCAGGGGTGGTAGTCCCAACACTCAGGAGGCAAAAGCAGCTGAGTCAGAACCCCAGGATCATCCTCAGCTACATACAGAGTTTGAGGGCAGCCTGACTACATGAGACTCTGTCTCAAAAGAAAAAGTGAAGCAAATTGGTGGTTTTTCTTTAAAAATTGAAAGGGCAAAAGGGTGAATTAAAGAAGAAAAGTTATATTAAAAGGAAAAGCATGGAAGAATAATTTATATTTTCGAAGAAGGCCATTTTACTTCAGGTTCAGGATCTAGAAGTTATAAAGGAAATGATTAATAAATTTGACTACACGGAAAGAATTAAAATCACTTTAGACACAGTAAGAAAAGGAAAGAACAACCTTGGAGGGAACCACAACCTGTGCTAGGAAGGGATAATCCCCTTAATATATAAAAAGTTCAGAGAGTCAATAAGAAAACAGTCAAGAAGCCAATGAGAAATAAGCAACTGACGTGAGCTGATGGGTCCTAGCTAGTGAGCTGGAAGAGGATTTTAAGAACAGAACAATTGGGGCTGGAGAGATGGCTCAGCGGTTAAGAGCACTGGCTGCTCTTCCAGAGGTCATGAGTTCAATTCCCAGCAACCACATGGTGGCTCACAACCATCCGTAATGAAATCTGGTGCCCTCTTCTGGCCTGCAGATATACCTGCAGACAGAACACTGTATACATAATAAATAAATCTTAAAAAAAAAAAAAAAAAAAAAAAGAACAGAACAATGCTCAGCTTCACTCACAATTTAAATGTAAAAATAAAACATTAAATTGCACTAAGGTGCCATTTGCCACACATTGCCATTGTAAGTATCCCAAGCCTGGACCAGTACTGTTGGTAAATTAGTGGGGAATTTGATCTCTTCCCTAGGAAATTAAATCACAATTCCCTGTGCCACAGACCAGAGACCCTTTGAATTTTAATAGTGTGTCCCAAAGACTGGATTTCTTTAGGGTAAACACCTGGATTTTCTTTAAAAAGATGTATTAATTTTATGCATATTAGTGTTTTGTCTATATGTATACTTTTGGACCATATGTGTGCCTGGTGCTCACAGAGACCAGAAAAGGCATTGGATCTCCTGGAACTGGTGTTACGGATGGTTGTAAGCCACTATGTGGGTGCTGGGAACCAAACCCAAGCCCTCTGCAAGTGCAGCCAGTGCTGTTAAGCAATGAGCGATCTCTCCAGCCACACGAACACCTGCATTCTAAAAAAGACTCAGAAATTTTGTCCCGATCTAAGTTGATATTCAACTGAACACATCATTGTTCTAAGATTAGGAGGAATGTCTAGTTACCAGTGTCCTCAGTAATGCTAACTGCATGTGCTCCCTTTTTTTTTTTTTTTTCTTACTAAAAGAGAAAGCAGGGGAGAATCTGAAGGAGGTTGGGGGCAGCTCAGCTCCATTGCAGGTCATTTTACACCAGGAGCCATACCCCGTTTTATTTGTAGTAGTGGGATCTCACTGGAGCTCAACTAAGTCTAAACACATTGCCATCCTGTTTTTATAAACATTCCGTTTTACTTTTTGTTGTTATTGTTGATAGACTCTATATACATAGCCTGGGCTGGCCTTAAATTAGTGAGCTTGCTGTTTCAGTCTTAGCTCTGATACAGAGACACCCCATCATGCCTAGTTGCCACTCCCTTTTTTGTAGGAGAAGAATCAGAGTGGCCGCCAAACAAGATTTCTTCCACAGACAGGAGGGGGAAGACTGAACAGAGGAGTCCCAGCTTGGGTCCCCTTAGGCCAGTGGTTCTCAACCTATGGTTTGCAAACCCTTTGGGAGGGGGTCACATATCACATATCATGCATATCAGATATTTACATTACAGTTCATAACAGTAGCAAAATTACAGTTATGAAGTGGTGACAAAATAATTTTATGGCTGCGGGTCACCATAACATGAGGAACTTCATTAAAAGGTTACAGTGTTAGGAAGATCGAGGACCACTGCTTTAGACTGTCCTGTCATGGATTGTTTGTGTTGCATGCATCAAAGGAAGCTTAGAAGTTGGGTATCCTAGGGGGCTGTGGGCTGGCTCAGTAACAGTGCAGCAGGCTCTTGCCAAGGATTTAATTTATGTTTTTCTCTAATCCTCAGATCCACTGAGATTGGTGCTCAAAGCAGCCTTGCATTATTTTCATTTTTAGTTTATTTTTAGACAGAATCTCATGTAGCCCAGCCCGGCCTTGAACTCCTGCTCCTCTCCACTCCACCTCCCAAATGGTGGGTTATGGCATGTGCCTCCATACTGGGCTCTAAACCAGTCTTAAGCAGCTGCTCTGTGTGAAGCAGCCTTCAGCTCCGCAAGCGCTGCTGCCTCCTCTGATTAGAGGAGAAAGTATGACTGGCCCTTTGCACTGAGCCAATCATCAGATTTCTGAATAAGGGGGGAGGGGCATGGCCCTCAGGAGGGACATGAATGTCCTGCTGATAGCACCGTTGGACGAAGACTGAACAGATTAATGAGAAAACAAAAAGCGATTAGGCCATCCATGTTGAGGCTGCAAAGAGCTTCTTGCTGCTCCCAGCCTCTCTGCTTCCCCCCTCCTCTTCCCGAATCACTGTCTTTTCTTGAGCAGTTTATTGGAAGAGACGCTACAATCCAGTTAACTGGTCCCCATTTGTCAGTGGAACCACTTGTGGGTAGATGCTGTTGTCCTTGGCAAAGAATGCCTTTGAAAGTCAGGGATTAGAGCAAAGAGGTCAATTTTCCTTTCTATCAAGGCGAACCGTGATTGATTTATTCAGGGTCCTTCAGACACAGCTAGCCATGAGTCAGCATCCCGGCTCCTCCTTTGAGAATCCCGAGGGCTCTTTGTGGGAAGAATAACCTTTAAATCTAGATCAGGGTACAGTCAACTCATTCTCACGGGATAGAAGCAATGAGGAAAGGAGATGCCAAACAGGAAGCTGCAAATTCTGCTGAAAACCACACTGCCGGAGCTATCCAAAGCCAAGCCTGTGCTTCCTCTCACCATTTACTCAGAGTCTCTGAGCCAGTCATCAAAATAGCACACTTCTTGGAAATAAAGCTATTTCAGTTCATCAAACCTAGCTAAGTCCAAGTCCTCGGTGACCTTATGAGAACCTATCTACATCCCTTGTTCTCTCTTTTCAAGAGACAAAAAGGTGGAAGACAAGAAACCAGTCTCACCTAGGACTTTGGACAGTAACTTTCCAAAAATTTCATGATTTTGACATCAACCACACTATTATGGGAACTGTGGTTTGGGATTACAGGCCAGGGGTGCTGTAATATCCAGTTATCAAAAGGGGATTTGATAGGAGTCTTATACCATATCCACCAAGTGCGAAGAATAACTCCGACTCGAGAGAGGTCAAAGCAAAGAGATTTCCTCTGTAAACTTCCATTATCCAGACTCGTCCCCCCAGCCAAGGCCTGCACTTCATGCTACCTGCACCTTAACTCCCCACTGCTGAGGCACAATTCTCAGAGTGACTCTGGGACATAACAGAGCCGTGACACATAAGATGCACACAAGACCCAGCTGGCCCCAGGAGGCCTGGCTGCCGTGAAGACTCTTCTGGGTACTAGCCTTGTCCCCATCAGGCATGCTGCTTGAACTGGCATAGGACACATTGATGGAAGGCAGAGAGGTGGCGGGCAACAAGACACCCATCTGGCTGGAGGAAAGAAAAGCATGTTGGTGACCTTCTTTAGACGTGGTGACCCTGTGTGCACTCTTCTGGAGTACGGGTTGGATTTTCCTGTCTCCAGGAATGACTGCCGTTTTCTTTACATCTAAGTTCCATTCATCCATAAAGATCCAGTTCAGAAGTATCCCCTTTGTAACTCTGCTGTGAATGATGTCCTCAATGATGAGTGTCGCACGGATTTGTGGCTCTGCTCGACACTTGTCACTGTGCTACTGCATATTTCATCCCAGGTGGCAGCTTCCCAGGCATGAGGGGACACTGTGTCAGTGCATCAGAGGTGCCCAAATGGCAGCAGCACACTTGCCTGAAGAACGGGTGGGCCAGGATCGTGGTATCTAGTTATAGTGTAATTATGCCACATAAACACTTCAGATATGTTCATTTTAGAATTCTTCTCCAGATCTTCTCATAAGAATACTGAACTAATCGTGTTTCATATTCTGTTGCTCATTTGGTTACAAGTTCAGCACTTGTCCACTTCTTAAAAACAGAAGTAAATTTTACCTCGTGGCAGATCAATCTTGGGTGAGTCCCGCATGCAAGAGAATGAGTCTTCTCCTCGCTCCCAAATAAATGCCTGTGACATCTCAACCCAGGCGGGCTGGGAAAATTTAACTTCTTTCTTCTGGACCCACTTCCAAAGAAGCCAGCAAGTAATATTTAGAGAATCAATCATCGTTATTCAACCCAAATAAAGGGAAAAACAGTACCTCCAACTCCTGAAAACCATATGCCAGTCACACTACAGGAAGTGCTCATTGATATTAATGTGCTTACAGCTTACTACACAAAATTAATTAAAGGTTGAATAAGGCCAGAGCTCAAGATTCTGCACGTCTAGTTTGCCATCAAAGCATCTCAGAATGAATAGCTGAGATCCTAATCATATTAGCCTATCACATTGTGGGATGCAACCCCCTTTCAGGCTGTTCCCCTCTAAAAGAACAGACTTTCCATGGCTTTAGAAACCCCTCATCAACATGGCGTCTTTGGATGGGGGCACCAGGTCACAATAACAATGGCACTGTCCAGTCATTGTCAGCTCTAGCCTAGTCCCTAGAGAGACACCCAGCTACTAACAGACCACAAATGCTCCATCGCCAGCAAGAAGGCAAACAGTGTCGAGTAGGCTCTGGCTCCAAATGTCTCTGCAAACTCATGGATGACTCAGTGGATGTGGAGATTGGCCAGGCAAGCTAAGCTTACTCCTAGCTGTCTGCTCCTGGTCGTTTCTGTTCCTTGGAGCATCTGGAGACAGCAGAAAGATAAGAAAGTCTGGAGCTAAGTAGACGTTGCCAGCAACTTCCTACCTTTGAGCTTCTCTCACAAGACCTGGCTTCTAGGCATGTTTCAAAGAGCTAAGAGAGACAGCAAGCACTGTGCCTAATTTAGAACAGACACTCGATCAATGCTCTTACCCTTTAAACAAAGTCAAAAGTTCCAGTCCAAATATGTAGCATCTCAATTCATTTCCCTTCACAACACAAAACATTCTCAAGCCTCTTGCCCAACAATTCACCAGGTGGTAAATTCCTCAAAGTAAGTCTGTGCTTCCTCTGTCTCTGTATTGTCCCCTGTGTTCAGAAGAGGCCATGAATGTCTACAGCAAATGAGTGGAAAGATTTGAAAAGTATCACAGCCATCTCAAGTGTGGTCACACATAATTCCAGGCTCAGGACACTGAGACAGGAGCATCACAAGTTTGAGCCAGCATGAGCTACAGAGAGAAGTCCAGGCGAGCCTGAGCTATCCAGGGAACAAATGTCCCTATCTCCTGCTAGCATTTGGCTTTTAACTTTCAGCCATTCTGGTGTGTCTTAGAAGCTATTGCCAGCCAGCCTAGCCTACTCAGTGGGCTATAGGCCAACTGGAGACCCAGATCCTTGTCCCCAGATCCTTCCTCCCTCTGCTAAGCCCTTTCCCAGGGCCTTGCTCATCTATCTGACCCCCTAGCCTACTGAGGACGGCACTCATTTCTGAGCAGAAGTTGTTGGAATACACAAATGGTGGTGCCCCTTCCATTTGAAATGCACTGGACTTATCAGTTTCAAAACTAAGTTTGTCAACAATTGGGAAAATCTTGCTCAATCTAGTCCAAGAGGAAACTGAGAAGACTCCATTGTTGGAAGCTAGAGTCTCAGTGGGACTCAGGGTGAACCGAGGGCATCAGCGTGACTGTGGCAAACGTACTTCACAGGCATGTTTTACTATTCAGGATTCCCTGCACCGAAGCACACTAACCATCCACTTGTCCACGCATCAGACTCATGAACCACCGATTTGTCCCTCAGATTAGCAAGCGTTTACTGAGCCCCTTCTCTCCAAGGCCTGTACAAACGTTGAAGATTGCAGAAGTAAAAGTCAGAATCAATCCTTGCCCTCAGGAAAATCTTAACTAATGGAAGCATCGTGAGGATAAGCCACTTTACCTTATCAGTTGCTAGAGAGCCTCATCTCATGTCCCATATTATCTATAACTAAGTTTGTCACAGAACACTGCTAAGAGGAGTTGGAGAGGAAGCTCAGTAAGTGCTTGCTGTGCAAGCCTGAGGACTTGAGTTCAATTCCCAAAGCCTTATGAAAAGTGAGGCATAGTGGGGTCCTTGGAATCCCAGTGCTGGGGAGGTACAACAGGAGGGTCGCTACAGCTCCATTGCCAGCCAGCCTAGCCTACTCGGTGGGCTATAGGCCAACTGGAGACCCTGTTTCAACAACAAATCAACGTGGATGGTTCCTGAGAAATGACATTGGAGATTGACCTTGTGCAGCCACACACATACGTGCACCCGTATGAACGCATACCCACATGCGTACATACAGGCATAAGACATAAAGTATTGCTGAGATATATTTGATAAGCGTTCACACTATGAAGCTCTGAATTCTAAAGGATTCACCCTCTGTCTTTGTAGCATTTCCTGTTTCATTCTTCTCCTTTCCTGTTGGATTGAGCATATAGGCCTGGAGTTTCCCTGACTGTGCGGTCTATTCCTCCTGCCAACTAGAGTGCAGAGGGTCCGGCAGGCAACTGCTGGGCTGACCTCCTTTCTCAGTGGTCCTGATGCTTGTCTCCAGCTGGGAAACAAGCCCCGCCCACACTCCAGGGAGAGCCAAACCCGGGATGCCTCTGAATTTGACACATTTCTCCACTTTCTAATTGTACCAGGCAGTTCTCTGAGGAGAGCTTTTGATGAGGCTCACCTGTGGTGCCTGGCTTCCAATGATAACAATAAAGTTGCAAATGACTGCCAGACAAGGTGTGTCCACGAAAATGGCAACTACTGCAGAGGAGGCAGGGCAGCTTACAGACAGCACCATGAAGAAGGGGAAGGGGTACCCAAATGCCAGCACAGTGTCACCTGGGGCCACCAACCCCAAACCATCAGGACACAGCTCCCTAACTCATGTGCCTGCATCAGCTGCCCCAGACCCATGAACACTTTCTGAACGTCTACCATGTGTAGACCCCAGTGGCCGGGTAGTCTCTTCTCTCCCTTGCCACTCAGAGGTCATTGTTCACCATGTCTTCAAGGAATCTATTTCTAGAATTCACACTCAGCTGTCACTACCAATTGCTACTGCTGATAGCCTGGCCACCATCTTCCTCCTGTCTTCCAGCTTCCACAGTGGCCAATCCCTATCCCAGCAGACACAAATCCTCCAATGGCTTTGAGCGACCCTTCGAAAATGCCCAGCACCTCTCAATGGTCTGCCAAGGCCCACAGGGAGTCAGCTGCTGCCTCCTTTTCCTGCCTCACCTCTGCCAGTTCTCCCATGGCTTTTCATGCCAGCAAACACATTTCCAGCAAAGCCTCCTGAAAGCTGAGAGAAAAATTCTGTCCATGTGGTATCATCTTTATAGCATCTGCTTGTGCTGTGTCACCCCCCCCCACCATCGATGACTCCTCTGGGTGGCAAGTCCCAGGGACTGTAAGCTCCCTGAAAACAGGCTCAGTGGGCACCTCCTCTGTTACTCGTCTTCAGTTCCTGCCAGTAAGAGATTTACAATCTCTTAGAGAATTCACTGAACTCAGTGCCAGGAAGTTGAAAGGTCTTGGAGAAGATGCAAGCCCTCTCTTTCCAAGCTTAGGAAGGAGCCATGACCAAGTGACCTTCAGTACATGACTTCTTGCCACTCTTAGTTTCTCCACCGTCACGAGCACAGGAGCAGCAACTGCACTTTGCCCTCATGAATGCCTCGCCAAGAAATGGGGGTCCCAATTATGAGGTTGCTTGGCAAAGTAAAGGTGCCCTCAGCTGGTAAGTGCAAACACAAGGACCGCAGAGCTTGACTGTGGCAAACGCACTTTATAGACATGTTTTGCTATTCAGGATTTCCTGCGCCTAAGCATACCAGCCATCCATTTGTCCACGCATCAGGCTCATGAACCACCCATTGGTCCGTCTGTTTAGCAAGCACTTATTGAGCCCTTCTCTGCAAGTCACGCTGGGCTGGAGAGTGGCTGCTGTGGAGGCTGGGGACAGAAGTAGCATGGGGACCTGGCTACCAGCAGCAGAAGAAGGTAGTGACAGCTGTGATGACAAATTGATGGTGCTCACAAATAAACTCCAGCTCAGTTCTCTCTCCACTCCAAAGGGAGGTGAGAGTCGCTATCGACCCTCTCCCCGGTCTCTATCCATTAGGACAACCTCAGGGTACCCTGACATTGACCTAAGAGCCTTTTAATAATACATAGTAAATGAGAAAGCACAAAGAGACTCACAGGAAGGTGCCCCAGCCACAAAAAAAATTAAACAATTTCCTGGTCCCCTCATCTTTGGGGTCTGTTAATGAAGGAGGCGGGAAGGCTGAATCCCAGCAACAAGGGGATGGAGTGTTCTTGATGGCACCTGAATGAAGAATACCCTCTGGGAGCCTAGAAAGTCCACTAACTCCCTGTATCCCAGGGGCTTCAGTGGCTTACAGGGTTCAAATTAGCTGGCAGTTCCTATGGAGATTGTCACAGTACAGGCAATATGACTTCACTTAATGTGACCATACTGACCTTAGGGAGTCAGAAGCTTTGGGAGCAGGGCTGAGCAGTCTGGGTTTCTATGAGCCTGCCTGTGATGTCCACAGGCCACGTGTGAGAAGCCTTCTTCTTGTAAGCCCATGGAAGGGGAGACAAGTCAGACCTTCCCTGTCCAACCGAGGCCTGCCAATGCCTCTGGATATCGCCAGTGCAGGGCACCCTGATTTTCAGACCTGCAGAAGCAGGGTTAGATCTCAAGTTTCTTTGCACACCAGGCATTTGCAGCTCTCTTCACTGCTATAAAGCATGTATCCTGGAACCCAAGTAGAGCACCGAGAACAAGGGCTCAGTGAGCAAACAAGACTTACACCTGCACAGCCTCTTCCTTCTGCGTTACTGGCCTACAATCTTTCCACATTCATGGCTTTCCTGGGATGCCTGTGACAGGCTGGATAGCCCTGTGTCTCCCAGCAGAGGGGAGAGGAGGGTGAGAGAGAGCCAAAGGCTGTTGATTTATGTGTCAGTGTTCACATCTACACCCCTCTCCTGGGACAAGCTGTATGTTCACATCTGTTGTGGCTTCCTTCCCTCTCAAAGAGAAATAAGACTCACTTGCCACAAGAGACATCAAGTTCATACATAAATTAAAAGAGCAGGGAAAATAAGAAGGGAAAGAGACACATTGAGGGACACAAGAAAACTAGGGTCTGTGGTGGTTAGATTTAATCATCAACTTGACACACTCTACAATCACCTGGGAGATGAGCCTCTAAGATGATTATGAGAGATTGTCTTAATTATGCTAAGAGATGTGGACCCATCCACCTCAGACAACACCATTCCCTAGGCTTGAGATCCTTGACTATACAAGAGTGGAGAGACTGAGCCGAGCGAGCATGAGCAAGCCTGCGTTAATTCATTGCTCTCTATTCTTGACTCTGGATGTAATATGACTGTTTCAGTTTTCTGCTACCTTGAGTTTCCTGAAACAAGTGACTGACTGTAATTGTGACCCAAATACACACCTAAGTTGCTGTTCTCAAGGCATTTTAGCAAAGTGGTGGGAAAAGAAATCAAGACAGGGTCTTTTCCCAAGGATCATGGTAGACACCAGCTTCTTGAATGTCTTCAGGAAGTAGACATAAAAGAGGTCAGTTGCTTCTTAATTTAAGTTGACCAGTTTTGAATTTTAATAGTAACTACCGATCCTCGGACAAAATGGTGACTGTTTCATCAATCTCATCATCAATCAGAAATAAGTAGAAACTGGAAACAACCCAGATATACCTCAACCGAAGAATGGATAAAAACAAACAAAAAAAAACTGTGGTACATTTACACAATGGAATATTACTCAGCTATGAGAAACAAGGAAATCATGCAATTTGCAGCCAAATGAATGAAACTAGAAAAGCTCATCCTGAGTGAGCTAACACAGACCCAGAAAGATGCACATGGCATCTATTCACTTATAACTGGAATTTAGTCATATAGACCAGGATAACTATCCTACAACCAACAGACTAAGAGGAACAGGAACATAGACTTTGTTACCAATTAGTGAAACACTTTGCCCAAGTGGAGCTACCATGTAGGCCCCCAGTGCAAGAGAAAGTTCTTAGCCCTTATATGACTGATGAACTGACGGGAGCTGATATGTGGGTGCACCCCACACCAGAGGAGTAGGATGGGGGAGGGGAGTAGAGGGTGGGAAGGTGGGACAGGGAGAAGTGGAGGGAGGGGGTTGTGATGGAGATGTAACTTGAATAAATGTAATTAAAAAAGAGAGAAATACAGTCTGATAACTAGTGTGACCACATGGTTGTCGGGGCAATGGGTGATAATCAGTGTGAGCACGGGGCTATGGAACCATTTCTCAGCTCAAGCCAGGCAAAGAAGGTGTCTTCATAGAAAGACTCCACGTGGAACTGGAAAAGAGGATGGAGATGGTGAGGTGGCTAGGCCATTGATGAATGATCTGAGTTTCCAAACGGTAACCTGGTACAAAAGAGCTTGTAGCATGAGTGGATCAGAATGTTGTGGCCACAAAGAGCCCAGCACCAGGTCCTGCTTAGACAGAGGGCATAGACAGAGCTCCTGGTTAGCTGGTTGATGATCAGCTCTCCCGAGTGAGGCACCCCCGCATTCATTCCACCACACCCCTTGTTAGGAACTGGCTCACCCGTCGGCATCTTTGGAAAATCAGAATTATTCATTGCTGACCCTGTCTAATGGAGACAGCAGCAGCAGCGTTTCAATGCTGGACCAGGTTAAAAAAGGAAGCAGAGAGCTGGATTTTGATATGAGATGACCCCGCTTTACAGATGAATTTTAATGGTGACCACCGATCCTTGGACAAAACGGTGCTGGTTTCATCAATCTCATCGTCGATCAGAAATAAGTAGAAACTGGAAACAACCCAGATATACCTCAACCGAAGATTGGATAAAAACAAACCAAAAAAACCTGTGGTACATTTACACAATGAAATACTACTCAGCCATCAGAAACAAGGAAATCATGCAATTTGCTGCCAAATGGATAGAACTAGAAAAGCTCATCCTGAGTGAGCTAATACAGACCCAGAAAGATGCACACGGCATCTATTCACTTATAACTGGATTTTAGCTATATAGACCAGGATAACTATCATATAACCAACAGACTGTTGGATGAGGGATCTGAGGCTGAGATGGTATGAAGGAGAGCCAGATTGAATCCAGGTTAGTGTGGAGTGGAACCCTGCTCCCTTATTCTACTGCTCCCCAGATTCTATCACACATTGGCCCCCTTTTCGTTCCCCTACTCTCTATTGTGACATTCCTCAGATGTATCTCCACTGAAGTCCCCACCCCAGGACAATGTGTGATTTGTACTGAGTGCCCAGTAGCACATGTCCAGTGATTAGCTGGTGGATGAGGCCCTCCTGTGTTGGGGATCTGTGAGGCAGGTCCCGTGATGCAGTTTGCAGATGAAAGGAGTTATGGTTCAGGATCCTGTTCTCCCAGCCACAGCCCTGCTCCCTATTGCTGCACCTGTTGGCTGTCTTTAAGCATCTCTGAATTGCCTTTCTCTTTTTTAACAAAAAGGAACACTGAAAATCACCTACCTGGGGTGAATGGAAGCACTCTCATGGGGCTGTGGCCGGGATAGAAAATTCTGGATCTTGATCCTTGGGTTTACATTCCAGCTTCTCCAGGGTTGAGCTGTGTGACCTTGCATAGGTTGGTCAACTTCTCTGAGACTCTGGCTTTTTAATGCTAAGATAAGGATAATAATGTCTGCTTGGAGGAGCTGGTATGGGGAGAAAGTGTATGTCAAGTGCTTGACGTGGTGTCTATCACATTTAACACTTATTAAATCTGCTGCATGTACAATTGGGCAGGTCTGAAACAGAAATCATTCATGGGTAAGGTCAAGGTTCCAAGGTCCCCAATAAAAAAGAAGATGAAAGGGATAAGAGGGTTAGATGTGGGGTATAGGAGGGCCACCTTTATAGGCAGCCATGCCTGTCCCCACCTGTTTTGTAGCTCTGGAAAGTTCCCCAGGACTGAGAAAGATTTCCCCCCATGTCTACTTCTGAACCAAAGCAAGAAAGTGATGGAGAAGCCCTCTGCAGAGGGTTCTGGGGCAGGGAATTCCATCCTGGGGCCTTTCTCTGCAGGTTCTTGTTTCCTGTGCAGCCAAATAGGAAAGCATCCTAGTGGAGCCCTGCCAGCCCCTCCTCCCATCTCCCTAGGGCTCTCATCACTCCCAGTTGAGTCCTGAGCACACCCTCACTTCCTCCTCCCCAGGCCAGTAAAAACACCAAGTTGATTTGGTATCTGACCTGTGGCAGCTGCTGTACGTGCTCCTTAGTGAGTGACCCCTCTTGGCTTCTTCCTTCCCAGGTTTGGAGAGAAGTAAATTAAGTAGTAAAGGTCAGTGCTGGGATAGGAGCCCAGGGTATCACAGGGACTCTGGATTGTGCTTGTAGGTGAGAGAGGGCGGGTGGGAGGGCAGGAGGTTAGGAAGGAGGGAAAGCAGGAGGGGGCCAGAGTAGGAGAGAGGGAGGAAGCAGAGAAGGGGGGAGAGGGAAGGCAGGCTACCTGGACCTAGGGAGAGTCAGATGCCCTCTAAGCTGTGCTGGTCACAGTTCCCACTATTCCATTTGGGCAGCAGGGAGCCAGGCATCTCATCTCTACATATACTCTGAACCCTTCCCAGGTCCTTCAGGCAACCAAGAGCTTGTCAAAGCCATATGACACAAGTGGAGACTTCCAGACTTCAGCCACCACAGTGAACTAGAGGAAAAGAGGAGACCAAAGAAAAGCCAGTCCCTGCTCATGAACCATCAGGGTGACAAGGCCTGCAAAGGTCTCCCTGCTTTGTTAAATTTGGAAGCTGTCAGTAGGAGAGGACCGGAGATTGGCAAGGGATATCATTCCTTGTTTTGTTGTTTTGTTGTTGTTTTTAAACAGGTCTCCAGACCTGTTGGGCCTGGTGTGTTTGCAGAATGAAATGAACCCATCTTCTGGGCTTTCCAGAGGCCCAGCTGATGCAGGCTGGGCCAAGGATTTGCTCACCAAGGGAAGCAATGTCCCAGAGGGGAAAAGGAAGACATGTGATTTACATGGCTTAATATACTCATTTAAGGTTTAATTGGAGTCACTTTGCCACTGATCCTCCAAGAACCCCTTATTTTCTCCGGGTAATTAATGAAGCAACCTTTAACTTCACAATGCATAAATAGAGACCATCAGAGAACTCGGGTCCCAGCCGCATCCCTGACCAGATCCCAGCAGACAGCTTAAACCCCAGGGGCATTGGAGCTTTGGGGGTGCTCCTCTTCAGCTTGGAATACTAGCATTCTCAGAAAGAGGCTGATTGCACAGCCTCAGCAAGGCCCAGCCTCAACTCCCATCTCTGCTTCCCTTTCCTTTGGAAGGAGCGTCTGTGTCTTTGAGTCTCAGTTTCCCCTCCTGTGAAACCAGGAAAGGGGGCATCTCCCAGGGTTCTGGAATTCATAGGGAGGCATCATTTGCTGTGAGGATCCAAGAAAGGGGTGCGATTTGCTAAAGTTGCAAGGATGGAGGGCCAATGAGTTTTGTCGCAGGAACCGACAGGCTTAAAGGGCTTTCCAAACAGTGGCAGAGTGTTATTTTCATCTTGAGGGACTGTAGAATGGCTGATAGGAAACTCCATGAAACATCTTAGCAAATCACTTCACGCACACTTCCCCATACCTAATCAAGACTCAGAATATTTTAGTTCTTGCTACGGTCTGGATTGGTCCACTAGCCCTTTTCAGCCTCCCTTCCTCCTGCTCGTTTTTTTTTTTTCTGCCTGCTTGCAACATGAAACATAAATAATTAATACTATCCAATTACCCGAGCCAAAAATAAACAAAGCTTCAAGGGTGTGTTGGCTTTCCCCTGCATGCACCATCAGGAAGAGGCTGTGTCCCTTGTGCAGATGTCTGGCTCTCGAAAGCCATTTGTGGGGGCCTGCTCCGTGGGTACCAGGGTTAGTTAAAGCTTGCTTTATTATGGTGGCATTGGGGCAGATGGGAGCTGATGGCACCAGGCTGTTTTCATAGGGAAATGTGCACAGAGTCCCAGGTCAGTGCGGTGATAAATGGGCTTGCCGACAGTTTGCTGTGAGCGCACATCTTGGGGGACTCCTGAGGTCACGAGATGTCTGCTGCTAGCCTACACAATTTTCTTTACTTATCAGTCCCCACCACATCACAGACACATATTTGAACAATGAAACAAAGGACAGCATGCATTATCATGTCCCAGCCGGAGACCAGGATCTTCACTAAGCCTGACTATGCTGATTGCACAAAGCTGGGACACACACACACACACACACACACACACACACACACACACACACAGCACAAGCAGAAGGAGGCTGGCTATGCAAGCTGAAACAGTGAGCTGGAGGTGCACTGGGGGCTGCAGGTGGATGGAACATTAGCTCATGAGCCTAAATTCTACCTGTGCAGCAGGCTCTACATTCCCACAGCAGTGACAGGAGCTCCCTGAAAGTCCAGACTCTCTGTCCATAGGAGAAAGTCAAACTCCTCACCGTGCTTTTTTGTTTGGGAACCATCTGATACCATTTCACTCCTCCCCAACAGTCTTCCATCCTATCCCATTCCTAGCTGATACCAGCTGCTCCTCTTACCTGCTGTCCTCTTTTCTCTTTTCTCAACTCCATCCTCTGAGCCTCAGACATTCCTGTGTCTCAGATGAGATGGTTCTTTCTGAACCACCGTCCAGTGGGTTTCTGGTATGCCTCACAGTGTCTCATGGCTTATCCCTGTTTGTTCAGACTGTCAATGCTTCCTTACCTTGCTAGAATATAACTCTTGCAACACATGGAGGCAGGAAGCATCTGACAGTACTTCCAACAACTCACATTGTGCCTGGCATAGCATAGGTGCTCAAAACTACTTTAGAAACGACCCAATACATAAGCAGAAAGTCATACTTTGTACCTGTAGGAAATAGCAGTCCTAACAGAAAATGCATGTACATGCGCATACGCGCGCATACACACACACACACACACACACACACACACACACACACACACACGCACACACTCACACACAAATGCATGCACTCATGCATAGGGACACACACCCTGCCAAGCACGGTCAGGATCTCTATCTCCTCCCCTGCCTTCATCCAAATGAGCCTCCATCTGGCACCAGGAAACAGAGACTGAGTTATTGAAGTTAAAACATACAACCTCAAAAACAAAATCCCTGCAAAGGAGTTTGGAAGCTAACCTCAAGTAGGGTAGAAGATGTGGGTAAGAGTTTGCCCTGTGCTTTAAAAATTTGGGGCAGGTCAAGGCATGGGAGAGCAAATGAATATGAGGAGTGATTGGAGGAAGTGATTCCAAGGAATGTCCTTGTCCATCAGGATGTGCCCTGACACTTCCCAGGTTGATATTGGGATGGGATCAAAGCAGCCTGTCTGGTTGGAGGAAACTCAGGAGGGAAGGAGACCACTCCTTCAAGGGGAACTATGAATTATTAAGAGTAAAACAAGAGAATGAAAAGCTGGCTAGTGGGAAAGGGATCAATAGGTGGCAGGAAGAAGGAGATCTATGGTAACATGAGCCAACAAGTAAGCTGGCAAGTTGGAAATGCTGGGAAGTATCAGGAAGCATGTGGACAGGCTTGGACATCAGAGTGGCTCCTACTCTGTGACTGCACCCCATGACTTCGGGCTATCTACCAGCTGTCTTCCCTTTCCTCTTCGGCAAAACACTCCCCTTCATGGTGCATTAGCATCTTGCTGTTTCAAGGGCTTCCCCATTCAAATCCCCAACCACGTGCTATTATTGGATAGAATGCTCATTTCACAGACTGCAGGCCAGCAAGGAGAGGGTCCAATCTAAGTCCACTTAGCTAGTGGTGGTCACACTCCTTCAAACCCACGATAAGACAAAGTCTGCATGGCTCCCTCAAGCTCAGCAGGGCTCCACCCTCCCTAAACATCAGACTGGGCCAAGACAGAAGTCAGAGCAGATTAACAGACCTCAGAAGTTAGTAAAATATTCTCCACCTCTCTCTGTCATGCTGGTGCCTAGTAACCCTTCCCTTGAGTCTGTTTCTCTGCACCCAACATGAAGCTGCATACCCCTCCTTCGAGGCCAGGCTCCTCCCACTCCAACCCCACGACCTTGACTTGGCTTATCTCATCAGCCCATCTCTGGATTATGGGGAGGTGAGACCAGTCATGTGGCATTGCTCCTCCATAACACTTAGGCACATTTAGGGGTTCTCCTTGGCAGCCTAGTATCTTCCTTTGAAGCCTAATAAAATCAGGGGCATGAGAACAGACACTGCTCCCCAGGGCTCCTACTCTGCACCAAGCATTTGCACAGAGACTGTAAATATAAAAATAGAATCTGCCGTTTTCAGAGGCAGAGCGAACTGAGGCTCAAGAAGAGTCTCTAAGTCCCCCAGTGCTGCAGCCAGAAAGCAGCAGAAAGAAGCTGTCACCCTGAGATACCTGCCCCACAGACACTCTGTTTTGTGGTCTTTGGACACAAGAGTCAGTGGAGTCAGGGTGCTGTGGTGTCGTGCAGAGGGAGGGACTGCAGGACAGGACAGATGGATTTTATGGCAGCCTTCATATCATCCCTTCATATGTAAAGCACGCCGTGACAGCAGAGGGAACTCAGTGGAAGTGAGCGCATGAGAAAGGAAGGGGGGAGGAGAACCGGGTGGGAATGGAGCAGGGGAGGGAACCAGTCCAGTGTCAGGATTTGTGAGGAAAGTCATTAATATGCTGGCAGGCTCCTCCCATGCATCTGTTTGGGAGGAGGGGTGGACTGGGGGTAGTGGAGGGGTACATGAAAGGGGGGGGGGCCACTGTGATCTAAACCAAGCATCTTTCAGAGGAAAAAAATCTGCTTATTCATAAGTATTCAGAGGCACTGGGTTTTCAGGACAATGAACAGCCCTGTTATATGCTGGGGACAAAGGGCAACATATTTATGATGGACAGTTACCCAGTGTGATCTCTATCTTGGCTCCTACTCTGCACTCTCTGCTTCATGAGTCTGCAAAAGCTCCTGCAATGTGTGGGGAGCAGAGGAAAGAGGGGACAGCCCAGATACTCTGCCTGGAGTTCTGAGGACCAGACACACAGCACTTCTGAACTCAACTTACAAATTAAGAGGGGAAAAAAAAAGAAAAGCATTTTTACCCTCCATTCTGTGATTGCCTACTGAATAGGAGCGTAGGTTTAAAATTTAATCATGAATCCACTGGAGGGGAATAAATCACAGAGTAATGTTGTAAGTGCAAAAATCTCTAAGTTCTTGGGTTATGATCACTTGATTTAGCATAAAAACGAAGAGGTTTGGATTTTCTAAGAGCAGAGACAGGCACTTTCATAATATGCCCAAGTGACAGATGCCATTAATTAAAAAAAAAAAAATCTGACTAGCAATGCAGTCTGCGGTATAAAAAAATGTCTCCACCTGAACCTGGGCTCGAGCTGCTGCAGTGGTTACTGTGGAGGGTGGCTTCCAACTTGCATCCTCCTGGGTTTAGTGGGCCCACAAACACAGGAGCCACAGCTTCCCCTGCTCAAGGCACCGGGGGCTCTCAACAAGGGAGTCTGGGTGGCTTTCCTGTAGGTTTGAAGAAGTCTGCAGAGGCCTGGCTCAGTAGATGTAATGGTAAGTGTTTGCTGACTGGCAGGTACTGGCTACTTTAGTGATGCTGAGCCCATGTGTGCTCACATGGAGGCCACAGGTTGACTTAGTGTCTTCCCAGTGACGGGATTACAAGTGTGAACTGCCATGCCTGGAATTTTCCATGAGTGTTGGCGACCTGAACCGGGGTCCTTGTGTGGGTATACTCAACAAGCACTTACTTCCCAAGCCTCAGCACCTATCTGCCTGTCACTACTGCAGAGGTTAAACCCATCATCTCTTTAATGCCCTAAAAGGCGTTGGTATGATACCATATTGCAGATGTGGAATATGGACAGAGAAGTGACAAAAGTTGCCAGAAGTCTATACAAGGTTCTTGACTGAGAGGGGCCTGCCCCAGCTCTACAGAATGGAGCCCTACAACACCCCATCGCGTTAGTAAGAAATGAATGGAGGACGTGTGCTAGACCTTACTATTTTGCTTCCTTGGACCCTCTCTTCCTTCAATGTGTCCTCTCTATTGCTCTCCCTCACTCTTGCTCCATACAGACTCTCACATATTCATTTACTAAGGACTTGAGGACCTCTGCTGTGCTGGACCCTGCACGGCAGGATAGAGCTGGCAATGCTGCTGATAACCATGGCAGAGAGACACTGGTCTAGCCCATGGGTGCACGTGGGTAAACCACAGTGTAAGCTAGTGACTCATTTATCTAACACCAAAGACCTTGTAGCAAGTGCCTGGGCATGCTGGGAGCCACCCTGGGTAAAGGGATAAAGCAGCCACTGTTTATTCTCAAATGGACTAAAAATCAAACAGTAAGCAGTCAAGATGGTTTCAAGTTCTACAAGTCACATTGGGAAGAAGGAGGCAGCAAAAGAAATATACAAGGCGTAGCAGAGGCCTTGATCTCCACATCCAATGGAGGGATTCAAAAGATGCTTGCTGTGTTTCAAAGCACCCAGCTCTCCTTGGATCGGCCCACTCATCATACAAGCCAGGCAGATGAATACTACTACTAACTATACTATATTACTACTGCTGCCCTCATTTTACATTCGAGAAAGTTTCAGCCCGGAAAGGTGAAGAGCTTGCTCAAGACCAACCACAGTATACAACAAATGTAAATTTGAGCCAAAGGCCTGTGCTAGAGATACACTGCTGTATATATATACACCTTAGTGACACACTGCTGTGTTCTCTACAAATATCTTTTCTCCCACATACAGATGTAGCCTTGGGATGATATCTCAGGAGCTTAGTGACCCTGAGAGAATCAATGTTTGGACTTCTGACTCTGAAGATGATTGGACAGATTGGAGCCCAAAAGTCTTACACTGGGAACAAGGGCTCCTCTGACATGCCGGGAGAATTCTGTCCGTGAATGACTACACTCACATTTCCTCAGTATGACATCACAGTTTAAATTACATTTTTCCAAGAGGCCTATGGCCTCCCCAAAAGTCCAGTAAATTATCCCTTCTAAAAGTTACTGTTCCATGAAAGACACCAAGAAACAAATTGTATGTGTTTTATGGGGCACACCGTGTTTGTGCCCAGAATACAAATGCATGCACAGTGCTCTCAGAATAAAGGGCGTATCCTGAGTTGATCTTAAATGGTTTTCCCTGTGTCTTCCGGATTTGCCCTTTGATTTGTGTGCTCTCCTCCCTCCACAGCTTCCTTCTGAACATTGAAGATTCGGGCAGCTCTCCCTGGCTGCTGAGTCATTAAGGCCAATGCTGAGCCTCACAGTGTGATTTCATAAACGTGCTCAGTAAACCTGACAATAAAACATTTTATTAGATGGGGAATGATACATAAGTTATTTATTTGCCCATTGAAACATGAATGGAAAACTTCCTTTTATAAGCAGACAGTAGGATTCCCTGACTGTTGACTCATGACCACTGCTGCTCTTGTGATCAGTGGGATTCGGTCTTTGTCTTTACATTTTACATGGCTATTGCAAGGAAAAATAAGTTTGCCTGTTCAAGTCATGGGTCTTTTTTTTTTTTTGGTTTTTCGAGACAGGGTTTCTCTGAATATCTCTGGCTGTCCTGGACTCGCTTTGTAGACCAGGCTGGCCTCGAACTCACAAAGATCCGCCTGCCTCTGCCTCCCAAGTGCTGGGATTAAAGGCGTGCGCCACCACTGCCCGGCAAGTCATGGGTCTTAAGACAAATAACATTATATGCATCTTTCAATGGTACATTAACATATAAAATACATCCTTCAAGACAAACAGTAAGAATTAATATTTCATGGGCTGCAGTCCACAAATACCATCAGCAGTACTGATAACATTGATTGCTTTCTTGATCCATTAGGCTCTATTTTGATCTCTAGTGGCTGGAGGAAGGCTGTGCTGTGGTGGGAGCTATTTTGGCAGCAGAATAATTTAGGGTCAACTTTCCATGACCTTCACCTTCTGACCAGGGAGGGGGGCGCTAAAGAAGCTCTAATAAGACGACCTGGCCCTGACACAGCCCTGCCGGTCACCATGATTACCTGCTAGCTGGTGGGATTATACCACCCTCCTGTGATGAACTGAGTTAATCAGGCTCACACTGGTCCAACTAGGCCAGAGCCATCTGCATCCAGGTGGTCATCATGATTGCATTAGCAACTGCTCTCATCTGCGAAATAGAGAATGTGCATTCTACATCATCCCAGATGCCTGTTCCCATCACAGGGTGGAAGATGGTTGTAAAGCATCCTGAGGGAGGAATGCCTTCTCCTGGCTCCAATGCCCGCAGAAGCACTGTGGGATCTGGTGACCCTCTCATCCTCCCAGATCAGTTTGGGTAGCATGTCCACTCTGTATTTGAAGAAAGTCATGGAGGCAGGAGTGACTGATCTACAGCCGCTCTGTAAGTCAGGGCAGTGGTGAGGCTACATTGGCCTCAGATCCACTCTATCCTCTGATCTAGGCTGACAGCACCCAGATGGCCAGTTAGGGGGACTGACAGGACACCGGGAGACCATGTTTATTCTCCAGGCAGACAGAACCTTGTTTGCTAGCAGATTACATCTCCAAAGGCTCCATCTGGAACAGGACAGAGGAACAGGCATCCATTGCATGGATGAAGATAATTGAGGCAACTCTTCCTCATGGCTCCCTTTGCATCTCTGCATCATGGTGCAGCACATTCTCCAGTTTCCTCACTGAACCAAATCCTCATACACACAAGCTGATTTCCTCCAAGAGGGACTCTGCTAGAAGCCGTTAGCCTTTTCTTTAGCTTTTTTTTTTTTTTTCCTAGTGGTGTTAAGGACACATAATCTAAGATCAACCCTCTTAGCAAACATTGTACAGCACTGATATCCTGTAGACACAGTGTTCAACAGATCTCCAAAGGAGAAGGAAATGATGCAATGGTGGATGGCATGGATGGAGCCCTGGACATTTGGGTATGCAAATTAAACTGGTCACAGAAGCAAATGCTGCCTGCTTCCACTCCATGAGGTATTTAAAATCAGATTCATAGAAGCCAAGACTGGGATGGTAGATAGGGTGCTCTTGAAGGCCTCTCACACTGTACTCTCCAGCTGGTCAAGTAATGTCTCTGGGTTAACTGGTCTTCCATTCTGGAATCCCAAAGAAGCAGGCTCTAGTCCCAGTAAAGGGATAGATTTGCCAGTAAGAGCAAGAACAAGCAGGCAATGAGCAAAGAGCATCCTCCTTCCATGTGCTTTATATTAGCTGCCAGTAGAAGGCATAACCCAAATTAAATGTGGACCTTCCCACCTCAGAAAATTGGGATTGTTGAGGGAAGGTATAATATTGTTGGTTCTGATTCAATGCTGAGATCTGGTCGCTTATGGCCAATTAGCTGGGCAGAAAGAGTATAGGAAGGTGGGACTTCCTGAGATTAGACAGGAGCCCTGGGCACACACAGAGATTCTCTCTTTTTCTACTGGGAGTCACAGAAGGAAACAGATGTCTGGAGAATGCTGGAAGGTAATCACAGGCACATGGCGGTTTGGGATTAGGTGATCTGGGTTAATTTAGAGTAGCTAATTGAGAGTCTGCCCAGCTAAGGGCTAAGCATTAAAACATTAAAAGGTCCTGGTGTATTTAATTATTGGGGAAAAGACTACTGTGGTAGCTTATAGGCCCTCAGTCCAAGCAGTCCTGGGCCATTGGCCTTCCAGACTCCTGGACTCCCCTCGAGCCCAGGTGAAGCTCCCGCCAAGCTGCTGGTAATTCTACTGGCCTAATATAACAACTTATATTAATTAACAGAGTTTAGGTTACAGGTGGTGTAGGTCACCCTTGGTCCTGGGGCTCTTTCTGCAAGATAAATTAGGCGACCAGTTACGGCACGTGGGCCAGGCCACCCACTCCTCTGCCAAGCTGCTGGTTACTTCGCCAGCCTAATCTTACAGTTTATATTTACTAATAACTACAGTAATTAATTTGCAGTTTCACGGGATTAAAGGTAATTCTTCCTATTTCAAATGATTTAATTAAGAAAAATCCCTCACAGGTGTACCAAGCAGCCTGGGTTTTAGTTAATTCCAGATGTAGTCATGTTAACACCAAGAATAGCCATTACACTGCCCTTCTAGGCTTGCCAAAAACCTAATGTGTCCCCTTCCTCTTCGATGTGAAGCCTTGGCTCCTTCTTGGAGAGGATCCTTCCAGAGAGGTGCTGTCTGTTGAGCTTTATTAGAGGTTCCATTTTTCCTCACTGAGGAGAATACAGGACACCAGATGACCCTCACTAGGCATGGTGCAGGGTGTGTATGAAATCCACACTCAGTCTCTATAAACACAGGGAAGCTGGACCCATCTAAGAGATGAGTAACTGAGGCCCAGGGCTCTTGAGTGATAGGCATATGGTCAGACAAATAACTTTGATATGATATGGAACCTGGACCCAGACCAAGTCTCTTACTCTTTCCAGTACCACAGGCTGAGTCCTAGGCTAGCACCAAGTAATGACATCTTGATGCTAGTATTTTCAACTGAAGCCAAGGCAAGTGCTGTTACCAACAGCCAACAGCCACCAAGGAGCTGCTTCCCTAACTGTTCCCTAAACACCAGCAGACTTCACATATGTCTCTGCTGAGAGCAGACCTTAGCTCAGATTCAAAGCTGAAAGATACCCATATGTTCTTGCTGTGCTGATCATGATACAGACATGCTCAGTCTTTCCTCCCATTCATGAGAAAACTCTGTTATCTCAACTATTAAGACTTCCCTGAGGAGGCTGCTTGCCACCTGAATTCTAGTCCCGAACCCCCAACCTGGGCCTTCTAGTGCATCCCCACAGAACTCACTCAAGACTTTGACTGGGGTCAGCATTCCACATCTCAGAATGCACTGGGATGTTATTTTAGGGGAGCCCTAGGGAATATCCATTTTTGTAAGGATGTGTGAAGTGGGAGGCCTGAAATGGATAGAGGGAGCAGAGATGACGAACAAGTCAAATGTGTCTAATATCTTGTCTCCCCACCTGCCTTCCTGGCCATTTCACCTGTATCTTTCACTGGTGTCCTACCTCCTCCCACCATCTTGACCCTTAACCTCAGGCATCCATGTGCCTGGTCACTGATCCCAGATGGAGGTTGGACAGTCATCTATCCCATCAGCATCCCAACCTCACTGTCACAGGTCAGCCCCCACAGTTGCCCCTTCACTGCCAAAACATATTACCAACTCCACTCTTCAAGCTCGCCCAGGTCGGTACCTCAAGACTCTTCAGAACTTGTTTTCACATAACCCAGGACTGATGCATCAGCAAATCCCACACATCCTATTCGGTGTGCTCCACACAGTTCTGGAGTCAAGGACCTCTGCTCCATCATCACGGCTACAACCACAATTCCAGTCACCCTCATCCATGCCAGGGACCTGTTTGTTTGCTTCTGCCCCCTTCTCTCTGCACCATAGCCCCCAAGTGCATT
The DNA here is from genome assembly GCA_907164525.1 of Lophiomys imhausi. NCBI lineage: Eukaryota > Metazoa > Chordata > Mammalia > Rodentia > Muridae > Lophiomys > Lophiomys imhausi. The sequence continues at coordinate 2,456,485 of CAJQZJ010033481.1, read as the reverse complement.
CTTCAGGAAGAAAGTCAGAGCCTGTCTTCCCTGACCAATACCTTTGTCATCTGAGCTGTCTACTGAGGTTGTCCCCATGTCCCCTGCAATTATTGTCTCTCATGTCCCAGCTCTGCTCCAGATGCATGGGCTTCTGGTTACTATTGAAAAACACTGAACATGTTCTCCCTGAAAAGCCATTGCCTTTGAGATTCTCTTACTTCCAGAACCTCATGTCTTTCTTGTACCTTAAGCCTCTACTAAGATCTGACCTCACCTGAGGCCAGTCCCTTCCCATCTGATATGTGGAATGTGCCATCACCAAGCCATTGCCATGTCTAGTCTCAGCATCAGATTTTATTTGTATCCACAGTGAGGATAACCATCTGTCATGCTATATGTTTTCCTTATTCTTGTCTCATTTTTGATGACTGCTTTTTTTTTTTCCTAGAGCACTGGCTCCATCAGGGCAGGACTTGCTCTCTATTTTGTCTAAAGTGCATTTCCAGTGCCTAGAACAGTGTCTGGTGCACAAGAGACAAAGGGAAAATTGTTTTCCACTGAGTGAAGGGTGTGTGAAAGGATGACAACAGTGAAAATGCTGAGCGACCCAGGCCACCAGCCAGAGACACCTCCCAGACTGAAGTAGTCCTGCCACACACACAGCCTGTCAATCCTATGTCTTCTGTCAGTGGTGGTGGGAGGGGCCTGATACCTTCCCTGGAGGCGGTGATGTGCCCTATGGCAACTGCAGCTTTACTAGGAAGTTCTCTTCTGTCTGAAGAGGTAAAGGGCTGCAATGGTGGATCACCACTGGGCCACTTACTGTCCTTAAGGCCTGAGGCTTAGGCTGCTGGCCGATAAGAAAGAAGTAAATCCCTTCTCCATGTGATTCTGCCATTTCCCTACAAGAAAGCCCAACTACACTACATGACTCCAAGGAAGGCAGCCCGTGACCCTTCTGTGTTTAATAGAGAAGCGAGTGGGAAGGATAGCAGAGAAAGGGATAGTGAGGCTGGTGTGGAGAAAAAGGGACAGGTGGCCGTTGGGATAGCCACACACCAGTCTCCAGAGCTCTGACACTGCCTGCATTCACTATTGCTATTGGACTCACCCATGCAGCACGTGCACACCTTTCTTCAAATAAACTTGTGGAGAAACAGGCATGTAACCGGCTTGCCCCAGCCTCAGTATGTTACATTCACACAACTAGGACTCTCACATCTAGAGGTAAGAGCTTAGGAAATGTCCCACTGGCTGTACCTTCTGTCAGTGATAAGGGGGAGGGGCCTGACGCTTCCCTGGCACTGGTCCATGGTATGTGTCCTGAGGTGTCTCCAGTTTTATTTTTGATTTGGATCTGTCAGTCTATGAAGAACCATTCACAGGATCATCTCCTGATTCCTGGACCTGAACCTTCTCTAGGTCCAGAGAGATGCAGTAAAGGGCTAGCTAACTGTGGAGTCAGGCAGCCCGTGTTCTAGGCTCAGCAGCACCGCACGCACGCATGCACGCACGCACGCACGCACGCACACACGCACGCACGCACGCACGCACAAGTTCTAGGCATTTGAACAATTCTAAGCCTCAGTTTCCTCACCATAGATGGAGTTCATCATAATGTCTGCTGCTCAGAATCAGTGAAATGCATACATAAAATATTTGACTGGCTCCCAACATTTCAGGAACATACTGAGGAAACATCTGTCTGCTTCCTTCACACTGGAGTCTGGGGGCTGTGAAGACAGGAGTCTTGTCTTGTACCTCTTGTCTCCTGGCCATTTTTACTTGCCCTACACAGAATGAACCCATGCTTGAGGATTTGCTGAGCCCCTGGGAACCTTCTATTGAGAGGGAGGGGACTCCTTTCCTCTGCCAGAGAGATTGCCATTCTAGGGATGTCAGAGCTGAAAAAATGAAGGGCTGCTGACTATCAGAACTTCACTTCTGAAGGTGGCAGGCGTACATTACAGGGGAGGGAGTTCTGATATATATTTTTTTCCTTACAAAATTCATCACAGACACTCAGCCTAAGACACAGGGGAAACAGAACTGTGTTTTGACTTCTAATTTATCTTTCTAATATCCACGTTCCTGTGCCCTGGAACAGAGCCAACGAGTCTCAGAGATCACATTTCACCAGCGACCTTGAAAGTTTGATTCAACATCTCTTTTTGCAGTAATAAGATCTTTTAACCCAACGTGAACATTTTATGAGGCTGATTCAGGACAGAGAACTAATAGTCAAACTGAACCTTGGGGTTATTAAAGCCCTGGGAAAAATTGCCCTGGTCTGAAGCCAGCACTCAGCTACAGCGCTGCAACTTAAGCAATGGTGACCTGGAGTTCAGAAGGGGTGTTTGTGAGGGACTGAGGCTTGCATACAAAGGCACCCACCCACTAGGAGCCGGTTGTGGAGGGACAGACAGCTGGGATCCTCAGGGAATGGTAGCTGCCCCTGTTAGTCCCAAAGTGTGGCTCTATCCAGAGCTCAGACTAGCAGGGAAAGTGAGTTTAGGTAAGCTAGGAGGGGCAGCCAGGGTAGAAAACAGCAACAGGGATCAGGAGTTCAGGAGCAAGAATGTAAAGGGACCAAGTGGAGCCCAGAGTGACTGTGTGCAATGACAAGACAACGTAAGCGCCTCTGCCAAGCATCGCTAGGTCTCTCGGTGGAAGAAACTCAGTTAGAATTAGTTATAGTCTCACAGTTAAGTTTTAAGTTGTTTAAGAATTAAAAGGATATTCTAGCTCTAAGAAGATGTTTTTAAGTTGGTAATGAAAGGATGGAAACTGAGTTAGGTATAGAACTTTAAACTCATCAAGATAGATAGATAATAGAATATTCTTACTAGTTGCCAAATACATATGGACTGGACATTGGGAATATATGTTATAACTTATAATTTTCATAATTGTTGCCTAATTGTTCTTATTGTTTTGTACTGTATTTATTATTATAAGAAAAAGAGTCTTTTATTGGACTAAAAGAGGGAGATGTTGGAGGAAAAAGATACACCTTAAATTAAAAAAAAGGAGGATAGGAGGGAGAGGGGGAAGAGGGTGGGACTGGGAGGGGAGGAGAGAGGGGGCTGTGATTGAGATGTACCTTGAAGAAATAAATAAATGTTTAAAAAAAAAAGAATTAAGGCAAGCAGTGTCAACCTCTGGGTCCCCTTTCACAAGAGTCACCTAAGACCATCAGAAAACACAGATATTATGATTCTTAGCAGTACCAAAATTACGGTTATGAAGTAGCAGTGAAAATAATTTTATGGCTGGGGGTGGTCCCGACATGAGGAATTATATTAAAAGGCCACAGCATTAGGAAGGCTGAGAACCGAGATAGACCAGATTAACGGACTGGAGGTCACCCATGCCATCCAGGCCTGTTTTCCCAGAGACAACCCTCTAGCATCATGGGGTTCCTGGAGCCCCCCTACTCAACTCCAGGAAGAGGAGGTCCAACAGAGTCAGGATTGACACCCTCCTCTGGCTATTATCAACTCCTGACCCATCACAGAGGTGTGGCTGCTACCCTGTCTCCCTCCCTGTGCTCCTTGTATCCCAGACAGAACCAGAGCTGCCTGGGGCCATGCTTAGCATGTGCCATTAAGGCCTCCCATTTTACAGACAGACGGGAAGCCCAAGGCCCAGAGTGGAGCTGTACCACATGAGGAGACTGGCTATGCTAAGGCAAGGCCCTGGGTCACTTGTCCTGATCTCCCCTCTGTGGCATATAGTTCAGAGGCCAGGTTGGTTCAAGATGCAGTTTAAGCTGTGTGTGTGTGTGTGTGTGTGTGTGTTTAACTATCCAATCAATATTTGGTTGTTACAAAAATACTAGTACACATATAAAATTAAACTAAAATAACAACCCCTCCATTCACCCACCAACATACACAGCAGAAATGACCACTGTAACTTTTTTTTTTGAGAGTTCAGGGGTTTTCAGGCCCATTTCAAGAGGACAATAAGAAGGAGGACTCCCACCACAAGCACTGTGGCTCAGGGCCTCTAGTCTTTGTACTGGGGAGGCTGAGGCAGGAGGATTATCATGAGTTTGAGGCTAGCCTGGACTCTAAGACCTTGTCTCAAAATACAACAAAGGAAGCAGTACTTTATATACCCACACATGTGCACACACAAACACACACACACACACACACACACACACACACATACACACACACTTACTCACACAGGAATCTAGTCTTCTCCACAGCAGCACTGCCCTTCTGTCTTATTATGATCCTGCAGAGCTGAGTAAACTTGTCACCCTGAAATCTGTTACCCATATTGAGACTGCTCTGGTGGCCAGAATGTCAGAGTTCACTTACTTCAGTGGTACTTGTCTATACCTAATCCAAGTTTAATCCTTTTGTCATCCAAACTTATCTGTCCCCTCTAGTTTATACTGGCCTTTGGGTGTCCAAGCATAGTAACTAGACATACACACACCTTACACTCACATTCACCATCCATGCTCACAAATACACACATACACACTCACGCACACTCACACATGCATGCACACACACACACACACACACACACACACACACACACACACTCACACACAAACATACTGAGTCTTCTCACCAGGACACTAGGCCTGCCTGAAGAATGCTGTCAGGCTCTCCTAGCACTCACAGGCTGCACTAGGTTCCCAAGTCACGGAGTACCTCGAGGGAAAAACAAACTTGACTCTGCACCCCTCAAATCCCCCTGTAAAAAGAATCGGATGCACTGCATGTGAGCCCCACTTTAAGAAAATCGAGAACCCCTGAGTTCACACAGAACTGCCCAACTTAGTGAAGGATGGCCTGATGCATGCTTTGAATTCCTTTGCAGAGTGAAGGTTCTGTCTTAGCAGACAGCTTGGAGTTTAAATAAGCATTGAGTTACACAATGCTCTCTCTCAAAGTGCCTGGCCTTGTATGAACCCAGTTCTAGGTTCCGTGTGGTCTGGAGAAGGATCACAGCAGCCATACTTTCAACTTTGAATAAGTGAGTTTAGTAAGTATATAAGCAAGCTAAAGTTAAAGAATAAATAACAAGAGACAGACAGACAGGAAAACACCATCAAATCAGCTGCTCACAACATTCAACAGAAATTGACCAGTGAAGCTGAGACAGTGGGCTAAAGTTCACAACTGAGTTTTCTCCCCATGGCTGAACTTCCCTCTTCTCCCTCCACTGCAGGGACTCTGATATCCTGGGATAAATAATACTAACCAATACAACGAAGGGTTTTCCTTAGCTGTTCCCAGGGACACAGTGCTTTTGCTGCTCCTTCCCCTTCTCACAGGGCTGACGGAGGAGCAGGAAACCTGTCCTCAGACAAGCCATTTTGGGGCACACTCTAAGACAAAATAAACCACGTGGATTTGAGGTGGGTGACAGCCCTAATTCCAGATACAGCTTCTCAGTGAACTCAACCAGCATGGGACCAGAAGGAAAGGATTCTGAGTTCTGGCCCAAGTGCCCAGAGCAGAGGAGGGGGCAGAATGAGGAAGAAGAGCCATGAGGAGATAGGAGCAGGAGACAGCACCAAGGACCAAGGCTGAAATAAACACAGGGGTAATTGGTGTGCTGGGTTTACCTCTAAATGACAAGAGGAAGTAGCATGGGGCTCAAGGGATTAGTGACTTTCCTCCCCAAGAACTACCCTGCCTGGAGCACACAGGTAGAGGAGTCTCTCTGCTGTGCAAAAAATGATTGTCCCCTTTTCAGAACCTAATATAATGATGGCACTGAGATGATGGGCCTTTGGGAGTAATGAAGGTTAAATGGTACCATCATGATGGGGCCTTAACCCAAGGAGGGACCTGAGGTAGGATATTCTACACTGTACCACCTTGAACTTCATAGAGACCTCACTAGCAGAAAGCCACCCACCATGTGCAGCCTCATTCTCTCAGGGGGACTATGAGGAGTGCATTTATTTTCTTAGAACTTTCTGTAGTGTTGAGTTGTAGCACCAGGAAGTAGACTAAGACACCCCTGTCTGGGTGATCACCCATAGACCTCACTCTGCTAGGGATGAGGACCCCTCTGCAAGGCATGCTGAACCACACTGAACCAATAAAGGGGACGGGGTGGGGGAGGGTAGAGTGACGTGGGAGGTGCAGAAACATGGACCTGTGGCTTGCTTCCCTTTCCTCAATAGTCTGCTGAGCAATGGGTAGGGATGTACCTACATGCGTGTACTGGATCAAGGACAGACCTGGATTTGCATATGTACAGGTATGCACATAGGTACATGCATGTTCAGGGGCATGCATATGAAACACAGTATCACTCTTTCTCACTGATTCAAAGCACAGAACCCAATTTCAAGTCACTGTAAATAGTGGTTTGAATAGGAATAGCCTCCATAGACTCACGTGTTTGAATGCTTGGCCCATAGAGAGTGGCACTATTAAGAGGTATGGCCTTTTTGGAGTAGGTGTGGCCTTGCTTGAGGAAATGTGTCACTGGGGTTGGGTTTTGCGGTCTCAAGCTATGCCCACTGTGGTGAACAGTCCCCTTCTACTGCCTGTGGATCAAGATGTAGAACTCTTGGCTCCCCCAGCACTGTCTTGCCTGGATGCTGCCATGCTTCCTCCCACTATAATGATAATGGACTAAACCTCTGAAACTGTAAGCCAGCTCCAACTAATTGTTGTCCTTTATAAGAGTTGCCTCTGTCATGGTGTCTCTTCACAGGAATAGAACACTGACTAAGACACCATACAACTCCCAGACCCAACAAGTGTCCATACCCATGACCTCATTCGCATTTCCTCCTTTTCCCACTTCCCAGATTGAGAAAATGCTGCCTCTGGAAGAGGGGCCTTAGCAGATGGGTGCTACCTGCATTTGAGCCTTTACGAGGAGGTTAAGGAATGCCAGCCCAGTGCCGCAGCTTGCATCCAGCCTGACTTTGGATTGTCTCAGAGAAAAGCAGCTTTTCTGAAGCTATCTAAGTCCCATGCACAGTGGTCCTCCTGCCTGTCCCACCTCTGAGCTAGTAGCTCCTTCCTAGCACTCCAAGCTTCCCCAGGCCCTCTGTACCGTCACCTCCCAGGTCATACTCCCCCCTGCCCTTCCCTGAGCGACCCTGCCTGCAGGTCACAAAGAAACATGGCAGTCTTATCCCTGAACTCCCTCCTGGGTCACCTCCTCTCCAGTGTCTCTGTATCCCTGTTTGAGTTGTCTGTCGCTCCATGTCTGTGAGCCTCTATGGTTACTGGTGTGACTGGCACCAAACTCTAAGCCCTGAAATCATGGGTTCCATGGACACATAGAGCCACTGTATGTGCTCAGAGTCTAGCATAATACCTGGGACAAAGAGGGGAAACCAATTTAAGGAATGAATGACTGCCCACCAATCCTGGGAAAGAACAATCACTACAAATAGTAATTTGAGAGACATGGTTTTCTATTTAAGTCAAAGGTTTTATTTCCCATTATAAAAGCACCATGAATATCTTACAGAAAAGCAGAAGTGGACAGAATCCTCTTTCTCAGCACCTAAACATTCAGATCGTGAAGCCCCACAACACGAACATCTGCAGTGTAGAGGGGCCCAAGCCTTTTCTAGGCTGAGAACCCATTTGGACTTCAGCTTCCAGAAGGGACCCAGAACATATTCTGCTACAAAGTATTCCAGGTTCACACTCCAACTTGAAAAAAAAAGTTTTAATTATAAATTCTCTTTTTTAAAACAACTAATAATTTGGAGCCAAAGGGCCTGAGATCCAGTATGTCTTATATTTAAAGCAAGTAAATTGCTACTGGGAAAAGAAATAACCAGGCAGAGAAGGCAACAAAAAGAGAAAGAGAATCCAGATTAAACAGCCTGGGGGTGCGGCCCAATTACACTGTCTTCTTCCCCAGCGTTTTGTCTACAGAAGGTGCTTTTTTTCTCTTCAAGGAGGAGGAATAAATTTTAATGTGACAGCTGCTATGATCTCCGCTGCAAAATTAAAACACATTTTGTCAGATTTTTTATATTTTATTGACACATGTATAATTTCATACTGCAGATACAGCTCATATCTCACAAGTCCTGTAAACAGACAAAGAGATCCACACCTTCCCTCTAAATCAATGGGGCACAGCACGGGGAGTGGGGAAGTTCTTAAAGCAACAGATGAGCCCAATATAGACACCTGCTGAAGTGCAGGACGGCAGGTTCCAAGGCAAGCCAGGGGACTGCAGAGGCCTCCTGAGGAATAAGCTGGACAGGGCAGGGCGCAGTGGGCTGTGACCCTCAGGCTGGAACACACCTTTATTATAAAGACCTCTTGACAGTGACCTGAGAAGAAAGAAGTTCCTGCTTCTACTGTTGGTCCCTGAAGCTAGGTGCCCAAGACAGCAAGAGGTCATACTGCTCGAGAAGAATGGGGAGACGACAATCACTTGGCACTGGGTCAGAGTTAGATACAGCAAGAAGGGCGAGTGTGTGGCGGTGTGGCCTGAGCCCTTCCAGAAGCCAGAAAGAAGAGTTTGGGAAGCCTTTGCCAAGAAGAAATGAGAAGCTTTGGCAGGCATCCATATTTACATGTTTAACCTTATTTAAATATTACATGGCATACACATGTATCAAAACACCATCACATGTAACTCAGTATCAGTTCAAAGTAAATTTAAGGGGAAAGGAAGCAAACTATCCCAGCCCCCACATAAAGAGCCTAAATTCACCTTTCCAAGAGAAGGCGGGATGCTCTAGACTGGTACATGTCAGATCATTCCCCACCCCACTTCTCGTTACCGTTACCAGTGCCTGGTGTAACTCACATGCAGCAATGTGACACCAGCGGTGCCACCAGCTAGGGTCCGGCAGCATCACAGAGAGGCCCCTAAGCAACAGGTCGAATCCCTGCTGCACACAGGGGACTGTGCACATCAAGTGACTTCTCAGAGCTTTTGTCTCCTCAACTGCTGAACAGAAATCTAACTGAAAACACCTCAGAAAAGGTGCTGATTTACGTCTGTGGCAGGCACGGTGCCTGGCTTTAACCACAAGATCGCACTGGACCCTGGGCTGGCTTAAATATGGCAGCTGTTTATGCATCACCTCTCCTTTGTAAAAGCAGAGCCTAGGTTGGGGGGATCTCAGTGGCAGAATACTTGTCTTGCATGTACAAGGCCCTGGATTCGACCCTCAACATTAGAAAGAAAGGTAGAGAAGAAAGAAAAAGAGCAGATACAAACTCCTCTCAGTTTTACACAGGCCAGCTATCTCTGCTCACCTCTAAGAAGATCAGGATGGTCACCACAGGGTCTCCCACATGAGAAGGAAGGGTCCTCACAGGTGACCTCACTCACCCAGCCTGCAGTTAACGCCCTCCCCACTCCATGAGGTGGGATACTCTGCCTTTCAAGGGAGGCTGGGTAGCTTTGAACCTCATGAGTGACACGAAGCATGAACCCTCGCATTTGAGGGGGCCATGAGGGAGGGCAGAGTGTTCACAAAGCTCACTTGTGAGTAGCAGGAATGGGGAACTCGGGTCTGAACTGGGCTGCTGCCAATGGCATCGTAGTAAGAAAGTCACTGGTATTTTAACAGCATCAATCCCCAGAACTGGGAGGGAGCGAGTGCACTTCAGGAAGAGCCAAACTTCAAGTTGTCTCACTGGTGCCAGGTGGACAAAGAAGCATCTGCTGAACTTCCCAGAACACAGGGCCACAAGCAAGACAATGTCACTGCTCCAAGTCTCTGTATTGGTTCATTATATAGGCTACCACTTTGCAGATGAGAACATTGGGCCTTAGATGTACTCTAAGATGACCAAGTCACTCTTCTCACAGCTTGCAGAAGGCACCACCAAGACTCAGACCCAGCTGGCAAAGCTGTCCCCATGACCATCACGCAACACTACCTTCCCAGCCTCATTCAGCACCTGAGAAGCAGAGGCTTACTTACAGACCATCTGTCTAACCCTCAGTTAGGAAACACTAAAGCAAACTCCATCCCCCGGCATTTTGATCAAGAGTTTAATATATTCCTGCCTTCGTGATAATTTGTGCCCATTACTTATTTTTAGCTTCATTTAAATATCATCTTCTCAAGAAGAGCAACACTAAAATAAACTCATAGCAGGGGACCTTCTGAGGATGGAGGTGGGGTCATCAGAAGGAACAACAGCATCATCTACATACACATCACTGGGCTCCAGGTTTGTCATTTGTTATTCTAGAAGCAATGAGGGAAAACAAACCGAAAAAGAAAAGTTGTGGTTAGTTGAGGTTTAACTCCAAAGTTTGTCATAAAACACAAGCTACAATAAAATCCCCTACTACCTCCAGTCCTGCTTCTCTCTGCCCCACCACCCACAGATAGGTGTTAAAATGCCCATTACTTTCTTACTGCGATGCCATTTACAACACAAAAATTCATTCTCACACCCCACTGTTTGTGCTTCTGTCTGTCCCAGGGGCTCAGATACAAGGTTCATTCTTTTCATGCAGCCCACAGAATGGGAGAAAATCATTGGTATTTCAGATAAAGGGTTAATGTCTAGGATATAAAAGGAACCACAAAAAAACCTCCCTCTTGGCTTTTTAAGACAGGACCTCCCTGTATAGTTCAGGCTGGCCTCTAACTCATGATCCTCCTGCTTTACCTTGAAGAGCATCGAAGAGTTAATTCCTTAAAAACATACTCACACCTTTATTTATTGTGCTCACACGTGTGGAAGCCAAAGGACAACTTGGGGAAATGAGTTTTTCTTCTTTCACCACGTGGGTTCCTGGGTCGAATTCTGATTGTCCCGGCTTGGAGGCAAGCACCTTTATCTACTGAGCCATCTCACTAGCCCTGGAAAGGTCTGTTCCTGATGTCAGCAAAAAGGTTTAAAACAGCTGACCTCTGGATTCACAGAAGGATACCCTTAAGGATGGAGATGAGGGTCTCTGTGTAGACAGCAGAGGAGAGACAGTGGGGGAGGATGAGCAGAGCTGCAGGACAAGCTAGAGGCAGCCCACCCATTGGAGCTCTGGTAGGTGAGACATGGGAGATGGTTCTTCTGAGGCAGCAGTCACAGTGGAGACCTGAGACCAGAGGGGGAAAGATTTGTTCAGAATGGCAGAGGGGCCGGAAAGGAAGCAGAATCAAAGGAGTTCTGGAGAACAAAGGCCTCACTCACAGAAAATTCTGTGAAATGCATGGACTATAGCAATGGCCTTAAAGATATTTAAAGACTTAGAATAAATCTAACAAAGGAAACGAAAGACTTGAATGAAGAAAACTTTAAGCTCTTTAAGGAAGAAACTGAAAAAGACATTAGGAGATGGAAAAGATTTCCCTTGCTCACAAGTTAGGACTAATATTGTAAAGGTGGCCACCCTATCGAAAGCTATCTATAGATTCAGTGCAATCCTCATCAAAACTGTAACACAATTCTTCACATAAATTGGAAAAATAATCTTTCCACAGCGTGTGCTTCATGTGCCCACTCTGAGAGAAGCATCCTTGATATGAGGACACTGGGACCTCTAAGTCTCACAGATTAGGAGAGTGCACTGTGCTGGCTGCCCAGCTCCCTAGACCTGCAGGCCTACCATAGCAACCTCTACCTCCAGGAGCTCAGAGCCCTGTAGTTATCAAATGTTGCCATAATTGGCTATCTGGCAGACTGACCGCTTCCAGACTGCATGGAGAGTGGGCCAGTCTCTGCTCACCCTCTGTTTGCTCGCACAGGCTTCTGGATTAACAGTTTAGATTTCAATGTCAGCTTTTATGACCTTGAGTTTGGGTTGGAGACCATCAGTGTCCTCACTTGTAAATGAGAATAGCACTGCCCACCTAGTCAGGTTCCCATGGGAATTGTAAAATTGCCATGGAATGTCTATGGCACATAGTAGGCATTTCATAAACAGTGGCTATTGTGAATTTTCAGAGTCATATCTAGGATGGAATACAATGTCATATTTTCCCACTAATATATTTGCACATAAGCATCAGACAAGCCACATTCTGCAGCTAAACATAATTCTCCAAGTTGCCCACCTCAAATATATCACTGACACCCCCTGCCCTCCCAGACTTCCTCTCCACCCCCAATTGCCACTCATCATATACTATGATCTTTCTTTGACATTATCTTATAGGAAGTTTAGAAAAATAGGACCCTACATCTCTACAAAGCTCTAGGGCCATGAACATCCAAGTTGAAGAAGCATGAGGAAGCCAGAGGCTAGAAACCCAGACACCCAGAGTTCATGGAAAGGAACCAAGTGCAGAGATTTCCTCTCCACTGAGCTATTTTTCTATAAATAGAGTTCTTAAATTAGGCTTGAAAATTAAGGAACATCATTTAAATCAAATTACAGTGAAGAGGAAGATTTAGAGAAAATCAATCACTTTGCAGTTATTACACTGAACTGGGTGTGCTGACAGGAGAAAGGCCTCTGCCTTCTCCTTACTGTCCCAGGGATGCTCTGGCCCATGTGCCCAAGGCTTGACTCCACCACTCCTTCCAGGCTGGCCAGACAGCTTCTGAGTCTGGTCAGCTCCCTCAAAGCTCACAAACTACCCCCATGTAGGCTCTGCTAGAGGGAGAAGATTCTTTTCTGTTCTGTTCAGGTGGGGAAACTGAGGAGGGAAAGAAAATGTCTCATGGAGAGAAAAGTTCCGTGGGCACCAAGGCTTCTCCATGGTCCACCTCCAGCTGGGGGAAGAGAAGAACTCCGAGAAGTCACAGATCAGACAGGGTCTACCTGCACTGTCCTGAGAGCCCTCTCCCATCAGTCCAGTGAGCCTTCCCCTACATTCCACCCCCAAGAAAGCCCCACCCACTGTCCATTCCCAGGCTGAGGGCTCTCTAATGACCTTCTCTCTAGGTTCGCCCCAGTCTCTCTTGATCCTTTCCCCAGATGGGATTTCTGAGAAGCACATATCTGCCCCACCTCCCTTATTTAGATATGACACTGAACATCTTTTTAAAACCCTGTCCCTACTGTCATGGGAATAACAGTGTCGGGCTTGTTTCCAATGCTCACTTTGGTCTTGCTGAGTCATATTTTCTGTCCATCAAACCAAGATCAACATTATCAAAGCCCTTCCTGGTGTACTGTGGCTCAAAGAAGACTGTTGAAAAACCCTAGACTAGCTAGAAGTGACTCAAATGCTGTCTCAGATCACACTTGCTCTCGATGATGGTGGTCCCGCCGCTGTCTCTTGTCTCTGAAAATATTTTTAAGCGCTGTGTCAAACCTGTGTCTCCACTGAGGCTCAGGTTTAACTGCTGAGCTCCTAGCTCATGCTCGTGTAGAACTTTTAAAAATTATCTATTGACTTATTTGTTTGTGTGTGCATATATATATATATATACACACACATATACACACATATACATATACATATATGTATGTATGTATGCATTGCATACATGTTGTATGTGCACCTGCACATATGTATGTATGTATGTATGTATGTATGTATGTATGTATGTATGTATACAGGTACACGTGGAAGCCGAAAGACAACCTTGAGCTTCATCCCTCAGGTGTTCTCCATTTTGTTTTGTGTGAAACAGGTTCCCTCACTGGCCTGAGATTCACCTAAGTAGACTAGAACAGCCAGACAGTGAGTCCTTGAGATCTGCCTTTCCCATGCTGGGATCAAAAGTTCACATCATCACACCCAGTTTTTCCTTGGGTTCTGGGGGATCAAACTCAGGTCCTCACACTCGCATACTAAGTACTTTACCAATCCAACTATGGCACCAACCCTGTTTAGTTGGTTGGTTTGGCTTTTTGTTTGTTTGTTTGTTTGTTTTTGAGACAGTTAGTCCAGACTGGCCACTGGCCCTCTCTGTCAGCTCTTGACTGTCTGTCCCGTTTCTGTTTTCCGGGTGCTGGGATTATGTGTGCTCACCTCTATGGTTCGTTCACTCACATCAACTAGTAAAACAGGTATTTTGCATCTGTTCTACTCAGGAGAAGACAAATGCTGGGGAGATGGAAGAGTCATGCCAAGGATCACACAGGAAAATGCTGCAGGGTCACAGCTATCTGGTCAGCTTCAAAACTCAAGTTTTTCTTATAAAATGAACAATACTAGTTTCTATCAGAGTCCTAACTGTGGCCCGTGGTTCAAGGCTGGACACATGTGTATTTGATAAATGGACTTATTATTTCCTTCTGATCAAAGTCAAACCAACTTATCACTTAAAGATTGTAATAATTAAGTATATATTTAAATACAGTCAAATGTACCTATATTTAAGGAAGACTGCAATAAAATGTTTCAACAGACGGATCATTATCAACAGATTTACATTCATATGAATTTCTTTCCAAATATCTATATGTAGAAACAAAGGCAATACATTAAAAACATCTTTTTATGGGAACTCAGACCTAGAATAAAGCACATAAAAATAACCATGGGCACCTCTATTTTGACTTACATGTGCATTTTTTTCATTTTTTAGATTTTTTTTTAAAAAGGGCACAAGACCATGTGTGTAGCTCAGAATTAAAAAGAATACTGTAAATAATCCACAGTGGTGAATTAATGGCCTTTGAAAGCCATCTGCCTGTCCCTAGGAGGTATGGACAGCTGCATGCAGCATGAATCCTAAGTATATCATTGTTGGGCAAACACATCAACAATCATATTTCCACAGAAATGGCTTCTCAGCCGGGCGGTGGTGGCGCACGCCTTTAATCCCAGCACTTGGGAGGCAGAGGCAGGCGGATCTTTGTGAGTTCGAGGCCAGCCTGGTCTACAAAGCGAGTCCAGAACAGCCAGAGATATTCAGAGAAACCCTGTCTCGAAAAAACCAAAAAAAAAAAAAAAAAGAAAAAAAAAAAGAAATGGCTTCTCATACCAGTCAGACCATAAAGAAAATTTCTAATGAGAAGAAACTTAAACAGATTTCAAAACAGCCCTGAACAGAGTGAGACCCTGGCTGTTCCCAACCTTGCCCAACACTGGGAGTGGTCCGCTTCCTTTTGGTCATGGTGTTGGGAAGGAAGGACACGTTTCCCCTGTGACTGGGAGTCGTGCTTTTCTGGCCACTGTGATGTGAAAGTGCTTTTCATGTGCTTCGTCGTCTTTCTGCATCTTCCTCCCAGAAATCCTTGCTGGGACCTTTTGCTCACTTTTTATTGAGTTGCCCTTTTTCTGGTAACTTTGTAGGAAGTCTCGTCACATTCTGGATTTCAATGCTTTGTCATATGTGTGCACTGTAAATATTCCTTCCTAGACTGTGACTGATTCTTGCAAAAGTGTCTTTTTGGCAAGTTTGAAGACAAATTCAGGCACACCCATCAGGAACCCCAGCCCAGGGTAAGAGAGCCCAAGGTCCCTGTGTCCAAGATTGTTCTTCCACCCAATGCCTCAGCATGAGATGCTACTTTAGATCAAGGCTGAGAATTTCCAGTTTTCTTCTCATGGTCCTCAGTCTGCCTAGAGTACCTCACATTCACTAGGCATCTAGACAGTATCTCAGTACACATGGCCCCATCAAGAAGGAATTTACATTAGAAGTGGAACCTAATGGGGAGGAGAGGAAAGTCCCTGTATACACAGGTTCATACAAGTTACACCTACAATACTATATAAGTACTAGGTAGTAACTCAAACATCCAATACCCAATTCCAACAAGCAGTGGAACCACAGATGACCACAGCCGGCCCTCTGCTAGACAGCACCACAGATGTCCCATGCTAATGCATATTTGTCTTTGTCACTCACGTTGCCTGAGTCAACAGTCACACAGCAGAGGTGATGGAAGATGTTCAGTGCCATATCTAACTAAGGCAGGAAAGGTCAAAAACATAAAGCTCTATGAACTAGGTTTTTGTTTTTTCCAAAGTAATGTTTGCATACTATAAATCTAGAAAACACAGATATGGAAGAAGCTCACTCCTTAGAAATAAATACTTTAATATTATGGGTTTTTTAAATGGATTCATGGGAATTCATAGTTTTATAACTCTCTCCTTCTTTCCCACCCTCTGCAGTGCCTTCTCTTCCTCCTTCCCTCTCTCTCTTCCTCCCTCCATCTCTCTCTCTCTCTCTGACCATCTTTTTTATATCATTGCACAGACTTCTGTTATCTAGTGTTAGATGGCTGGGAGCTTCTCAACTGGATAGCTGCACCACAGTTTATTTAATCAATTTTCTGCTGCAGAATTTTGAGCTTGTTTCCCATTTTTCACTGAAATGCTTCCATAGGGTAAACTTACTAACATCTGTGTCTCTGGTAGGGTAAACATACTAACGTCTGGGTCTCTAGATGTCCAAGAAAAAGTTCTTCCAATAAATTGGAAGTGGAATTGCTGGGTTTCAGGACACAGCCCATAGAACTACTTTCTCATTAAAAGCTGACACTGAGCCGGGGTGCTGCTCTGTGGTGGAGCTCAGGCTAGAGGCCCAGGGTTCCACTCTCAGCACCTCTAAGATCAACAAGAAGTCTTTCACATTTGTAGAGCATGTACTCAGAGGTGCTGCAGTATTACTTTTCAAGTAACAAAAGCAACATAAGGCTTTATTTGGGTTCGAAGTATGAGGGCACAGTCCATTATGGCTGGAAGCATGGCAGCAGGAGCTTGAGGCAGCTGGTCACAGTTCATCCACAGTCAGGAGGCAGAGGGGATGAATGCCGGTGCTCAGCCCACCTCCGCCTTTTCACTCAGTCTGGCACCCTAACCTATGAGCTGGCGCTACCCGCATTCGGGATGGGCCTGTCCATCTCCATTAACCCAATCTAGAAACTCCCTTAGATGTGCTAAAAGACTTGTTTTCTAGGTGATTCTAGGTCCTGTCAAGTTGAAAGTCAGTATTAGTTGTCACCAGTGCTATATGAGGAACGCTAGCTGCGCCAGCCTGGTTGGTGCTATGTGAATCTCACAGAAGAGGCCCTGGGTTCAGCTAGGTCCAGGAAAATTACAAAAAGACTCTGCATTACTAGGAACAGGGTGGGGTGACACCTCTTGTTCCCATCATGGTCTGATGCTGGAGTGAAACAGGAGGCTTAGTTCCATGAAGTCCCACAGGCACTCAGGCCCTCCTTGAAGCCTGCTGAGGTGTCGACAGGAGGGTTACTTTAGTAATGGGTAGGGCAAGCCAGGTATTGCTTCAATCCAAAGTCCGGTAGCTGCAATGCATTGCTGCCACTGACCCGGATGCACAAGAGACAAGGATGTGCAAGGTGCTGGGAGCCTGAGAAACAGCACAGGCGGCCAGTGCAGCAGCTCCTATGGCAGGGTGGAAGAGAAATAGGCTTTCTAACCCTCAGGCAACTGGAAAGATCCACGAACCATCTCCAAGCTTAATGTAAAGCCCCCACACAGGTACCTCAGGGCCAGCATCCTGCACTCAGCATCAGCACTGGCGCCACAGGCTGTGTGTCTTTGGCAATAGTAAGAGCAAAAGCCACTGACCGATACTGAGTTTTCACCATTCTCGACGTGGCACAGTGAACAGCTCAGCACTCGAATGCAAGTGTCAGACTACCTAAACACAGTGCTGGCGGTGCCATTTGCCAGCTATGTGACTTTGAGTCTCTGATTTAATTTCCTCTTCCGTAAAATGAAGCCGGTCGTGGAAGCTGCAGTGCAGGAGGCTTTCTACCTGGCCTGCTTCAGCTGCTGTTCTTGGAAGGCTGGGCCAAGCATTGTGCTGTTTTGAAGCCATTTGGCTTCCTGAGGCCAATTTCTGCCCACATGAAAAGGGGAGATCATGCTATCCAAAGGGCTGTTGTTAAAGAAAGCCAAGCATCTGGCTGGAGGGGGCTGCTTGGAGCAGCTGAGCTGCTAGCTTCTCTCAGTGTTCAATTCATCAAGGTCGGCCTCACCCTGGGCTACCGCCACTGAAGGTCACTGTGACAATCCCAGCTTCTCATTTGGTGTGGACCAAGAAGAAGGAATTCTATGAGCAGCGTGGTCTCCCATGCACACCCACCCCCTACCCATTGTGTGCAGGGCATGGAGTCGCATGCACATTACTCACTTCGAGGTCACCATGCCCTTCCCCCTCCGGCTCCATTCAGAACAGATTAAAAGGCACTGGCTTTCCCAGCTGCCTTTCTGGAGAGTCCATCCACAGAGATCCCGATACAGAAGGCAGGCCCTGGGAAGATGGCCTGGGTATTTCTCTTTCCAGCTATGGCCCTCCCAGGGCCTAGGCAGCTCTGGCCACCTTAAGCAGCCTGGCACCACATGCATTACCCACAGTGACCTTATATCTCTGGGTCTTACTCCTGTCCCATCCTGTCCTGCCCTGAGCAGCTCAGGAAGG
The DNA here is from genome assembly GCA_907164525.1 of Lophiomys imhausi. Classification (NCBI taxonomy): domain Eukaryota; kingdom Metazoa; phylum Chordata; class Mammalia; order Rodentia; family Muridae; genus Lophiomys; species Lophiomys imhausi. The sequence continues at coordinate 2,438,264 of CAJQZJ010033481.1, read as the reverse complement.
GTCTTCCTGAAAAGGTACTCTTGAATTCTGAGTCCTGGTCACCTTCTTGCATCCCCTGCCCTCCTTTCCCCAGGCCCAATCCCGACTTGAATGACTGTCTGAGTTCCAAGAATCTCCTGGCACTGAAGCCAAAGGAATACATTGCTTCATGTTATATTTGATCTATGTGGTCCATTCCTCTCCTGGTCCCACATCCCAAGACTCCAAGTGTCTACCAAGCCTTGACCTGCCAACACTTCTCTCTTTGCTTCCTCTTTACCTCCAGCTCCCACTTTCCCTGACAGGGCATTTCCTAGCATTGAGATGTGACACTCTCTGCCTTGTCTCAGGAAAGACCCCTCGTCTCCCAGTCTCTCAAGAACTACACTCTATCCCTGCCTTTCAACCACAGTCATACACACAAAGCTTTTAGGGTCACCAACACCTGTCCTGTAGTTTGTCATCTGCACTTCCATCTGCTCATTAACTGAAATATTTATATAATTAAATCTTTACATGTTTACTGCTTGGCATATCTAGGCACTGTGCCAGGAAAGCAAAGTGTGATAAAAACACATCCCTGCCTTCACAAAGCTTCTAGTCCAGTGGGAGAGAGAACAAGACCGACCCAGCTGGGTGTGTGGGGGGGGGAGGGAAGGGGGGTATAGCAATCACTGACCCAGAAAGGAGAGATGCTGCCCCACCTAGAGAGTGATTAAAGCTTCCGGGAAGGAGTGATGCCTTTTTGAGTCTTAAGGGATGCAAGGACTCAGCCATAACAACCAGGAATCAAAGTGGGCTTCTAGACCACAGAGAGAAGAGGGGCAAGTGACAGCAGGGACCTTCTGCCACCACTGTGGGCCCCTGGAGCTGTTGTTCAAGGTGGGGAGCAAGAGGTGGGCTGCAGAGGACTGGGCCGTGTCACTGGAGCTTGGCTGGACAGCCGAGACCAGTATATACAGACTTTCCCAATTTCATCACTCAGAGTCCCGTGTCCCAGGGATCCTCTCTGTCCTGGGCAAAGTGGGGCAAGTGACCTCCCTATAGGAGTTAGTCTTTGTCATGTTAAGGAGCCGTGAGATTGCACAAAGATGGTGAGAGTCAGTAGAAGGCAGAGTTTGTGTTATGATGTATTCAGAGTACTCTGTCCCTGAGTTATCCCATGATACCTCAGAATGCCCTGGACATCAGTGTTTTGCCAGGTAATGGAATGTCTTGCTGCTCCCTGCTCTCCCCCAGAAATGGGACCTTTTCCTTTCTGCACATCCTTCTTCATGATAGGCTCCCCAGGGGCACCCCACTCTCTGGCAGCCATGGGATTACAGAACATGGAGAGTCCAGAGCTAGTTGTGGCATGCTAGAACTTTCCTAGCCAGTACCTTCTGGATCTTCAGGACCCCATAGATGACATATCTATAAGGGACAGCTGCAGCCTACAGAAACCCAAGGCCAAGAGAAACCCACCTCAAGAGCTTGACAGATATCAACCTTGCCATGCTGTGTTCAAACTTCAACTGTTGCCAGAATGAAAATGTCTGCTATGACTCATTGTTTTTATTTGTTCCCATGAAAGATTCCATTCATGTGACTATTTTTTTAAGAACCCTGGAAAGTAATACACAGTGCTGTTTATGTAACATTGTTGTGTATTTCCATTAATATAGACATGACAGCTACCCATGATGCTTGTTCAGTCTGCTTAGGGGATAGCTCATTAATGACGTGGTAGGGGGTGGGAGGAGTGGGCATTAGATGCTTAGTGCTGGTGGATGAGGAAATAGTATGGAAGTGCAGTCAGCAGTGTGTGGGTGTGGCAGGGCTGGGCTGCCATAAGCAGGATGTGAGCTAGGTTACCAGTGGGTCTCAGAGGAGCACTGGATTGAAAAAAACTGTCTGAGAGGTATTTTCAGGATTCTCCACCTCCCCAGAGACAAAGACAGAGCAGCTCAAAGTGGTGCCCTGGAGGAAAGAGTCAGGGCACCTGGAACGGTCAGTCTGGAGAGTGTCAGGGGCCTGAGATGGTATCTGCCCCCTGGCTCAAGTGGCCCCTCGGGAGCATGTTTCAGAACCCAGCTTGGAAGTGGGGAGTGATGGGGTGATGTTTTGCATTCTAAATGTTAATTAATCTGTTCCCAGAAGTCTGCTTGCAGTACACCAAGTGAAGCTATGCTACCTGGCTTGTTAACCATTGTCTCTGATTAGTTAAATAAATGCTGAAGCCTGAGATTAGACAGACAAAGTCAGGGTAGCCAGGACTCAGGTGCATGGGCTTCTGAAGCAGAGAGGTTCATGGGTATAAGAAGGCTCCATCAGAAGAAGAAGAAGAAGAAGAAGAAGAAGAAGAAGAAGAAGAAGAAGAGAAGCCAGGAGCAGGAAGAAGGAGACAGACGATAGGGTAGATGAAAGAAGATCATTCCACACGGCCTGGATCATCAGCATAGCATGGAGAATAGAAGTCCAAAGGAATGTATGTATATATAGGGTCATATTTGGGGAATAGAATTAAGAGCTAGCTTAGATGGGCTAAGATTGCACAATCCAGGGCAAGCCTTGTTAAAATCCATCAGGTCTCTGTTCACTCATTTATAATGGCGGGTTAAGAATTAACACCAACGACCCAATTAGCTAATAATATAGATACAAGTAAACAATTTAATTAAGCCATTTTTCTACAGGGGAGAAGGATGGAGAAGATGGACCCTTTCCGGTGGGTGGGTGTGGAGGACTGGCCTGACTTCTAAATTTCATTTACCAGTTTCTTCTTACCGCTGACGTTACTTCCTGAGGCAGGAAGATCATCCTTCGTGGTAATTCTCAACTACTAACAAATCCAAGGCTAGCCTGGGCTACACAAGACCTTAACTCAAAAACAAACAAACAAGCAAACAAACAAAAGACAACAGAAAACACCTCTCCTGGTGTGTCCGTGGTGCCCTGGGTGCCTCCACGTGACCGTCAGGACCAGTGCTCTTGCTTCCTCATCTGCTGTCTGAGCTCTCTGAGGTCTGTTGCTCCTCTCACCTGCAGCTGCATGTCTACCGAGCTGACTTGATCCAGCCTCTCCTATCCTCCTGCCCCTCTCAGGTGCTACCTGCACAGCGGCCCTTCCAGGGCCTCTGCCCTGTCCTACAAGCTGTTGCCAGGCAGGGAGAGCAAAGAGAGGCTGGCTAATTTCCCCAAGACCACACAGAAAATAAGGGGCAAGGCCAAGGCTAGAAGTGAGGGCTGTGGAAAAAGTGCACAGTCTGGCTGTCTCCATAGGCATGGCACCAAGCCTGGGGCTGGGAAAACTGGATGGACACAACCGAGCCTCTGCCCTCCAGGGGCCCAAAATCTTGGACTGCAGACACCGCCTTCTGAATGTGGGTGTCTGGGAAGCCAGGCTCCTTTAGCAGTACCTGGGGGAAGCACATTTATCACCTATTTTTCGGATTTATACCTGTGCTGTGCTTGACACTCGAGGCATTTATCAGGAGAAAGTGGGTTCTACAGAAGGGTCAGTCATCTCTTCTGAGTGCTAGCCCACCCCTGACCTAAGCTCCCCCACCTGCCATCTCAAAGCCATCCCAACGAGAACTTGATCACCAACCCTATGATCGTGAACAGTGGAGGTTCTGGGTGTCATTACAGAGTGGTGATTCCGCCAGCATGCCTATCAGTGATTCAAGGTGCGCACAGGGAGCAGCCCCCTTGAGTCTGCTAGGGGACTGATAAGGTGCCTTACGTAGGGAGGGCTTTGACAAGCAGCAGCATGGGAGAATGCATTGGAAAGGGGTCCCACTGAGCTTGGGGCACATTGCCAAGGAGTAGACTCAGAGGTAAAGAAACAAAGAGACCAAAACGCTTTCTGGGAGTCAGTGAGGACTAGAAATGAGAATGAGGTAGGCACCCCAGTCCCCAAAGCCCAGCCTCTGTTTTCTGCTGACTGGAAAGAGTTCACTGCAACCTGGAAATCAAAAGATAAATGGCATGTGGAGGAGGGGCTGTGCTGCTGAGCCAAGGGGAGAAACGTGTCTGTGGTCTACATCACTTCCCCGCACATGGAGCTTGTCTCATACACGCTCAGTGAAGCCTGGATCCTCTCCGCAGAGAGGAGCTGTTTGCTCAGGCCTCAGACAGCTCCACCTTGTCAAATGCTGCCTGCCCTGATCGTCCACCTGCGAGGGGCCCCTGGCCTTGCCTCTTTAATCCATTCAAAAGGCTAAAGCCCAAATAAACTGTCACGCACTCCACATCACTCCCAAGTGGAGTGGGGCCAGTCCACCTCAGCTCTCATTTCTCTACCTGACATTAGCACATAGCCTCTTCTGCTTGTCAACAACAACAACAACAACAACAAAAAAGAAAGAAGTAAAGAAAGAGGGAAAGGAACATTCTGGAAACCTTGGTGGGATGCCAGAACTGTTGACTTGGGAAACGGGGCCTGTCCTGTCCTTTTAGCATGCCCTTTTACCTTTCCAGACAAAATCTGTATAATAGACAAGAAACCAATTTATCCTGAATATTCTAGATCAAGTCAAGTCTACAACCTTTCATCCATACACCTGCATTACACCAAGGAAGGTGCTATGTACTACAATGCCTATCCCAAGGAGCCCATGGCTCAGAGATGAATCAGGTTTGCAAATTCACAAGCCCAGTAGTAGGGGAAACATGTTATAGACCAAAGGTCTGTATCAGCCTGAGAGACAAAGAGCAGAAATAGAGACAGGGTGGAGGTGAGTGGTGGGTATCGTAGACAAAGGCACCAGGTTGTGACAAAGCCTGGGCATTGGTGACAGTCATATTGTCTGGCTCACTGCTCCCTTAGGACAGGGAACTTGCATGTGGTAGTTTGAATGAGATGCAACGGCCCCCATAATCTAAGACATTTTAATATTTGGTCCCCAGTTGTTTGGGGAGGTTTGGGAAGTGTGGCTTTGCTGGAGGAAAGATGTCACTGGACATCTTTAGTCGGCTTTCTCTGCTTTGTGTTTGAAGTTCAAGATACGAACTCTCAGCTGCTGTTCCTGCCAGCATGCCTGGCACTTGCTGCCATTGTGGAAGCTAGCTCTCTGGAACTGTAAGCCCAGATAAATCCTTCCTTCTATGGGTTTACCTTGGCCACAGTGTTTTATCACAGCTACAGAAACACAGCAAACCCAGAGCAATATACACTTTAAAGAACATAGCCTCTCTCCTCACCAATAAGAAAGCAGAGACACAGTCCACATGTTAGGTGTTTCCAGACTTCTCAGGCCACCTGACCATTCCAGCTTCCTCTTCCAGCTGGCCCCCACTCTGTTGATCTCTTGACAATGGAGCTCAGCTGACAATGACATAAGGGAACGTCTAGAAAGTGATTCATAAAATACTGATAAAACTCAGAAGAATAAATTCTTGTTGCACACACATATAGGTCGAGATTCGGTTCCAGTGTCACTTCCTTCAGGAAACTTCCATGAAGTGTCCCAAGCCAAGAGCTCCTCCTTTCTTTACTTAGCCTGAGACCTGACACGTCAGTGCCAGTCACAAGTCATCCTAGGTATCCATTTACTTGCTGTCTTCCCTGCCAAACCAGAAGTTCTAGACAGTGTCTGGTATATAGTAAGTTCTCAATAAGGAGTTTTAAGTGGATGGATGAGTGGGTGGGTACTAGCTGGGTAGATAAATGGACAATAAAATTAATGAACAGACCTGTCTCCTTAAGAAGTAGTACAATGATGTAGGAATGATTCAATAGGGAAGAATCCATTGGGTGCAAGTTCTGGTCCTCTGGTCCCCGTCTATAGGAGCTGGGTTGCACATTTCCTCTGAGCTCTGTCCTTGTTGTCTGTTGCAGAGGTGTCTAGGTGTACCTAGCTCAGAGCTCTCATGAGGTTGAATATGATGGTCAATGTGATTGTGCTTTCTCAAATATGGAAAAGTCATGTGTGTTTGCAGTCTGGGTGCTTCTTAAACAAGTACAGAAACCCCCAGACACATAGGATGACGTGCGACTTGTGTCAACCCCATTTAAGAGTAAGGAAGTGCATTGGGTCAGAAATACAACAACAAGAAGAAACTTTCAACTGAGGCGGCTAGAGGAGAGCAAGGTGATCGATCACCTTAGGGGTGTGGCTCCTCAGAGGCTACCCATGATGCAGCGGACAGTCTAACACACATGCACACACAGGCAGAACTAAGTGGATGCAGTAGGTTTTTAAAAAGGACACTTGAAGTTGAGAGGGAAAATTGATGGGCCAATAGAGGAGGGACTGGAAGAAAGGGGGTGGGGGTAGATTTGGTCAGAACACTATCTATATAAATATCCATACCTAAATATGTATTTTATGTATATATATATTTTTTTTCAAAGAGAAAAAGAAAAGAAAGTTTCTGAGCAGGAAACAACTAAATAGAAAGCAAATTTGTATTTAATACAATTTTTTCTTAAAATTAGCTAAGTCTAATTTTAAGTCTAATTAGCTAAGAGTGATGACAAATGCCTATAATCCCAGCACTCAGGAGGCAAAGGCAGGAGGATCACAAATTCAGGGCTAGCCTGGGCTACACAGAAATACCCTCATAGTTGCTCTGACCTTGCCTTCCCCCCTGTGACGTGTCTCAGTTTAAACCAGCATGCACTGGGCTGTTGCAACCCATCTGAAAGTGAGCGGATGAAATCTGCCTTGAAGACAACAGGCCCTCATGATATTGTAGTCATTTGTCTGAGCAGCAGTCTACATCTAGAGATAGTCTATCATGCTGCCTAGCTGCTTCCAAAACCCCCTTCAAGTGCCCTACCAAGATATTTATAGTGATATTTGTGTTTTTAATAAAAGAGGATCTTGTGAGAACTAATAACATGATCTCACACACACACACACACACATCTGCACCACAAGATACAAAATGAAAAAAAAAAAAGCTATCAGAGCGCCAAGTGATAACAGCAAGGAGTTCTTTGACTGAGCCCTTCGGAGGTGGTTTAGTGTCTTATGAGAAATGTTACAGGACCTGGACACCTGTGCAAGTGAAGGCAAGAGGCTTCTGAAGCCTGAGATCCAAGCCACAACATCCAGAAGTTGATGCAGATCCTCAATCGGATCCCTGAGCACTGCTGGCCAAATGGATAGGCAGGAGGAGCTGGGAGAGCAGCACATCTGGGAACACAGAGGCAAGAGTTATGCTCCTCCAGGGGGACAGATTTGAAACAAGTTGAATGGCCATTTCTGGAAGGTTTTGCAGGAACAGGGGAGGAAACAAATAACCAACACGGTACACCAACATGTTACCAGTTCTCTTGCTGTGACTTGTCTGTTTCCCAACCTGTGCCACAGGGGAGAAGAATCACTGTATATATGTTCCTAAGACTACAATGTCATCTGAGGCAGGATAAGTGATGTGGTCAAAAAAAAAAAACAAAACAAAACAAAAAAACAGAAAAAGCAAGTTAAAGGGCTAGACTGTGAGAGGCAGGGTCCTGCATGAGGGCTGGCTTGGGGGATGCAGTTGGCAGAGGTCTTTCCAAGGAAGAGGCACGGACAAAGACTGAGATTGTCATGAGAACCCCTCCCGAGTGGAGATAATGGCAGAGGCAAACAGCAGATGGCAACCTCAGGGAGCAGCAAGAATGTCGGTGTGGCCTTTTAGACATCCAGGTGCTGTATGAGTCTGGGGCCCAGGTGAATGGCGGCCACCCAGAATCTCCCATTTGGGGCTCTCCAACAAAGGTAGCATGGAAAAACCAAAGGAACACAATCACATTCAAAGGCCCAGGAAAAAAGGCAGATCACAGCCTGAGCCTGGGCACCCATCAGTGACCAAGTGAGCCATACTCAGAGACTGAAAGGGAGAAGCCGTCCCTCCAGGAGAGAACGAGAGCATGTGAGCATGTGTGGAGAGAGATCGGTCTCTGTGGAAGTGACACAGTATGTCTGTGGAAGGTGGAGCCGTCCACAGTAAGGCGGAGTGTTTTTCTATCTGAGCCCATAGGGAACAGTAAAACCTGCAGGGCTTAAAACAAGGAGAAGCCAGAGCAGGTTGGAGAAAGCAGCAGCATTCCCCAACTTGGATAAAACTGGGTAAGGTCAAAAGGCAGTTTCTTTCTGGAAATCCCAGCAGCCCTGACAACCATATGCTTTGGAAGGACCAGCATGTTGTATTGATGGTGACTGCACCCTTGGAACATGAACCCTATGGCCATTGCTTGTGTGCATTTGTGTATGTGTGTTATGTATGTTCTCACATGTGGGCATACATACATGTGTAGGTCCATGTATGTGTGTGCAAAGTTGGCATCAGGGGTCTTCCTTGATTGCTGTTACTTTACTGAGGCTTGGCCACTTGCTGAGCCCAGAACTTGCCAATTCTGGCTAGACTAGTTGCCCAGCTGATCTCAGGGATCCTGTCACTGCCTGCCTGTGTGATGATTGGCTTTTGCTTACATTCTAGTTTTCACACTTGTATGACAAGTGCTTTTTCCACTGATCTGTCTCCTCAGCCTTCATGGCTGCTTTCTATCTAGCCTTAGTTTTCACTACAGCCTCTCTGGGCCTGTTTCTTTCCTGTCTCTTCCACATGGGGTAGGGTTTTAGAGCCAGAGTGAGCCTGCCAGTATGGAGTCAGTGTTCTCTGTTTGAGGGCTGAGGATTTGGAGTGGGCCCTCAGTGCTCCCCTCTGCAGGCATCCCCAGCCTGGCTCTGTTGTCCTCCTGAGCTAGCCAGAAAAGAGGCCTTGCTGACAGCCACCTGATAACCAGGCCATGCTCCATCTAAAGAAAATGCAAACCCAGCTGTGATCTAACTCATAACAAATGTGGATCCCCCACGCTGAGCTGAGTAGAGGGAGCAGCGGAGAAAGCTCTCAGACCTGAAGGACAAAGGGACCTAATGGAACCAGAAGAATACCCACTGGGAAGGAATGCATATGCTCACTACATCCCAAGATGCTGGGGCAGGAACAAGGGTGCCAGCAATGAAATCAAGTGGCTGGAGCACACAGGAGTGATGGGAGTACCTAATAGAAAGCCAAAATTGCAGCCAGATTCCCTGCTTTTGTACCTTCAGGGTTAATGTGGTGTAAGAATTAAAGACATAGAAACAAGTATGCCTAGATCTGCTCAGCAGAATTAGGCAAATCAAAGTTTAGATCTAGGTAACTTCAGCTCAAACCATAACTCTGTGCAAATTGGAAGAAGGAGGAGGAAAAGGAAGAAAACCTCCCCAGCCCTCGGCTGTTCCTTCTAGTAGAGAAGGGGATGCCTACCTTCACTTGTGATTATAGTAAAAATGTAACAGGGGGATTTAAGTATACATCCCACTCCCTGGCATGTAATCCATGCTTAGAAAGCCTAGTAGCTTTCAGTAGTAACAATAATATTGTTCAATGATTATTTGATTGCAATGGTCTAAGGAAAGTTGCTCTTCTTTGGGGACTGCAGATGTCTCCACCTGTAAAAGGAGATGTGTGGAGGGGAGACTAGAACCAGCCTGGAACTGGGAGATCATGGAGACTCCAAATGCAGGCTCCAGCACCAAACAGCTGGGCTTCAAAGGCTGGATCTCCCAGTTTTCTCTTGGAACTGCATTATCCTCTGAGGAAATAGAGATTTAAAAACCAGTGCTGACTGGTTGGATTTTTCTGGAGATCACATTGAATAACCTATGCCACACAAGTCCTGGTACACAGTGAATGCTTGAGTATGTTTGCTACAGTAATTCTGTTTTCCTGAAATTATTTTCCAACAAGATGAAGCCAACTTGCTCTGTGACATGGAATGAGCCCCTTGCCATCTGCAACTCCTAGTTTCCCTATCTATGAAGTGGGAACATGGACTAAATGGTCTTAAAGGACCCTCAACCTCTTATGACATAAATATTAGGTGATTGGCAGCACAGAGAAACCAGCCAAGGAAACACACCTTTTCTGGGACATCTTCCCAAGACTCCCAGGAAAGCCTGGCTGGTGACTGTTACACAAGCTTGGAGGCTGTAACTCCTGGTGTGTGTGTGTCCTTAACGTGGACGGTCAGCAAAGCCAACCTTCAAAGAAACTGCAAATGATGGATCTGTGCACAGTAAGGAGCCAGCACCCATGGGCACCATGTTCTCGGTGGTTGGGCAACTCCAGGCTTATCTGTCCAGTTCTGGACAGTTTTGCACATCCCTAGGCCATTTTAGGACATAAAGGGAAAAGACAACTAATCCCTTCCCTCCTTTTTCTCCTTCCTTCTTTCCTTCCTTCCTTCCATTCTCCCTCCTCTATTCCTTCCTAAATACCCCAACCTAAAACCACAATTATGGTCCAAAATATTTAGCAGAGCCCCTTGTGTGGGGAAACACTTGCCAAAAGCTGCACACAATGGAATCCTTGACAAGCTCACCTGCACAGTGACTGAATATAGGTCATTAGAATCGGACCCTGCGGTAGAGTCGGAAGGAAACTCAATGAACAAAGGTACATCATGGATTTTTCTCCCACCACCATCTCCTAAGGGCAGCCAGCAAAATGGCTTATCTAGCATGAAGATCTAACCACGTTCTCATTAAGCCATTCTTTCACCCATTTGGGCCAAATTGGTTTTTGATGCAACGAGAAAATGTGTCCTGTGTGTTATTAATCAGGCTCAGCAAGGGAAAGGTCAAAGGGTGACTGACGCAATTATGGGTTGTAGGCAGCAGGCCAATTAAAGAGCAAGTTGGGGAGAGGGGAGATCAATGACTATGACATCATGGAGGGTTATGGACCATTGGAGATTATCAGATGGCTGATGTTCCTCCCAAATCGAACATGTCTGAGGTTTCTATCTTCAGCTCTCCTCAACTGTTCATTATTATGAGGGAAACCTCTTGACTCTGAGGCACCATTGCAGGGACACAAATGGAGAAGCCTGCCCATGATCATAGGAACAAGAGCCCCTTGATTCTGTAGGTTCGATTGGAAGTTTCTCAGACTGGTTGGAGCACGAACAAGGAGAGGTGTCCAGGTGTCCCCCCCAAAAAAAACATAGATTTGTTATTTTTTACTTCCTGGCATCTCAACAGTCTGAAGAGGACCTGGATTCCCAGATACTATTCCAGAACAAAGATGCTGAGTAAGGAAGAAGCCCCAAACTGGCACCATAACTGGTCATTGATTCTCTACATCAATGTGTATTACATGGCCTCTGGAAGCTATCTCTGTCATATAGCTCAAAGAAAATCTCCAAGGAAGTCATAAAGTTTACAAAGAATATTGTGCCACAAAAGAAACAATGCACCATCAGACCCTCAATTCCTGTGACAGAGCCTGGCTAATTCTCTAAAGAGAATTGCATTGAGTCCTAAATACAGACAGAACTATCCATCTTGTTTATCCAACAGCATAGACCAGGCAGAGATAAAGTTGTGGTCATTTTATAAGGGTTTTTAGATTAGTAATCTGAATCATCAATGAATCATTAAACTGTACCTTAGGAATTGATTTGCAATGAGTTGTTCCAATGTGCTGTACAAAGTTGCTGTAGACAAATCAGTCATCCCACACTCCCTGAAGAATACAGACAAGACATCCAGGCATCTGTTAAATTTGCTCAAAAACATATGTGAGCCTTTTTTTTCCCTCTTCAGAACCATAATTGCATCCTGCTGAACTCACCAAGGAGCCTGCTAACTGCTTTTGTGTTACAGCATCCATTTCTCACTTATGGGGTTCAGTTCTGTCCCTGAGGTCCGTGTTTCAATCTGCTCGCCCCTCCAGCACACTTTCTTAGCTTCAGTCCACAAAGGGGCCTCCCTTCCATTCTCAAGAACTTTCAAGCTGGAGGAAGTGAGCTTTGTAATGTGCTGTGGGGTCCATGGTTAAAATGGGACCAGGAGCTTGAAGCGGAAGGGACATTAGCAAAACCCCAGGTCACATTTCTCATTTTCAGCTGGTACTACTAAAGACAGAGAGGAAAGTGGCCTGTCTGAGCCACACAGCTGAAATCTAATATTATTTGAATTAAAGTAAGGAAAAGTTTGGACTCAGGCTAGACAACCAACCCATATGATCCATTAGCTGTGTGACTTTGTGTAAAGTGCTTCGTTTTCCTGCAGCACAGCCCCGTGTTTCTACAATGCGAAGTGTAACAGTACCTGGTGTGCAATAGACATTGATGAACTTTTCATCTTCACAGATATAACCTTCTCTGATTCTCTTAACAGTCTTACTAGGAGGAAAGGACTGTGACCACAGCCTTGGGTGGCAAATGGGTGAAAAAACAGGCTCTCAGCGTCGAGGGGCTCCTCGGGGCATTTAGTCCTAGCTCCAGCTTCTCACAGTCCTGCTGAGGTAGATGAGAGCTTGGATCCCCTCGCTGCCCCACCATCTTGCTTTATTTTATCCATCATTGAGCATCCAACATTGAACAGGGAGGCTGGAGAAAGCTTGATGTTTTGTTTTTGCTTTGTTTTCTAAAAGGGAACAAATTAGTATGACTGCCATGCTTCAGACTGTGACTCCTGCGGAGTCTTTGGTCTAGCCAGCTGTTCTCTGCCTAAGGGGAGAGAAAGAGAGCAGCCTTATCGCCAAACCTGCCACCGGATATTGGGGACCCATGTGTGTATGTGGTGGTGGTCTATTACTTTAGGATTCTGCTGTGCATTTTAAAGCCAGTGTCAGAGCACTTGTCAATGCTCCATCAGCCTGCCCTCCTGACCCCCAAATATGGCCTTTGGGAAAATCTAATTGCCTGCCATGAGTGACACTGGAGCCGTGAGAATGATAAAGTTGTAGACAGTCACTTTGTGATTATGGGCCCTAATGGAAGGGAAACGTATTGAATGAATGCATGAGTGAATGAATGAACACACACTGGGGTTATTTATTGAGGGCTTTGGGGGCCAGGCAGTGATGTCTTCATCAGGGCATCTCTGGGGTCCTAGACTCTGTAAAGATGTCAGACAAGGACAGACCCAAGAAAACTGTAAAAGTTGCCCTCAGTCTCAGGTTCTGAGGGTGACACTGAAATTTACTTCATTGTCTTTATGTCCTTAAGGATAGACACGTAGCTGGGATGGTGCTGGCTGCTGTGTGAACTCTTGAGAGGCCATAGAAATGGAAGGTAAACATTTCTGAGAGCCATGGGTGGGCTCGGCTGTCCTGTTAACAGAGCTGGTGGCAGCCTTTCTGGAAAGTCCACCACCATAAACATCTCATGCCCTTTATGTCTGCTTGTGCATTCTTTTCTCTGGTGAATATTTCTTGGAGAACTCACAGTGTGCCAGATGTGGCCATCGAAACATGGAAATGATTAAGACTCAGCCTGAAACTTTGACAAGCTCATTGTAACATGGCAGTGTGACAAGTGTCAGCACAAAGGTCAGCTTGAGCAGGTGAATGGGTCACCAGATGGCAGATGGGACTCCTGGCAGAAGGAACAGTAGTTCAGATGAGAGAATATCCGGAGTGGCCAAGAGAATGACAAAGGTCCTGTGTGCCTTGGATGGAGGGCTTGGTCCTGTGTCAACGACTCCAGAAACAACAGTGCTTTCTAAGATGATGAGTGTGAATTTAAAGATCTTTGGATCAAAAGAAAGATGCCCTGGATATTCCCCAGGCAAAGTGAAGGGCAGTCATAAGCACCGGAGCGACATCCCAGCTGATGCTGGACTGCAGCTAGCAGCCTCAGCTACTTGTCTAGTTACACTGAGAGGAAACAGAGAGGACTTCTCTTAGCTCCAACTCTCCTCTCTGGAGTCGATTTCTGCTAGAGAAAGACTGCTAAGTCCCTGGAAAGTGCTATTGTCCCTTGTATTATGGATGAGCTAACTGAGGCTGGGAAGCATGTGGGCCTGGCTGCATTATAAGGAGATGTCTGGTTTTCCATTCAGCTCTTGCAGGATATTCCTCTGCCTCACTCCTCTGAAATATATTGTCTTTTAGCCTCCTCCTCCCATGCTTTCCTCCTGGCAGGGGCTTTTAACACACCTGAGCTGCAAATTGTTCTCCTGGGCAAGCTGAAAAGCTGGGCAGGAGAGAGGCAATCAGAGGAGGCCATCTCTAGGCCCTCTCCCATCTAGATTCAGGATCAGAAAGGGCTCTGCAGGAGGGCATGGGCCCGTGCCTCTCTGTGCCCTTCAGCAGTATGGGGCTCTCATGAGCCTACCTGATGTCATGCTGACTAGACTGGTAACTTGACCCTTGATGACAGCTCCCTCTTCCCCCAGCTGGGCTCATCATGCTGGCTCAGGGCAAAGGTCATCCCCCAGGGGAAGGGGCAGCTGGAGCCTCTTTTGAGTGGTTGTGAAAGGAGAGATAATTTTGATGAGTGACGTCTCCCATCCTCAGCTTCCCCTGGTTCTCCTTCACTGGCTGCTCCTAGAACCAAGCCTCTCACTTCCTACTGATCCATGATGACGACACCCCCTTTAGGCTGAAGTTCATCCTGGGAGGTAATTAGTTGGCCAAGTGTGGGGGTTGGAAGCACACTGGCCTTGCAGAGCGGCTGAGTTCTCCAGGAAGACAGACATGAAGAAGCCCTTTGCTGCTCACTGACCATTCCCTCTCTAAAATGGGTTGAAGTACTAGGCAACAGGCTAAATGTATTCCTACACCAGTATCCTTCTTAAACCCATGGAACAGCTGCAGGGTGCTACTGTTCTTCAGCATAAGATCAGCTCTTGGGAAGAAACCAGCCCTGAGCAGGTTTCTGCCTGACAACACCTTACAGACTGCCCAGGGGCACAGACACTGTGTCTGCCAAGCTGCCATCCCTAGTCATCCCCTCTACTACATGGTCACAGTCTCCTGGCCCTTACTCAGTTTGGCCTCACATTGACCCTCCAATTAGAGCCACAGCAAAACAGGTATGGTTGTTTCCATGCAACAAAGAGGGAAGCCAAGTCACACAGAGGTAAGGTGACCTTCTGAAGATTGTCGAGCCAGATTACTGAGCGGCGATTTCTGTCATTTGTACTCCACAGCTGACACACTTAGCCTGCAAGTGATTCAGTAAAACCCTACCACAGGTAGAAAAAATATATATATAGTGCAAAGGAGAAACTGAAGGGAAATCAGAGAGGAAAGGACAAGAGAAGAAACAGAGGCTTCAAGCAAGTGTGAGCTGCATCTTGAAGAATGGTTAGGGGCAGCTGGCAGGAGGAAAGGGGGCTGGGTAAGGGATGAGCCACGGCTGATTGTTTCACAGATACCCAAGCATGGCTATGGCCGGATCCTCAAGGCCCTGAACACAGTCGACAGGACCTCAGTTAGGCTCCTTGGTCCCTTGTTCTCCCCCAAAGAGAAACAGATATGTTTCTTGCCCTAAGAAGAAAGGTCCGGGGCCACAAATGATAACATTATGACCAAATATCTTCCTAAGAAGAGCTGAACAAAGGCCAGACTGTTGTTATGTGGGGAAAACTAGCTCCCTACAGAGAACAACTTCATGAAAGGTACCAAGCAGTGACAGATCTTTGTAAGGTTATTTACAAGGATTCCATGGCGACATCACCTATAACATAAACCACTATTTTATGTGATTGAAAACAGGTCCTCAGCTCCTGAGACCTGAACACTGGGCATCCATGACTGAACCTGATCCTCATATTGTCACAGTGACGTCTGTCTGCTTGAGGTCACTGTGGATTCCTTGTGGTTCTCTGCTCCAGGAAAATATTGACCTCCCTGTTCAGGCAGGAACTCCTGGGCTCTGGGAAGACAGTGTGGGGGACACAAATATTATGACAAGCTACAGGAGCTGAACACCCACTCACACATAACTAGAATCAAATTAGGGTGATGGGGAGAGCTAGAGTGACACCAGCTGCTCTCTGTTAGCCAGGCAAGGCACAGTTGGCCCAAGAAGATGACTAAACCTGGGCCACATGCTTAAGAGACAAGAAGCAGTTCCACTCTGTCAGAAAGTAGCCTTCCTTCCATGAGGAAGTGGTGAGGGCACTGGCTATGGCTTCTGTGACACGCCTTGTCCCTGGGTCCTAACAAAGAGGATCTAAAAGTGCTGGCAACATCCTTGGTGAAAAGAGCTTCTGCTATCATTTATTATTCTTGCTAACTGTTGTCTGTAGTTTGTGTTATTGTTTTACTTATATCTTGTTATTTAATAAAGAGACGACCATCGGTGAGCCCCTAGATGCCTTGGGACAGAGCCTGGCTGCCAGAAGGACCAATCGCATGAGTGTTTTCCAAACTCTAAGGAGGAAAGAATGACTAGAGATGGAGTGAGTAAACATGATTTAAATGATTTAAGCAGCCATACTGTTAACATGTAACTTCCACCAAAACCACGAGCAGTGGGGAAGAGAGGCCAGAGTGGTGACCATTTGGAGGTACTGAGGGGTTGTGTGTCTGTAGGGAACTGGACTCCCTCCCATCTCCCTCACCCTCTGTGCTTCTTCCAGAGTTCTGTAAGCCATTCCAGGATGTGATAAAACCCAAAGGGGTTGTGGTCATGACTGATCCCAACTAGTCAGAAAGATGGGGTGGCCAGGACCTGGAATTGATGCCTGCAGTACAGGCAGAACTGAGTCATCACCTTGCGGGATTGAATGAAAGTTCCTGGTAGAAAAATTACAGAACCAAATTGAAATTCCAGACAGCTGGCACTAGAGTATTGGCCGGGGTTGTTAGGGGAGGCAGTCTGGATGGTGGGTGTTCAAAAGTCTCTATGGGTACAAAAATGACTGTAGTAGCAGGGTTGCAGAACACTGGGAGTTGAACTCCCACTCACATATAACTAGAATCAAATTAGGGTGATGGGGACAGGTCCAGGGACACTAGCTGCTGTTAGCAGGCAAGGTACAGTTGGCCCAAGATCAGCTTGATCTTCTGTCCACTTGGCAGTTTCAGGGGAAACTCTACCTACTCTAAATGAAGATGACCATATCTTAAAACTGTTGCAGTGATAAAACGGGATGTCATACTGTGTGTTCAGTATTAACTGTCAGATGACAGAACTGGATGGATAACTGGATGGATGGATGGATGAATGGATGGGTGGGTGGAGGGATGGATGATGGACAGCTGAATGAATTGCTATGCTTACTTCTGAATAGAAGGAAAGGTATGTTTGTAGAAAATAAGGTGGGATGAAATGCACCTTCAGAATGACTGTACAAACTCATGGCCATATCTATGATGCAGCTTGGAGGTAGGAGAGCATTAGGAGAGAAAGCGTGATTGCTGTCGGTAGCCATGATGGGCTCTAAGTGTGCATAGACCCTTCAGTTCAGTCATTTCCCCTCAGATCCTGAGAACAAAGGGAATGTCTGACTCCTTTAGGCTTTCTCAGGGCAGGCAAGCTCCACACTACAACCCAGTCTGCAAGCTGGAAGTCAGAAGGGCTCTGATAAAGACTAGCTATAATTCAGTGTTGTTTGGGATCTGGGCAGGAGGGAGGGGATCAGAGCTGCAGATCTGAGAGGGCTGGAGGGGGTCCAAGGCCACAGCATGCTTTATCAGCAGTCTGTCCCCCAGAGAGAGCTGCAGGGTCGAGGACAGTGTAGCCCGACTTCTGAGAAAGTGCAGCAGTGGCAGGCTCTGTGTTCTCACACTCCCACCATGCTTACATGTTCCAGACACACACCCAAGGGTTGTTGGCTTATTTCAAGCTCAAAACAACTCCAGAAGGGAGATACCACTATTTGTTGTATTCTACCAATGAGGAAACTGAGGCACAGAGGAGATAGCCAAGCCACTCCAGATCACAGATCAGAAAAGGAGCAGATTTGAAACTCAGGCTTGAGAGCTTGTGGTATGTGCCCTCCAGAGCTTCTCACAGTGCTTGGTGCATACTAGGGCTCACTAGCAAAGGATGCCAGAGTTACTGTCCGTTTTCCTCACTGCCCAGTTCCAGCAGGGACCTCCCTTCCACCTCCTCAAATGTGTTGATTAGATTCCGAGACACCACAGGAATCCGATGGGGAAGATGCTCCAGGGATGTGGCAGAGATTAGATATTTTTCAGTTACCACAGGCATCAGGCTTCAAGTGGTTGTGGTAATGCAAACTGCTTCTTTGCTGTTTCCTTCTCGCGGCCCTATCTGCTCCCTGCCAATGATTGATGACCACAGGAGGGGAGGAGCCTTGTCAAGCCCCCTCGATTTCTATCCACACAGTGAGTTGGCTCACTCAACTTGTTGCAATAACTCAAGATCATGGAAAGCACCCAGGACAAAAGACATTCAGGCTGTAATCTACCCTGTCTCCCAAGAAGAAGGTTCCCCCATAAAAGTGACCTACACCCCAAATTCCAGCAAAGAACTAAATGATGTCAGAGCAGAATCCGGAGGACAAAGGGCAAAAAGAGACTACCACCTCAGAACTGTATCTCTGGGAGGTCAAAGGCTGAGAGGACAGCCAAGTTTACTTTTTCAGACCCCTGAGGACAAGGGACCCACAAAGACCTTAACATCAGAGTACAGTTTGTCAGGGCTCAGCATGAGCTAAGGTGCACATAGAAGCAAGCTCACCAGGTGCCACACTGAGTACTTTACATATACAAGTTCTTCGTAATAGAAACTCAGGATTTCCATTGCGCAGGTGAGACGGCGAGCTTCATAGAAGTCAAAGAAACTTCCCTAAGATAAACAAACAAACAAAAAACTCCTAAGACAAGATCAAAACCCAGACTCCTGACTGCCAAAGTTCTTCCCACCCAGCCTCCTGTTCTCCACTATGGAAAGTTCTGCCTTGTCTGGTAAGTTCCTCTTGTCATCTTATGGAACCTAAATAGATGTTGGGTTTCTCCTTCATTCCTGTGAGGCCAGGTACATGATGTGGAATCTAAGTAGCTGTTGGGTGTAATGTCATTCATCCATGTGATGTCACATTGTGAGCTGTGTGAGGTCAGGGATGATCCAGCGAGGAAAATGTTTACAAGAGAATTTCTGGACCACTCACCACTGAGCATACCTCCTGTCCCTCAGCCTCTTCTGCTCCTCATATCAAATCCTACCCAATTAAATAGATATGCCCATCACTGCCCCTTCAATTATGCTTCTTTCTGGAGGGATTCACCCTCAAAGGTGAGGTTCTACACCATGTGACTGCCTGACATTAGCCATAACTGCCTAACCAGGGCACAGACACAGAACTTCAAAGTAGCCCATCCAAAAGATGACTTCTCTCTCTAGATCACCTTTGTTCAAAAATATAAATATTCTGAGCTAGCAAGGTGGCTTAGAAGTTAAGAGCACTGGCTGCTTTTGCAGAGGACCTGGGTTCAGTTCCCAGCATCTACTTGGGGGCTCCTGTCTGTAACTCCAGGGCATCCAACATCTCCTTCTGGCCTCCAAGGATACCAGGCATGCATGTGATACACAGACATACACACAGACAAACACCCAAAATAAACATAAATAAATCTTGTTTTAAAATGTAAACTTTCTGATGCTTGTTTAAAAAAAAACCAACAACAACAAAAAAGAGTTTACTCATGACGATAACAAGAGAAAACTTGAGATAGGGGAGAGGCAGAGTTCAACTCTAACCACAGCAAAGATAGCTGGGGACCCACATATGGGGACCAGAGAAGGGAGAGGGGGCTGGAAAAGAGAAGTTAGGTGACACCAGATGTGGGGGCTTCTTGCTGAATTGACCTAATAGGATTCTTTTTTTTTAACTTTTTATTCTTTGTGAGTTTCACATCATGCACCCCAGTCTTACTCAATTCCTCATCCCCTTGTACCTGCCCTCTGCTCTTGCAACCTGCCCCCTCAAAATAAAAAACACACAAACAAAAACAAATCAAATCAAAGCATAGAAAACATCTCATGTGTCCCAGTATGTCCCACAGTATACTCCTCTGTCCACACATCTTCACTTACAAATGTTCATTGCAATGAGTTATTGTTCTGGTTCAAGGTTTCTGGCTTCTGTGACCCCATTAATCCTCACTGGGACTACTCCTGGTTGTCCTCTAACAGCAGGATTCCTATTGAAAGCAGGTCCTCAACTTCTTCATCAAAGTAATGCCAAAAACAAACAAACAAACAAAAACAAAAACAAAAAAAACCAACTTGATCATATATGGGGGGGGGGAGAGACTTACTAAACTGACAACAGAATCCGTTTTCACTCCTTTTTTTCTTTCTTTTTTTCCCCCATTGTTTCATTTTCTGAGATGAGATCTCATTAAATCGCTTAGGCTAACCTCAGTCCTCCTGCCTCAGCCTCTGAAATGTGAGGATTACAGGCATGCACTAGCATGCTGGCTCTGACAGGGGGATTCTTGTAAAAGGCTGGGATGGACAGGCTTCCGTCAGGACAGGGGTCAAGACTGACCCAACAGACTGAGCCTGACTAGGGTAAAAGATGAAGATGGCCACCAAACCTCCCCAGAAGATGTGAGTCAGTAAGAAGTTCCGCAGCTCTGTGAAGGAGCAGACAGTGAGAGTGGAGCAGATGGGATCTGGTGGGCTGCAGAAGGTCAGCCCTGAAGGTCAGTAGAGAAATGGTGTTGGGAAGAAGGGGCAGTGAGATGGTGACTGAAGCAGTAATTGGTGCAGAGACGTGGACCCCACACCACAGAGATATGGGCAGCCAGCTAGCTCCTCAAGCTGCCTTGTTGCAGGCACTTCCCGAGGTGTGCCTGACACAGGAACCACCTAAATTGGTCTCTTTGCTCAGAATGTTTCTCCTGAATGCCACTCTCGTGTTCTCAGAATTTCTGGGATGAAGAGTAACACACACCTAGCTCCGCAGACTTTTCCTTCTAGGAGAGCTTAGGTGTTTCTCTACCAATGGCTACATTATCTGTCTGCATTTCTGACAGTCTGTGAGCTTTGGTGGGATAGTCCCTCCCCCAAGGAAACAGTCCTCACTACCAGGTCTCTGTTTGCTCCATTGTGCTGCAACATGGAAGGGGACATTCTGCAACGATTCCTTTAATGCTTCACCTTTGGGGTGCATCTGAGTCACTGTTCTTCCTCTTATCACATCCCAAATAGTCAGTCCATGCAGACATCCATAGAATGGCCTCTTAGGTCTCATCATCAGACATGCAGAAGCTCAGAAAGAGGATAGCTGTGGTGGGAGCAGAGGGTACCAGATTCACAATCACAAGACAGTTTAGAATTCTCACATGTGCAAAGACTTATAAATGCAAGGCAGCCAGACTTAAGCAGTGCCCCATGACCAGACACCTCTCTCCATTCATACACTCAAACAACTAAAACCTCCATTCTAACCTGCTGTTATTTTGACACCAACCGTAGATCATGATCAAAGTGGAGCCCTGACTTTTCTTTTTGCCTGTCCCCACTCAGCGTGTCTACTGTCACTCGTTCATCCAACAATCATTTGCAGATTCTCTGCTATGAGGCAAACACTGTACTACATGTACTGATATAGAAACCACCACATAACTGAATGACTCAGGCAAGAGTGAGCCTAAGCAATCTGTGGAAGGCGGGCTATACGTGCTAAGATGCATAGGGGCTGGAAGCTACAATGCTTTGTTCTACTTGGTAGGTTCCCATGGGGACCATTCATGTCATTGAGGAGGACTTTTGTTTATTGAAAGTTTAAATTATAACCACAGATGGAGAAAAGAGAAATATTTTGACATGCATTTACGATCTCCCAGGAAGCTTCTGAACTCACCTGACCCAACTTGGAGGAGCTCAGGAGGACCTCTCCACCACTCCTGCCTCTGAAGTCAATAGGAGACTGAACTCTGGCATTCCCAGATGGCCAGGTTGTTGTCATTGTGATGGCATTACAAGGGATGGAGCCGGAGGATTGAACTAGCAAGATGTGAACTATTACCTCACAAGACTCTCTGCCCAGCCCTCCAGGGAGTGAAGATCCTGGGAACAAGCAAGGCTTTGAGAAACAGCCTGGTCTTTGCTCACTCATTTTAGCTAAGGCAAAAGTCCCATGATCACCCCAGAGGATTTCTCAATCTCCTGCTGTAGCACAAATGCACAGCTCTGGTCCAAGGTCCCTGTCGGGAGCCATCCAAGCCTGGCCTCCTTACCACCTGCCCCAGGCCCAGCCCTTTGTCCCTGCTAATGGATTCAGCATGCAGCCACCAGGCTCCCTGGCTTTGGAAGAAGCTGCCTTGAAAAAAACCACTTGGCCTCTGCCATCCATGCTTCCTCCTGGTTTGCTTCCCAGCCCCCATGTCTTTCCCTCTCTCTTTCTAATTATCCCAAAGAGAAAGAAGATTAAAATTTAATGCCCCGAGGATGGGAGTCAGAGATGTCATTATTTTGATTCAAACTCCAGGCATGCAAGAATCTGATCAAAGCTGCAGGAAAAAGTAACCTAGGTGGATCTGGAGAACCTTGATGAATTGAAATGCACCCCCAGGAAACCAGACTCTCCCTCTTGGTGCCTGCCTTTAGGAGATGCCACAAAGCACAGCCGATGATACAAAGCATACTAAAGGAAAAAAAAAAAAAAAGAATTGCTATGGGTGTCTCAGACCTTCACAGAAGCCTACAATCCCTTCATGCAAGAGGCATGCAGAATGATGGGCTCAAGGATATTCCTATAGGAATATCGCACAAAGGAGGGCCTGACCATGAACTTGACTTCAGGAAGATGTGCAGCAGCAGGAGTTTAAGCCAGAGGGAATTTCGTATGGCCACAGTTAACTGAAAACAAACCCCAGTACCAGAACTCACCCTGGTTACTCCCCAAATAATTACACTGTTAGGGTTTCTGCCAAGTTCAGGGAAGCTGAAGCCTGAAAATTCTGACAGCTTTCATTCAGTACTTAAGTGCTGTGTTAAATATGGCCAGTGCAGTGGATCCCAGGGTCCTCTCCAGGGCGCCATTACTAGATTCCTAAACCTCACCTTGAAGATGGATGCTACAAAGGTTAGATAAATGATCAAACAGCAAAAACTCCTGCAGCTATGTAGGTAACAATACCAGAAAACTTAGGTGGCTTTGCCATGTGTCCCCCTCTCATTTAAAACACTGCTGAAGCTAGCTCAAAACAGGAACAAATGGAAACGGCAATGAGCAATGAGGAAAGAGAGTTCTAAGAGGTCAGTGACTAAGGCTTTGATGGATGTGCCAGCCCTGAATGCCCACTGAGGATGCAGGAGATGTGGCTCTGCTCAACACTTCTTTTTTTTCTTAAATAAATTTATTTATTTGTTGCTTCAGGTTACATCTCCATCATAGTGTCCTCTTTCCACCCTTCCCAGTCCCGCCCTCCCACCTTCTACCCCCTAACCCTTCCATCCCACTCCTCTGGAGTAGAGCATCCCTACATAACAGTCCCCTGCCCCAGTTCAGGAGTCATATGAGGACCAAGAGCCTCCTCATTCACTGGGGGGCTACAAGGCAGTACCACCAGTAAAAAGTGTCTCATTGCCAGGGAGAGAAAACTAAAACAAATAAATCTATGTTCCTGTTCCCTTTGGTGCTTTGGTTGCAGTATAGTTATCCTGTACTATATAGCTAAAATCCGACTATAAGTGAATAGATGCCATGTGCATCCTTCTGAGTCTGAGTTAGCTTACTCAGGATGAGCATCTCTAGTTCCATCCATTTCTGCTCAACACTTCTTATCAATGGTCCCCTGCCCTCTTCCATTTTGAGAACTCTGTAAGTTGGTTTCTGGAAGTCCACGTGGGTAGAGCAGAAAGGCAAGAGGGAACTCAGTGGTGATGTGCGAAGCGGTCCTCTTGGGACTTCTATGAGCTGTAAATAAAGGGAGGAGTGGTGGTGGATGAGGTGCCTGCACTACACTTCACCTTTTAGCACAAACCAAATTTTACCCAAATTTTCTAGTGCCTTCCAAATGAGATCTTCAAAAATCCACCAAATCTTCTTCCCGGTGAAAATTTAGCTAAAATGATAAAATACAAACCCTCGTTTGTGCTGACTGAGGAAGAGGCCATTTCACTGCCTGGAAAGTAACAAAGTAACTATAAGCGGGAGAGAAAAGGAAGAGGGGGATGTCACCTACTTTGGGTTATTAATGTGCCATGTGATCTTCGGCCAGTCATGCATCTGCCTATAGTTTTTGTATCTTAGCCACCAAACGGAAACAGCATCAGCTGCTTTCCTGTGACAGGTGCAGGTCACAGCACACCCAAAGGCATTAGAAAAACCCAATCCAGGTCCTGGAGAGATAACAGACGTGGGGTAAAATGCTTGCCTTGCGAGCATGAGGATTTGAGTTCAAGCCCTGAGAACCCACACAAAGAAACTAGACATAGTAGGCCCACGCTTCCAATCTTAGCACTGGGGAGGCAGAAAGAGGAGGTTTCTCTGGGGTTCCCTGGCCAGCAAACCTGACCCCATGGTAAGTTCCAGGCCAATGAGAGATCATTGTCTCAAAGGCAGTGGGAGCTGTTTTGGAGAATGTTATCCAATTGTCATCTACACACACACACACACACACACACACACACACACACACACACACACA
>CAJQZJ010033481.1:2388046-2413939 GCA_907164525.1 Lophiomys imhausi | reverse complement strand
CACACACACACACACACACACACACACACACACACACACACACACACTGACTGACGCAATACAAAGAGCCATCAGATTATCAGTCATTGGCCTCCTCGATGCAGAGATAAGTTCTGGACCCTATGACCTGGAATATGAGTGGACCACATCCAGACCTTGCAAGTCCTCTTCCTTGGACAGTTCCCTTGTATCTGGACCTTCTCTCCCCTTCCCTCTGTCCTCATCTACATTAGAACCTTTATTACCAAATGCTGGATCCCATGACCTTCCTACCACGTCCCTGGGACTCCATGCTGTCACAGAGGACATCAGACCTGGTGAGTGTCCTCAGGGAACTTCCGAAACAGGCAGCTGTGAGCAGATCACCTTTAACTTGCCCTCTTCCTCTTCAGCTGGCATTAGCTGCCATGGCAGAACACCAGAGGCTGGACAGCTAAAACAGGCACAGTGCCTCAAAGGCCTGCAGGCTGGAAGGCAAGGTGAAGAAGGTACAAGAGCTCACATTCTCCAGCCTTTCCCCTTGCTATGCAGACAGCAGCCTCCTCACCATCCCTCATATGGCCTTGCTCTGTGCCTACATCCCTGAGGAGTTTTCCTCCTTATAAGGACTCAAATCCTGTTGGGGTAGGCCCACAGCCTTAGAACCCTGCTGAACCTTAATTGCCTTCTCAAAGGTCTTATCTCCAATGAGTGTCACATTGAGTAAGGTGGGGTGTTTGGGTTTCAACACATGGATTCCGGAAGGATGGACTCAATCTATAATGGAGGACCCCCCAGCTGCTTACTCATTTCCCCTGCCCTCCCATACATACTATGCTTCTCATTCAGTCCCTTCCACATAGATTTTGGGTTACCTATCCTCCAGGGAGACTTCCTTGGCTTCTCCAGACCAGAAAGACACCTGCCTAATATCCCTGTCACTGCTGGTTGAACTGACAGAACTTTCATGACATGAGAACCCAAGCCCATCACCCTCTCATTCAGTAGCTGGGCTGGCAGATACCATGTACTCGATAAATACATATTAAATGGATGGATAGTGATGACCAGGGATGAGGGCCAGTAGTACCAAGCCTGACTGCTCTTCAGTCCTCTCCCCCTGCCCCGCACCTGAGCGATATAGCTCACAGTCCACTGGTAGAGTCACATATGGCTCCCTGCTCTTTCCATCTCCGTCTTCATTGTCATGTGAAAAGTATTGTTGTGTGGCCTCAGCATCCAACCCCATCACCTGGTTAACACATCTTCCCTTCATGGCAGTGAGTCAGGGGACCAGCCAGAAGACAGATCAAGCTGAAACTGCTACAGCCCCAGCTACAAGAGGCATCAGCACAGTGGCTGGACCAAGGAGCCAGGTATCCACCTCATGTGCAGAAAGCTGGAAGGTGGGCTGTGGCCTCACACTCACCATACCCATTAATATCTATCTTTCCAGACCCAAACCACCCAAATAACAACTCAGAGCTCAGTCCACCAGATGGAAGAAGAGTCCTCCACAGAAGTTCTGTGTTACCACCAGCTTGCAGCTCACCTTGGGAAGGCTGGCGGCCAGTGAGCCTGCTTACAGACTGCCGTGGGTGTGGTCCTGGGTGAGTGACACCTGTATGAAATCATGTGGGCCAGTCCCACTACAGAGTGTGTGTGAATGCATGCATGCCACACACGCACATGTGCACACATACATCTATGCACATGTGTGCGTTCATATACGACAGCAAACATCTTTAAAGGATCATTTTTTAAAAAGTTTAGATGTAGAAACTTAACAGAGTTAAGATTTAGTGAAGTCCTGGAGCCTATCAGACATTGTAAGCTCTTTAACCCTTAACCTAGTTTTTGCCTCTATGAAAGGATTATGAAAACTTGTATGAAGGGGATTGGGTAGACAGCTCTGGTAGGGTAACTTTCATGCATAAAGCTTGGTGTTTGATCCCTCACTCTAGAAAAACAACAAAATAAACAAACAAACAAAAAACCCCACCCTGCTTCCATGGATGCAAAACAAGCTTAACAGAACTTGCACCGTGGTACTTGCGAGAAGGCACCACTCTGCCAAGATGCTCCAGACACAGCCCAGCTGCTCTGCCCTGTACCGTTGTTCCCTCCAGCCACAGAAGCAAGGTGCTTGTCCATAGCCAAGATTCATCCCACTCACCCTGCCTCCAGGCCCTCACTACCTCCAATCATCACTTCAATGCATCGGCGTGGAGTCCATTCTCTCTCTCTAGATTCTACTGTCTGGTCCTACTATATGAAATGTCTCAAGTCCTCCATAGAACACCCCGAATGACTGCTTGAATTCTGTTTTTCACTTCTCTATCGACGGACGAGGGGAAACATTAATTCTAAATGCACCAAACTCAACTTCATCATCAAAGAGATGTGGATCCAAAACAACATACACCCTTCATTCTTCTAAGTAAGTTGTATTAGGAGCCTCCTGTGCTCCAGGAAGTGAAGTGACAGACAAGATCAGCATCCTCCCTTAAGGAGTCAACTGTCTGCTTCAGTGGTCACGACACGAGAAAGCATCTAGGGCATAGAAGGGCACAGTAAACAGCTATCTCGATCGATGCTCGAGCTAGGTAAAGAAACACGAGGACGACCAACCCTGTGAGGCATGGAGGACTAGCCTGGGAGTAAAGTCTTCTGGGCGGGGGCTATAACGTATAAGTATAGACTCAAAAACGGGGGTCAATGTGAGGGTTGTAGAAAAAGTCATCAGAGTTTAGCAAGAAGAGATGTGGGGTAGAGAGAATGGGAGAGCTTAGTCATAGCCATCCCTACATACTAAGTACTTAACTTGGTGCCTAGCTTGGTGTTGACATCTTGTGAACTATGCACAAATACCACTAGGGACACAGCTGGAGAATGTCACCAAGTACTTCCGGGTTTAGACTGAAGTAAAAAAAATCTATCAGGGTTTCAGCTTCACTCACAGGACCCTAAAAGCTGGACGTGGCATAACATGGTCAGTGCTGGGGAGGGTGGCATCTGTGGAGGAACAGGCGGGAAATCGCCAATTAGGACAATGGCAGCGAGACTCTGGGTAGAGTCATCTGGTCAGGAGTGGATGGTGAAGTGAAGGAGAGAATTAGCCGGAATGCTATGCCACCCTCCGGGCATGACGTTAGAGAACACACTGATGCCAGGCCAGCAGCGGCTTCGAAAAGGTGACGGGTAAACAAAAAAAAAAAAAGGAATGGCCCCGTGGGGTCGAATGATTGTGAGCTGCAGCCACAGGTGGCAGGACAGTCGGGGATGTGACTATATCAGTGACAAGGAAAAGCTGGTAAGGTGAGCCCGGTGATGTGTGCATACCCCTTAGCGGGGCACTGCTAGGCAATCGAGAGTTCAGCCAACCCCACAAAATTTAATTACATGAAGCCTGAGTCTATCTACACTCTCCAAAGTCACTTTAAAAACTGGCTCCAGGAAGCTTTCATGCTAAGAAGGTGACAGCCTGGAGAATATACAAATGGAACCATCCTCGTCACCACTCAGTCATCAGGTATCTTTGAAGCATCCAAAATGGACACTTATTTTACAGCACTCACTCACCATGGGGAAGCTTGCTGTTGAAGACACAGTTTGGTGCAGAAGCAAAAGGGGGAAAATATCAATCCAAAAGTCCTTCCCTTGACAGATCAATAGCTGTCTGTCAGGAAGTCTGACTTTTCCCCTCTGTGTTGGGTAAGTGGACTCCTCCTAGCCCACAGCCATTCTCCCTGACTGGATTTTTGTCTGTGGTGATTTGCAGCCCCAGGGGGGGCCTCTCTGCCTCTCTGCCTGACTCAGCACAGGATTTGAATTTGACAGAGAGGCAGGGGGATCTGCTATTTGTAGGTGGTATCAAGGAACAGGACATCACCAAAGCAGGAGGGATGAGCCTTGTGAGCCCTGAAAGACACTTGCCCCCAGTACAGGCTCTAGATACACAACTCTGTGACTGCAAGTGCCTCCAGGTCTTCTCATGGCCAGCTGCTGCTGACCAGTTTTGGTCTCCACCCCAAAGGTTCTGCCTTGGAGTGACATCCCCTTACACCCAACTCACCTGTGCTCTCAGAGCAGGAGACATTAGACATCTTGGACTGGAGAGATGGCTCAGTGGTTAAGAGCACTTGTTGCTCTTACAAAGGACCCATGTTCATACCCCCAATAAACATGGTGGCTCACGGTCATCAATTAATCCAGTTCCAAGGGATGCAACATCCTCTTCTGAAATCCATGGGTACCAGGCAGGCACACAGTACACATGAATACATCCAGGCAAAACTCTCACACACATTTAAAAAAACTAATTGATTTTAAAAGAGAGAGAGAGAGATGCTACATATCTTGATTTGTGAGGTATCTACAAAGATGTGTAAGATGTATAAAAATCCACCAGTCTGGGACTTTAGAAGTCTGTACTTTACTGGCTGTAACATACCTTCAGTGAAAAGGAAGTTTCAAAATGATCCCAAAAATGAAATCCATTGCTTCCCCACACATTACCCCTTGGCCTGTCTCTCTCTCTCTCTCCCTTTTAATGTTTTAGCACAGACCACAATCTACAATTAGACATAATTTGCATATTGTTTAATGCTCAGAAAGCCACTGACACCACGTGACTGCTTAGATCTATGTTGACTGAAGCAAAATTGAAAACTCAGGGGTTTAGCTCCGCTGGCCACATTTCTAGTGTCCCACAGTCAGCTGTGGCTATTGGTCACTGATACCTACAGTGGAGAGAAGGACACTCCTGTCATGGCAGGAGGTGACGCCAGAGAGTAAGGCTGTGCATGCAATCTTCAGAGAAGAGGAGGTCAGGGCTGTTTTGTATGTCCTCAGCCCAGAACTATGCTCGGTATGTGGAGACACCTCTTTGCTCCGTGAGGAACACGTGAATGAGGCAATGATGGAACTTTGCAATAGCAAACAAAATCCCATAGCTGGAAACAGCCTGCGGGCATAGATGCCTGGGAATAGCCATGAAATGCTGGCTTGCCCATAGCCATCAGTAAAAGGCAGGTATTGGCTGTGTGTGTCGTGAAGCAAATACATACACCATGTTAGTTAAAAAAAAAAAAGAGTAAGCTTTCTAAGATGTTATACAATATGATTTCATCTTAGTAAGGAATACAAACCACCACCAACTGTGTTCAAAGAAATGTCTTTAAACCCCAGGCATGACCCAGAGGTGTCCGGCATCGTGACACCGTGACATAACACTAAGGTCTGCAGGTGTACTAACTGCATCACTGGTACGTTGGGACACATGCGATCCATAGACTATAGGTAGGACACCTGAGCAGATCGACTGCTGACAGTCACTGCCAGTGGCTAGACCTGGGAAAAAAAGAACTTTCTACTTTATGTGTTTCTGTAATATTTGAATTTGAATATGTAAGTGTAGCTTGAGTATTTAGAATTCAATCACATGCAGACCTCTAAAACAAAAAAAGTAATACAGCGTTTCAACCTGCCCCAAAGATATGCAGCACACTTTTCAAATGTCTAACAAGTACAAACTCCTCATTAGTTTGCTTCATTTAGTCTCAACCCTGTCCCTGTAATTAAATATTACTGTACTCTCTTACAGCAGAGAGGGTCACACAGTGAGGGCATGTGGGCCCAGCTTCCCCTTCTGCCATCTTCCACAGCAGTCTTTACCCACAGAATGCGGGTCTCCAGAGACCGACCAGATCCCAGATGGGCCCTGAACCAGACACTCCACCCATAGGGGAACTGCAAACAGAATCAAGTTCCGCCAAGCACATGAGAAACATCTTTTGTTGTTCAAGACAGTAGGAAACACAGCAAAAGCTAAGCTTGCTAGCCCTCTGCCGTGCCTGTCATTCATCCCACACGGGCCCACCGGTAACTCATGCAGGCTGATGGGGCTCCCCAGCTCCCTAGTTACCCGGCATATGCATTGCCTTTGTGGAGTTTGCAGCCTGTCTTGAGGTGGAAGCCAAAGCAGGGCAGAGTGTCACCTTTCAGCTCTGTGGATGAGATTCCAGGTTGCATGCTGGGAGGCTTGTTTAGCTTCACACTCGATGCAAATGGGGCGTGTGTTTACCCACAAACACACACATGCCTACAACAGAAGCTGCCACTGCCAGCCAGAGTGGCTGCAGAGGCAGGCTTCTGGAAGCCCAGACTTATTCTTAAGCAACGTGGAACTCAACAACAATGACTATCAGAGAAAACAATCTCATTCCTCTTAAGTCAAGTTTCAACCTCTGCCCAGAAAATTCAGTAGAAAATGAAATGTAATACTCTATTAAGCTATATTTTCCAGGCACAAGCCAGGGCTCACCCGAGCATGGAGAGCCATTAAAATAGATCTTACATATATCATTATAAATTTAATAATCACCATGACGGCTAGAGTTCAAGTTAAAATGAATGTCAGCTGAGCATGACCAATTGATGTTACCCCAGCTGCCGCCGAGCCTCACTTGGGGTTGGTTGTATTCTCCTTGCAGAGGCTCGGTGGTACATGTGGACCCAACCCTGCCCAAGCCAAGAACAGATGGGAAATGCAAACAGCTACACCTAGCCACGGAGGAGCCATCATATTGTATATTGTCTTAGTGTACCAGCCCAATTAAAATTTTCTATGGTGTAAGAGGTCTCAACTGTTACTCTGCTAAGTGTCTGCATCCAGAACTTGGCTGACAGTCGAATGGGGCATTCATTCCTGAGGCTGCTCACTGCAATCAATTTTCCTTCTATCTCTGGGAAAGCTCCTACAGAAACTGAAGCAGAAGGTCAAGCAAGCTCCACACTTGGCAAATCAAACACCACAAATCAAGTCCCAACTTGTCCAGGTGCCTGAGACAGGGGGCATTCCTCTTGATTCATGGGGACCCCCGTCTCAGAAATGGCTTTTTTTGTTTTGTTTTTGTTTTTTAGGCATAGAGTCAGTGTCTGCGTTTTTACAATGTATTTCAACATATTTTTGTCCTTTAAAAGGCAGAATAAAACCCAATACAAAAGTCTTACACACACACACACACAAACACACACACACACACACACACACACTACACCACACACACACAGTTAAAATATAATAGGATGAGTCAAAAAAACATACATATTACACACTGGGAGAGTTGATGTTTGAAGCTCTCCAGGGGAGGGAACATGACAGATATATCATCCCTTGGATGAAACCGCCACAAGTTTGGGAACCATCCCAACATTTCAATGGAAACACAGGGAACATTTGCAAACAAACACAGATTCTGATACTACCATCAACAAGTTTAACCCTTGATAGCCTTGCTGGTGGATGAAGACCTAGTCTCAGCTTCCTCCCTGAACAATCGGTTACAGCATGCCCCTCACCAGTGAGTCTGGCTTTTGAAGAAGAGTTGAAGTTTAGCTGGCAGACCCACATCCTGGATGACGGTGGCTTTCAGACCAACCACGGTCAGTGACCTGAACTCAGTGGGCCACTTTAAATAACCAGAGAGTCCACAGGGTACATTTTTGACTCATATACACAAGAGCCAGCAGACAACACAGAAAATTCCTTAAACAAAACCAGCTCAGTCAGGAGCTCCATGCCCAGAAAGGCAAAGTGTGCACACAGCCTAGAGCAACTGAAGTGCAAAGAAGTCCATTTTGGCTTTGAGAACACCAGTTCTCAAAAGTTAACTCTGTAAAGTGTAGATAAGTCTTTGCCTTCCTAGTTTCTGGCATTAAATTATTCCTTCCTTTCATCTATCTTAAGCCTCAACCACCAACAACCCAAGCAGAAAGTTTAGCACTAGTACACAAAAATCAGTAGCAACAACACTGCCTCCTAAGCAGAGAAAGACAGACAGGTCTAATCAGTGAACACAACTCTGCTAACCACCCAGCTTTAGTTATACCTAGCAACTCCAGCTCCAGGCAGCAAACAATAAACAAAGTTCTACCACTTACCCTCTTTTGGTCTTCCAGTCCATGAGTGACTGGCTTTCTCTTCTGCTGTTGGTTTGTCTCAGAAATCAATTCCATTTCCCAGGCATAAAAATCTCCTTCGGCGATATTCTAAATCTACAGCAGAACCACATGAGCCACACAGTGACCCGTGCACGCCAGCAGACAAGGTCCCACCAGAAGGGAGATCTTGCTATCTCTTCAAAGTTCTTGCCATCTTCTTGAAAACCACTTGGGAACCTGGCTGGCCACTGATGCCTTGGGGATGAAGGAGGCTGTCACCGACATCTCGACGATGAGGACCAGGGTTTTGCTTCAGGTCTGCAATTCACTTTACAGGAGCCCAAAGGACAGATTTGGGCAAACAAGAGTCCATATCCTGGGACATGTGCCACATTACTGCCCCAGGAATCCTCTTTCTCACTGTCCGCTTGGCACGGATAATTTATATGTCAATAACAATGTAAATGGGCATTTAATCCACCGAGCTGATAACATCCACATCCCTCTCAGCAGCCCCTGGCTCCTATAAATCATCACAAACGCCTCTCTGCCAGCCACCCCTCATAGCTCCTGTGAGTGTTTGTGTCCATGGTGGCTCCTCTCCTGGCTGTCATCTTCATTCACGCAGAGAGACCTAGACCTAAGGAGAAAATGGTCAACGGTCAGATTTGTCTGTGGTGAAGTGTGGTGTTCAAGCTGTCTTGCCAGCCTTCTGGAGCCACACAGCAAGGCCTGGGGCCATCTTTCTCTGAACCCAACACTGATCATATCCATGAGTAAGCAGCCCATGGTCTGGCTCATGAACTCCCTACTTTTCCTGTTCTTGAAATAGCAGGGCAGCGCTGAAAAGGAGTTATCTTTCAAAGCCATATGGGGCTCACTTCATAGCAGCAACAAGGCATCGTGGGATGGCGAGAAAGATGGAAATGATCAGTGAGGCTGGAAGCACCAGCATTTCCCCCCAGTCACTGCTGTAGGAGAGATGCTGTGTGGCAGGTAAGATTCTGAGTCATGGGGAGGGGAAAGAACAGCATCAATCTGACAGACAGCTAGAAAGCTGATCTTCATTCCCTACTGGAACCTGCAGGCAGAGTAGACCCCATCACCTCCCGCCTGACGTCACAGAACCTCTGAGAGCCATGGGGGCAGGAGGGGGGTGGGAAGGAGAGCACCTGTACTCAGAACAAGATTCTCAGTGAGTGTATCCTTCCCTGGATGGTTTGAGAGGTGGGGACAGATCTGAGAAGCATCATAAGGTTGCAATCAGCAGTAATGAATGTCTCTCCTCTTACCACCAGCCCCTCAAGAGACAAAGGCCAAGGGGGTAGGTGGGGGGGGGTCGTCTTACTAAAAAGCACAGTTTCTTGCCAACATTTTAAACCAAACACTAGCTTCCCTGCAATTCAGTTAGTGCCAGCCTCCGGGAGAGATGTGGCCAGATCCAGCCAGAGTGAGCATAAGACAGAAGTCCCCAGATCCTCCCTTGCAGCTGTCCTGACCAGCAGCCACTTTGAAATGAGGCTGAAGTCACCCTCTGTCACCACCCTCTGTCAGGCTTCCACGCAGCTCAGAGCCAAAGCAGGTTGAAAGGCAGACTTAAGAGTTGGCAACAGAGGTCTCACAAGAAGAGGAAGACTGAAGTGGGATGATACTTGGGACAGATGCTGTAGGAAGTGTGGCTTTCTAGGTATACCCCTGAGAAGTGTGGTTTGTCCTGTGCCACACACTTGGCCAGAACAGAGTTCAGCAAGTCACACTAGCCCTTCTGAAATGGATTAAGAATCAATGAGGAGATGAAAGTCCAGTAAAGGGCCATCCTAGGACATGGTTTCAGAAGTTCTTTGTGGACTCAGGAAACAGCTAAGCACCCTTGGGCTGCCCACCAGCTCCCTGGACATCACCGCTCCAAGAGATCTCTAGCAAAGGTGACCCTCGGAGTCTCAGTTCTGGAGCACAATGCAAGAGAACTAACACACCTCTCTGAGCAGTGCCCTTCCCAGATGCTCAGCTGAGACCTGAATAGAAGACTCGGGCAGATATAGCTGCGTTTGAGTCCACAACTGCCTCACTGCCTCACTACGTTACCTCCGTCAAGCATCTTAACTTCTCTGAGTTCCAGCCCTCTCATCTAGAAAGTGCAGATAATGCTAATGAGTAAAGGATACCTTCATTTAACATATGACCTGCTAAGGTTGTTGAATGTCTGCTGTGTCTCTGGTCCTATAGACTGACACACATAGCCATTCATTCAACAAATCCCTTTGTCGTCTGCCAGTCACCTGCCTTGTGCTAAAGATTAGACAAGAGCAGACAAGCAACTTCCCCAAAACAAAAGGCAGTTAAGAAGCCATGTGGTCTGGCTTTTAAATTCTCACCTATGTCCAAACTGCTCTGGAAGGCTCACTGCCATTTGTCTAGCTCAAAGTCTATACTTCTTATAGCTCCTGGCTGTGCTCATGAATAATAATGGGCGGGGTGGGGGAAGCCCAGTGCTCAAAAGGATCTCCTCCAACTCTAGGCTCTGCCTGTGTCTGAGAACAGCCCTGGCCCCTCCACCAGGCTTGAGCCAGCCCTCTCCCGGGTGAGACCCTGTCACATCCCATCACGCCAACAGATGCACACACCCCGAAAGCACAGGAGGACAGACGCTGTCACCACAGAAGTATCTTTTCTGCCAGCGGGGTGTGGGAAGATGTGCCACACCTCCTGTAAACCTTTTGTTTCCTCTAGAAGCCAGCCTGTACTGGTTCTGGGGACCACTGCCATCTTGTACCAGGGCACAGAGTACTAACTGGGATGCGGCTGTCAAAGCGTTGGCCGATGTGAGTTCTGACAGAGATGTCTCCAGAAGTTTAAGTGAGCTTTGAGGTGGAGACGGGGGAGAGGCAAGACTAAGAGACCATTAATTGGATCATTAGAAAGTGAACACGCCTGTTGGATTGATCCCAAAATGTAGCTGTTCAGCACCAGCACCTCTGTGCCATGAATCAGCCAGGCTTCAGCCAGTCAACCTCTGCAAGGGGAGTGAGGGAGGAGCACAGGAGGAGAAGGCTAGACCGGGTGGTACATCAGGTGAATTGGGGAGCCTTATGGGCAAGTTCCATGATCTAGAAGTTCAGAAGATAAGCCTAGCCATACTGTAGATATTCAAGCACACAGTCAGGGGTTCTGTGTCACAGATTCCACAGGGTTTCAATTTCCCATTCCACACCTGTCCTTACTCCTTTCTTCTGGACCATGGTATCAGAGGTATAGAGGACCATTTTTCAGGTTCAGACCACAGGGTCCCAGGACAGAGCCTAGTTTTCAAGGCAGAGATTCCCTCAGAGTGCTACTGAGGTCTTTTATTATAGGAAGCCCCAAGTCCTCCTGAATGGCCAATGGGATCCCAGCACTAAACTGTAGCAGGTTGGGGTTTCCTATCTGGACCCACTCCTGCTGAAATGTTAAAGCCTGAGCCTATTTTCCACAGTTTGCTTAATTCTCCTAAGTTCTCAAAACTGGGCACTGTCCACTTGATCCTCTTCCTGCCTCTTCCACAGCAGTTGCCACTCCTGGTTTCCAGTCTGCATTGAAGGTGGAGGGGATGTGCAAGGAAACCTGACCTATGTCCTTCTGTAAGTGAAGCATATCCCTAATTCACCACTTGCTTCCTCATGCCAATAGGAGAACCAGGAATGCTTCTTGTAGACTTAGTTTTTTATCAATTGAGTGACAGACAAGTTGTACAAGGTATGTGACAGAGTACCAAGGAGGTATAGTGCACTTGAGACTTAGGGTGCAGAGCGGGAGCCTCCAAAGGAGTCTATGAGCCAATTACTTCTGCCAGGAATATTGATCCAGCCACCAACCCCAGTGCCTTTATCTCAGCAAGTCAGCGAGCAAAGCATGCTCCTGTGTCTTCTTTAAATTAAAGGAAGGATCACACACAAAACTAAGTCACTAGAGCCCCAGCTGGGCAGTGCAGGCTGTCTCTGCTGCCTCAACTGAAGTCCCTTTGCAAGGACAAGAAAAGACCTGGCTGGGCCGATGTACCCCGCACCCGGCAGGGCCTGGACTCTGGTGCTCAGGCGCCTGCCTCCTCCCTTGCAGCATTTGGAGCACAGCTGCCGCCAGGCCAGGAGCAGAGTGTGAGAAAGAAAACCACGGAACCAGCCTGGCCTGGTGTCCCAGAGCTCAGGCTCCATCAACCTACCTCCATCCTCTTGCTAACATTGGAAGACTCAATAAGAAGACAGATGAGACAGACAAGACATATATAGGAACAGCAGACATACACACACGCACACGCACACACACACACACACACACACGCGCACACACACACACACACACACACACACACATACACACACACACGCACCCCTACAGCTACTCGGATCACACACAGGGACATCCGCAGATGAGTGTCAGACCTATATTTGGAGACAAATGTGGCCAGAAACAGAGGCACCGACATAAAACCACACGTAAACATACCTTAAAAAACAGCACACAGAAAAGGACACACACAGAGAGAAAACACAAACCTTGACAGAAAAGGCCAAAAACAGTGGTTAAAGGCAAAACAAAACAAAACAAAAAAAAACAGAACCCCAGAGAGTGTTTGCAGACGCCCACACAACAACAAATAAATACACAGGGACCCAGACGCCTGCACACACTCTAAGACACAATCATAGAGTGGGGCCAGAGACGCGCAAACAGAGCTCTCAGAAACACAAGAACACGCACAAGGAGGTGGGCAGTCTTGGCCGCTTACACTTGAGAAGGGCACACGCCCACTCTGGATGGGGGCGTGCACAATTTCGCGCAAGGCCTGAGAAAGTGCACAGCGGAGCTCATAACCACAATCTCAGGGCTCAGCGCGGCTAGCCCAGCATCTGCTGGGGAAGTTTCTCGGGTCATCTCTGAACAAGGGCGGGTAGACTGGCCAACCTGCATGTGCGGTGGCTGAACATGAAGTCTCTGTGATGCAATCTGGTGGTTTCACAGGCTCCTCGTGCTACTTCAAGGTCCTGGAGTAAGGGTGCGGTCTCCCAGCCTAGCCCCGTCCCCTCCACAACCCCACCCTGGCTAGATCTCCAAGCCCACCCAGAGCATCCCTAAGTCCTCTTCTTTTTGCCAATCCAATTGGGCGGCAAACTTTCCCCAGGCCTGTCCTAGCGTGCAGCCAGGCTTGACCCGAGGAAGGGAGGCAGCGCAGGGTCCTACCTGCAACCACGCCAGCTTCTGGAGCCACATCCTCCAGTCAGTCTCTCTCTGTACTCGGACTGGCGCTCCTCAACCCAGGCGCTGCCACTACAGCCGCTCCTTGCCCTCCCGTTGCCCGGGAAACCGCCTCCTCCCTTCCCCCAGCCAACCAGTGCAGTTCACATGGTACCTCCCAACCAATGGGCAGCCTCGCCATTCTGGTCCCCTTTCAGAGTCCGGAGTCTCTCCCCGCCCCGGGACTGGAAAGATAGACAAGGCCCATCAGGAGCGCTGGGGTGGGTGGGTGGGGTCTTCTGCTAGCACCTGTATATGAGCAGATGCGCTTGTCAATTTAAGAAAGAGCAACTGAAGAACCAGAGGGAACAATCTCTCAGAGCCCCTAGTCAGCTCCCTCCAAATTCGAAAATTCCCCAGACAGAGCCTGCCAGGGAGCTGTCCAGACTGTGAGAAGTCTCCCCCAAGGCGGAGCTCTTCAGCCGCTACAGAGAGTGTTTGGCACCTTCTGGCAGCAAATCTGAGGTCTGGAGAGTGCTTCCCAACACTAGACTCAAATCTCCATGCTAAGACCTGGGTCTGCTTTCTTGGACCCACAGAAAACGGGTGCCTGGGACATTTATCAGCCAGGTATTCAGAAACTAGACGATGTGTCTTTCCCCAGGTCACCCGTCTGGGGATGATTCTATTGTGTGTGTGTGTTTTCTCTCAGTATTATCTTGAAATGGGAGTGGCTTTGCCCAGCTGTCTCCCTTTCACAGAATGGTTTGGTACCTAACTGCCAAGTGGGAGGATGAAACTCGAACTGACAGAGACAAAAATTCTCTCAACTCTTCACTTAAGTCAGATCCCAAGACGAGAAGTAAAGAGAAAGACATGTCCAGATAGCATGAGTGGGGTAGGTATGCTCATTCATTCATTCATTTATTCATGTATTACCTCTTCATTCCTCACCCCTCCTCTTCCCCCTTCCTCCTTACCTCCCCCACTCAAGCACACACATTGTGATCTCAAGTGAGAGCTGAAGATACAGAAGTCTCAATCCCCACTGACCCATTGCCTACCAAAAGATTGGTTTCCACCAACAAAATTTACTAATATTTGCTAAAACTGTATATCTAACTACCCATTTGATTCTTAACCCTCAATCTGCCCATGTCAGTCAAGACTGAATGCTGAAATTTCTCAGGCATGGGAAATCTGGGACAGGACATTACTAGGTCTCCCAGGTTCTAACACTGCCAACTGGGAGGCTGCAGCAGCACCCCAAATGCTGCTTCATCACCAGTCTGTCCACACTGGCCTCAGCACAGACTGCTGAGTGCCTCTGGAACTGGATTCAAATTCTCAAGAGAGAATATGACTGGTTATTGACCTCGAAGTCAGGTCAGATGCCAATCAGGGGTAGTAATTGAGAGAGGGACCTTTGCATGGACAGGTCACAGCACAGTGGAAAGAGGACACCTGAACCCAAGGCTCTCACACCTCCATGTTGTCTTCAAAACCAATAGAGGGATGGGTATAATGGTTCAGATACATTATATGTATACATAGAAATGTCAGCATTTCTATGACTCTGCATAATTAATGCAAGTAAGATGGGGGCCCTTTTATTACCCTTAGGAACCCATTCTTGAGGTCCCAAGAATCTAGTAGTTTCTCAGTCCACAAAGTTAGATGTCTCAACTGGTCTTCAGTATATACAGAAATCCTGAAGAAGTAGGCTCTAAGACCAGAGAAGGAATGGACTTGCTAGTGAGGGTGACAAACAGGCAGGCAAAGAGAAAGCAAACTTCCTTCTTTCATGTCCTGTATATAGGCTGCCAGCAGAAGGTGTGGTATAGGTTGAAGGTGGATCTTCCAACCTCAAAAGATTAGATTAGAGGTGTATCTTTCCCCTCCTCAAAGATCCAGATTAGAAGCGGGTCTTCCCATGTCAAATGATTGAATTAAGAAAAAAATCCTTCACAGGTGTGTCCAGCCATTTGGGTTTTAGTTAATTCCAGATGTAGTCAAGTTGACACCCAAGAATAGTTACCACAAACTCTCACAGTTTCTGTTTTCTCACATCTCCAATCCCATCCCATAATAATCTCTCTTCCTGCTTATGTCTTCGGTTTATACGCTGTACTCTGATGCTCACTCAGTTCAGCTAGGGACTTTGTGGCTCGGTAAGATTTCTGCGACAGAGCAGAAATCTCGTGGGAATAGAGGGAGAACATAAGCAAATGGAAACTAAACATATATCTCCTGTAGATAATTTTGGAGAGTAACAAAAGCTGTGTGGAAAATATAAATAGGATGGTGAACAGAGAATGGCTTTCTTTAAGACCAAGTTCAAAGTAAGGTCTTAGTGATGAGCAGAACCTGTCCATGCAAGGATCAAAGGGGAAACAGTCAGAGAGTGGCAGCTGCTGGCGCAAAGTCCATGAGCTGGGAGGTAGAACAGGGTCATGTGCTCATTAGCAAGAAGGTGGTCAACACAAGCCCTGCACAGGACAGACCAGTGTAGTGGGTCTTTTGAGTTCATAGAGGGAGACTAGATTTTATTGCAAGTACAACTGAAATTCATGGATCACTTCAATTTGGAAACAAGCTTATATGGTGCAATGGGCCATGTTAGCTGTTTCATTGAGAATCATCAAGTAACCTTGATGTGGTAACCTTGAGGTAGTGACCCAGAATAGGAGAAGGGCAACTATGACCAAGATAAATGGATGAAACTAAGGGATACTTTGGAGTTGGAAGCAACAAGACTTTCTGAAGGTTTGGGCAGAAAAAAAAAAATCATGTATGTCCAGGTTTTTTTTTTTTTTTTAACTTGAGTTACAAGGGGCATTTCTTTGCTATAAGGATTTCCTCATATTCTTCCTTCCTAGGCTCTGAACTTAGAAAAGAACAAAGTATATGAATGCCCAGAGAATATTTGGATAGGCAGGCAGATGGGTGGGTGGATGGATTGCTGGATAGGATGGGTGGGTGAGTTGATGGATGGGTAGATGAGTGGGTGGTTGTGGGTGTATGGATGGGTGAGTCTTTTAGAAATGCCTTGCTCAGTGGTTGAGTACACACTATTTTGCAGAAGACCAGAGTTCTGTTCTCAGCAGCCACATCAGGTGGATCACAACTGCCTGAAACCCCAGCTCCAGAGAGTCCCACACCTCTGACTTCCAACAGCCCCAATGCTCACCCCAGTAAGTTTCCCGCCCACACACACACATACACATAATTAAAAATAAAATAATTTTTAAATGAAACAAAACACAACTACCTTGTTCATATCAGCCTGGGGAAAACCTGGGGAGGCAAGGCTGAGGAAAAACAGGGCTCTTTCCTTCTTATTCCTACATAATACCAACTTTACCATCCTAGATAGCTTTCCTTTCCTCTCCCCTCTCTTTCATTTCTTTTCCCTTCTGACTGCCAGCCACTCAGTACTCCTTCACTTCTCCCTTTCCCTCTTTGAGGTTTTAGACCCATCTGATTCTGCATTCTTGTGCCATTGGTCATTTTTCTGTTGCATTTTAGGAGCGCCCTCATATGTGGTGGACTGCTCACAAGGATCTGACTGATAAGAATTTCAAAAGAGTTAGGGGTCTTGAGAACTCAAAAGAGATGGCTAAGAGACTGGCCTCTCTCTGGTCTTCATTTTCAGCCTACATGCCCACCTTTAGTAGAGCTGGTTTTTGAGTTGGCAAAACCATGAAAAACCAAAAGGGAATACTCATTCTACCAGTTTGAATGGACAGATATCAGGGAAAGAGACCATCACAATCTGTCAGCTAGACTGGACACAGCAAACTCATGAGAAGCAGCATGGAGGGTCTGAGCTTGGGCAGAACACTGTGTGGGGTCTTTGATCAGCTTTCTGGGAAACAGCCGCAGGAAAGAGAAGGTGTTTCCTGAGTTGAGGAAGAGCTCCTTAATGAGTGGGCAATTCATTCTGCACACCCAATCCATTCATTAAATACGCTGCTGTGGCTTGTCAGAATGCTGACTCGGAACTCTATGACAGTCTTACAGAGCGGGGGAGAGTTTAGTATGTTAGGTAGACTTGTGAAATGGCTAAATGGGTCTGAATGGACAGGCCCAGGGCTACCAAAAAGTTCAACTGTCTAAAATGTCTCAAATTCTAGACAGCAACTATTTTATGCTAACAAAATTCTTTATCTAAATTTATCAGGAGACTCTAAGGCATGCCAGTCAATCTAAATACCTGGCCACACTTAAACCCTCAATAACTATAAATAGGTTCCATTTATCACCATGCACTGGAGGATCAAAGAGGGGACCTGGAGGGGTTGACTAACCTGCCTTCTGTCACAACATTTGTTGGTGGCAGATCATTTACAACCCAATCAAACACCGAGTAGGACAAAGACTATATTCCTATGTTTTATTCCTCAGAATGTATAGCAGAGATCTGGGCATCAAGGAAGTCTTCAAAGGAGGGTTGGGAAGTTACCAGCCTGGGCAACTATGCAAGAGGCAGGGATGCATCTGAGAGGAAGCCTGACAGAACTGTCCTCCGGGAAGCATTGTGACGAACTGGTGGATCTGCTCCAAGCCTTCAAAAACATCAGTTCACTGTGATGACATTAAATTGCAATAATGGATCTTTCAGAATCGGCAGAGTTTCACTCTTGAATGAATAAATGCTGGATAACAGTGAAGCCAGAGACTAGTTGTGAAGGAACCTCAATACCCCACCTCCATTGTCACCAGGAAGTGTACAGTACCTGTGTTTACATGCCATCCTTCTACAGCTTTGCTGAAGGTGACCAAGTGCATGTGTTTTCTCTCTGGGCTCCAACATCTTCACCAGTGGAGTGTGCAGGCAGGGGGGATGGGAGGGGAGGTGGGTCTCTCTGCCCTCCCTCAGGAGGTCTCTGCTCAAGCATGTATCTTGTGGTCTTCACTCTGTACCACTGCATCTGAGTAGTGAGGGCAGCCATGAGGAGCCTGATGCTGGATTGAGACAACAGCAGCAGCATCTGAGACAGACAGTGCTGTGGGAGTTTTCTGTCAGTTGCAGAAGGGGGTGGGAGCAGAGGGTGGATGGCTACATGGCCTTGACTCTGGGACTTCTGTGAGCATGGGAGGACACTGTAAACACA
The DNA here is from genome assembly GCA_907164525.1 of Lophiomys imhausi. Classification (NCBI taxonomy): domain Eukaryota; kingdom Metazoa; phylum Chordata; class Mammalia; order Rodentia; family Muridae; genus Lophiomys; species Lophiomys imhausi. The sequence goes on along the minus strand of CAJQZJ010033481.1, from coordinate 2,395,691 downwards.
GCCTGCCGAGAAACCACCCACATCTGCTAGCTGCAGAGGAGTCAGCCCTCAGAAAAGATGCTTCGCAGAGGGGAGCATTCTGTGGAGGCTGGGAGGGGTACTGACATCCTCCCTACATGCACTGCCGCAGGTGCTTTGATCTTCGAGATATGGTAAGAAGGAGATGGTGTATGGCAGAGCACTCTGTCCTTCCAGGATTTTGTATTCCAGCAGTGGAGCCAATCAGGGTAGAGAAACAAATGCATGCTCTGGATCATCCAAGATGGTGGCAGAAGGATGTGAAGTACATGGAGTGTGATAAACAGGAACTGCAGGTCCCTTGACACCTCGTAAAACGTCAAGGAGAGGCTGTTCTGATGAGACAACTATTCAAACTAGACTTGAAGGGGCTGGCCATGTGAAAGTCTTTGTGGAGAAAGTTATAGAGTGAACAGCATGTGCAAAGAGTCCGGGAGCCACAGTGAGTTATTAATCAGGAAAAAGTGGGGACAAGAGTGTGGTGAAATGACAGGAGTATGAGCCATGTCAGCCAGGGAGGTTTGTTCTAGAAGCCTTGGAGGTTTTCAAAAGGATGTTTCCAGGAGGTTCCCTCGGCTACATTGTTGAAAAGAAGTAGGGACACCAGCTAGAGAGCCACAGACATCAACAGGCTTGGAGAGGCGATGAAGATGGGAGGGTAGATTCAGTCCCTTTGGAAAGAGGCATCAGCAAAGGTAGGTGGGAATGCCAGAGGGGCGTGGGTGGCAGAGGAACTATCTGCCCTGTCTGAAACTTGGCCTTTGTCTGAATACCCTGCCCTCCCCTGTTCAGTCTCCTTAACACACTGAGCTACCCCGGGGCTTGATGTGTCTCGTACAGGGCACCTTTGGCCACAGTACACACTCCTAACTGGGTCCACCACATCCAGGTACCAATAGGGACCATCTTATCTTTCATCTTTGCTTGCCTCTAGGGAAGGTGGGAGAGTTTGGTGCATTTTTAAAGGCAGGACCCCAGAGGCCATAGACATTCCAGCAGGCCAGTATTTCTCAGAAGAGGCTGTCACTGAAAATGACAGTGGGTGGGTCCATGGATGATTTTAACTCACACCTCTCTATCAACTGTTTTCAATGTGCATTATGTGTAATGACCAACTTATCCTGACAGTTATCCTACGACACAGATATCATCCCTATTTTGCAGCAAAAGAAATCAGACACCGAGAGGTTAAAGGATTTATTTTTTAAAGTCAAAGAGTTAAGCATGAAGTTGGGGTTCAAATTCAAGTAGTATGAGGATGTAACTGGTGCAGCATTTGACAGCTGAGAGCCTTTCTAAACACTAGCTTAGGCATCTCTGCAGAGAGACCTTGAACATGGATGTTGGAGAATTGAAATAAGAGTCACCTTAGCCATTGCCGTGTTCTATGCAGGGAAATAGAGGAGCTGCTGCCACCCATGGGGCTATGCTCAGGTCCTGCCTCTGCTACCCCTATTTCTGTGGTCTGGGGAAACAAGTGTGACCTCTTAGTGTCCCGAGTTTCTCTTCTAATAACAGCTATACTGCATAGTCTCACTGTTGGTGTGTTTGTAAAGCAACGATTAGGAAGCCAGAGTATCTGGTGCAAAGAAGCATCCTCAAGTCAGAAAGGAGATTCTTCAGGAAAGAACAGAATGGCCCAGAGCAAGAGTTAGGACACTGTGAGTAAGACCTGGAGACAGAAGAAAATTCCTACTTCTATGCTTCTGTGAGTTGTTAGCTGGAGTTCCTGGAATTCCCTGACTGCTGTACACATGAACACACATGTGCACATATGCACACAGTCAGGGCACCATATCTGCTGTACTGTACAGCCCACCCCCTTGCATGTGCTCGGGGAAGGCATCTTTGTAGTCCAGAGACGACACTACTCTGTGTTGCTGCCTTCTCTCCTGGTGGCTGACTATTAGAAGCCTACAAAGCCTAAGTCTTCAAAAAACATTTCAAAATACTGTCTCCTTTCCAGGTCACTGGGTTATCTCCATTTAAAGTAACCAAAGACATCTCAGTGGGGGAACTTGGCGCAAAGCCCCACCCCTCATCAAAGAGCTATTTGCAAGTGATAGCTCCTGGGAAAGTCAGTTTTCTCCAGTGGAGTGATACTGGGTTTATAAAGCACACCCAGGACTGGCCCCATGCTCAGGAGTAGTAGTTAATTAACACCAACCATACTCCAAGGGTGTGTGTGTGTGTGTGTGTGTGTGTGTGTGTGTGTGGTTTTTCTTTTGGCTTTGATCTTTATTTGTTTGGTTGGTTTTGGTTTTGTTTTGAGAGAAAGGTTGTGAAGTTGGGTAGGTGGAAGGATCTAAGAGGAGTTGAGGGAGGGGAAAGAATATGATCAAAATATATTGTATGGCATTCTCAAAAAGAAAACATCAAAAAATTTAACTTTACAACCACAAATAGAGGAGGAGACAGAGGAGGAGGAAGATGAGGAGGAGGAGGAGGAGCCTGTTCTGAAGTTGGAGTGAGGGCTCTGGGGTTAGCATGTGCTGCTCTCACACAGTACCCAGCTTCTACTCCCAGCACACACATTAAGTGGCTTCAAGTGCCTGTAACTCAGCCTCCAGGGAATCCAAAGCCTTTGGCCTTCAGGGCACATACTTCCACATAGATGCATACACATATACATAACCTAAAGTAATAAAAAGAAATCTATAAAAGAGAGGATCTATTCTAGCCAAATGAAGAGGCACATATCTGTAGTCGCAGCCCTGGGGAGGCAGAGGCAGGAGGAGCAAAGCAAGTCTGAAGGCAGTCCAAGCTGCAAAAGCCATACACTATCTCAAAGCCAAAAACAAAATTAAAGGTCACTGATAAGGTGGTTCAGTGGATGGGGGACTTGCTGTGCAAGCATGAGCACCTGAGTTCAAATCTCCAGAGGCCACATTGAAAAGTCAGACATGGTCATACTCATGCCTGTGACTCCAGAACTACAGAGTCAGAGACAGGAGGATTTCTGGGATTCACTGGCTGCCAGAAGTAGGTTGATGTCCTCTGCCCTTAGAAGAAGCAACTTCTGTGGCCCAAGTAGTGACAATGAGCGACAGCTGCAGCATGTTTAGACAGGACCTGGATTGAAAGGCAGATGCCATATGTCCAGGAAGGACTGATATGGAAGCAGGCAAGAATCAGGGCAGGGGCAGGAAGGGGAGAGGGAAACGGCTTCTAAGGTGAGACCTAGCTTATGTTGTGGAGCTAAAGTCTGTGAGTCCTTCCCAAAGTCTCCCAAGGGAATGGGGCCAGCAGGGGCCAAAGACATGGGTTCATAAGAACTTTCTTTTGCCTTCATAAACCTACCAGCCCCTGGTGAGTAGTGAAAAGCTATAGTCGTGCCAATACAGTAAGGGGATAGGTGAGTCAGCTCTTCCTTCTCTTCCTGTTTATCTGTAGATGTCAGGACAGCTCTTCCTTCTCTTCCTGTTTATCTGTAGATGTCAGGAAGATAAAACCTCAAGATGCCAGCTTACACTTCGCTATCTTCCTTATCCTTCTGCAGACTCTTGGACATAAAGGCAGAGAAGGTCACCCAGGTCCTGGCATAAACCTTATGGTCATACCCTGGAGTGGGTGGAAATGATCTTCCAAGATGGGGTAAAGGGAAGCTGGAGAGACCCATTCTGCTCTTCTTGTGGATGATGAAGTGACCTGTTACCACTGTCTGGACCAGAGCATGGCTTCACAGAATTGAACAGCACTTCACAGAGTGAGCCTGAGGGGACTCCCTGAGTCTCATCACCCAACCCACAAAGCATTATGAATCATTCAGAATCTATGGCGACCTCTGAGAGGTGTATGAGGGAGAAGAGAGGTTCCAATCTGAAGAGGAAATGGGGTGAGGGGAAAAACACAGTGTGTAGAGCAATGGCCAGACTCTTCCAGGTGGCCCAGGGGATGTGTAAGAGGCCAGTGTGTTTGTGGCTAACCCCAAAGGTGAGAGCAAATCTGGCTGTTCTTGTCACATGCTCACACACCTAGGAAACACCACTGGCCAGTTGCTTGTCTCTTCTCAGATCTGTTCGTAACCTTTAGGGAGCACTGCCTCTGCTCTCTACACACAGAACTCCATTGTCTCCCAGACTCCTTTGCATGCTTGTGTCAAGGTGGGGCTGACCAGGGGCAGAGCACTGATCACTGTGTGTGGGAGGGATACCCAGCTCCCATTCTCCTCCTTGGACAGTGTCTCTTTTGTGATTGTTGTCTAGTAGCAGTAGTTCTGTGGTCTCTACTTCAATCTCTCTAGAGGCCCAGATGGATTCTTTATGACCTCTATCTCCCTAGGTTCTCAGTGAACACTAATTACTGGCCCGTCAGACTTCTCAGGGCTTCTGTGGACAGATCTAACTGCCCACACTGCACAGAGCTTCTGGATCTTTGGCTAGTCTGTGACTAAGTAGGCTCAGAAGACTCCAGTCCCAACCTGAGATCTGCCAGGTGAGACCCTCTAGAGTCCATCACAGGGTTGGGAGGTTAGATCGTCCTAAATTAACTGAATGTACTCCTCCCAAGGCCTTGCACACTCAGCTGATTGTGAGTCTGTAGAATTTATTAAAGTAGGTTGGGTATTTCTGTTCATGTGTTTTAAAGTAGATTGGATATTTCTGTTCATGTGTTTTCAATGGTTTTTTTGGACATCAGATTTAGAAAGTCCAAACTAGAGTCCAAGTTAAAGAAAACTAAGATGGCTGTTGTGTGCTTCCATAGACTGGTGTGAAGTTCCTATGCACAACTGTAAGTATAAATGTTAGGTGATTATATGCCATCATTTTAACTAATCAGTCTACATGTGAACAAAGAGAAGAAATGAATATAACGAATGCCTTAAGTGAGATAGGATGAGGGTTTTAGGTAGCTCAAACTGGCCCCAAACTCTCGATGTCACTGAGGATGACCTTAAGCTTCTTATCCTCCTGCCCCACCTCCTGAGTGCTGAGATTATACATATGCACCATCATGCCCAGATGATTTGGTGCTGGGGATGAAACTCAGGGCTTAGTGAATGCTTGGCAACCACTCTACCAAGAGACACACCTGTACCTACTCAATGCCCTTTTAAAAACGCATTTTCAGGATAGAGTAACTCATAAGGGCCACCCGGGCCTTAGTGGGATAGACATATCCTTGCTTTAGGTGTCAAAGATGGAGGAAAGATCAGATACCCTTCCTCTGTGCAGCCACCACCTGCCATTTGAAGGATACATAGAGTTCACAGGACCCAAGGTGTAAAGCTAAAAATACGAGGAAGCAGGGAAGACTAGCAGAGAGGTGTGGACACACCGCATCTGAAGTGAGTGCTGAACTTCCTTGCAGCCATGATATAACCCAGCTAGGTCAGGTGCCCAGGGGTGTGCAGCAGAGTGGAGCCCAGGTGTGCTAAGAAATGAGTGGGGCTTGTTCAACTTGGGGTCACCTATAGGGTTTAAATGTCATGACCCTGGTTTCTCACAAAACAGTTCTGGGGAGCCCCTTGAGCGAATAATCTTGGACTAGAGGGGTCAACGCCTACCTCACGCTCGTTCCCATACCAAGGGAAGAAGTGAATGCCGTTTACAGAGGAGATTGCAAAGGAAACATTTAGGCATGATGGAGCGAGCGAGCATAATGGGTTTTAACCTGATCCCAGCTCTTGGGCAGCTGAGGGGGGACAACCACCAATTCCATGCCCTGTCGTAAGAACAGAGAGAACAAGAGTAAGGAAAGGAACCCATGGAAGATAACTCTGCTTCTGAGCCTGGGCTTGGAGCCTGACTGACATGGGTTTTATCATCACTAATCACACAGAAGAGCCATGTGACCTCAGTGATTTGGGGCCTCTGTCTCCCTGCCAGTATAATTGGGGTGACAAGGGTCTCTCCTAGAGAGTCTGCGAGGACAGTGAACAAGATGGCACTGGTAGCCTATGAGTGCACTATCAGATTACTGCCATTTTACAGAACTGAATTCCTAAGTTTGGGGTGTTTTGTTTTGTTTTTCAGAATAAATGGAAGATGTCAAAGGCAACACACTGGACTTCAGAGCCTATAATCATTAAAAAGGGGCACTGTGCACTGAATATGCCCACACTAAACCTCCTGTATTCTCACTGTTGTTTGGAGGGAGGAGCTGCAGAGCCTAGGCACAACAAGGCCAAAGATAGTATTGGGGCACAGCTGTGCTGTGTTCAGAGGACTTCGATGTCATGGATCTCCAGGGTGTACCATCTCACTCCACTCACTCCCAAGGCCTTCTGCCTTCTGTTGCACCCAGAGATTTGGGTAGGTCCAAAGAAAGGGACTACACATCCAGACCCAGTGAATAAAATGACAGATCCAAACCTGATGTCTCCATCTCGTGTCTCATCCTATGATTTTTTTTTTTCTAACACTGCCAAGGCCAGTACCAAAATCTGCTGGAAACTTGAGTGTTTTCCATAAAGGGGGGAAAAGGTACCCATGCAGATACATCTTTTAGTTTGCATCGCATCTTAGGACATTTGTGAACCTGCTTGAACCCTCTAATCTAAGGTCTAGAGGTAATTTGCTTCATGACAAGACTTTTGAGCCCTTGAACAGAAAAGTTCAAGTTATCCCGCATAGGGTAAAGGATCATTTGAAACAAACAAAAAAGCCACATGCTTTCTGCATGAAAGCCCAGCTGCCTCTTGCTCTGCTGCTTCAATGTGACCCTCACAAATTCCAGGGGCTTACGTGCTGAAGTCCCACTTCCACTCGCCTTCCCAAATCTAATCCCTCCCTCTTCCTACCAACTGTTTACAGCCTGTGACATCTCTAAGGCACACCCCAGTTGTCCCTCATAACCAGCAGGGCAGTCAAGGGAAGCCTCATTGCAGAGCTGTCAGGACAAAGGTGAGGGGTTACATGATTCCAATTAGCAGAGCCCCACCGGCTCCAAACAGCCCCTCACCGCTTCATCATCTTTCCCCTCGGAGGAAATCTTCACAATTGCCACCAACATCCCAGAAACAAAAGATGACAGAACAAACAGGCGGCTTTCAGACAGACCTCAGGATTAAAATGTAATCTCAAAATAAAGTCTAATAACTTTCCCTCTTTTGAACACACTTGGAATAAAATTAGCATATAAATCAAAGCTTAATTAGGACATTGTAACAAGAATCAGTACCGGCTGCTACGAGGGGTTTCAGGACCGCTATAATGCACCAAATAAACACCATAATTAGAGAACAAAATCAAGGCAGTCTCTTGGCAATCAATCACCCAGCCAGGCTCGGGCCTCTGGCTGAGGGTTACCTCTGTTTACCGTCTTGTGCATCTTGCCTCCCAGCCAGTCTCTCTTGAGATGCCACACACTTTCGAGTCTTTCCAGAAACATGGATTGGTTGCACATGTTTCTGGGTCCTGGCACTCATGGGGTGTCCTGGCACCCAGCAGAGGTTGGGGAAACTTCCCAGTAACTCAGAACAAAAGCCTGAGGGCTTCTAGTAGAAGTTACTCCTTATTCCAGCTGTAGTAGGTCCAACAATGGCTGGTTTTACCTAATCCAGAAATCCTGCCTGGGACTCCTAAAGAAAAGTCTCCCCTCATTTCACTATGCTGTGGCCAGATGGCTAACTTGTGCGTTCTCTCTCTCTCTCTCTCTCTCTCTCTCTCTCTCTCTCTCTCTCTCT
>CAJQZJ010033481.1:2364984-2388036 GCA_907164525.1 Lophiomys imhausi | reverse complement strand
CTCTCTCTCTCTCTCTCTCTCTCTCTCTCTCTCTCTCTCTCTCTCTCGCACTTCCCCTCAGCACCTTTGCACATTCCATCACCTTTCCTAAGTGATTTTTGTTTTGCTTTGTTTTTTTTTCCTGCATTACTTTCTTCTTTCTCTCTACAAATTCCTGTTCATCACAGTAGTCTTCCTTAATTCCCTTATCGTATATAACACCTCCCATCATTTTAACTCTCTGCTGCAGAGCTGGAAGGGCCACAGAATTGCACTGTCTATTCCTCTGGATCTAAATCAATACCAGAATAAGAAGGAAATTAAAAAAGTGGGAGAGAGCACAAACGGCTGGAAGCACTCTGCAACGTGCTTGTTGCTCGAGCAGGAGCACCTGAGTTTCATCTGTAGCACCCACAAAAACAGGCCCCGGCCAGGGGGTGGAGAGGGGGCTCAGCGGTTAGTAGAAGACCTGAGTTCAATTCCCAGCACCCAGGCTGGGTGGCTGACAACCACCTGTAATTCGACCTCCCTTACCCAGTGCTTCTGTTTCCCAGGACTCATGTGCACATGCCCTCATGCACAACACTCACACACACATACACACACACACACAGAGAGAGAGAGAGAGAGAGACATGTACACACATAGTTAAAAATAACAACAATAAATATTTTTTAAAGTCCAAAACCAGTGGTACATACTATAAATCCCAGGTGGTAAGTGGAGACAGGAGGATTTCTGGAATTTCTAGGCAGCTTATCTAGCCAAATTAGTGAGGTCCAGGTTCGGTAAAACAACCTGAGTCACTGAGAGAAACACCCAGTGTGGATCTCTGGCCTCCACATGCGTACACATACTGCACACACATACCACATAGGCGCATGCACGTGCACACACATACACACACACACACACACACACACACACACACACACATACACACAATTATTGAGCATACACCAGAGGACAGGGACCAACACATAAGGAGACAGGGAAGAGTCTCATTAAGAGCACAGTGTGATGGAGGTAACACGTTCATCCAACTGTGTGAGCTAATGCTATGATATGGCATTTATTCTCTTAATTTTCATAACTCTGCTTGAAGCAAGTCCTAACTCCCAACCCCCACTTTCTACAGTGAAAAAATAGAAATAAAAAGAGGAAATGCTTTGCCTTTAGTTCATACAGTTTATGAGTGGCTGACCTGAAATTTGAACCGAACAAGGGCTTGTCTCTGTACGCACAATCAAACACTGTGTGTGAATTGTGACAGGATAAAACTATGCTGCAACATCATGAAAGAGGTAGAGAGACTGGATAGCAGAGAAATTTGATGGGGCCGGCGAGGGAAGGAGGGACAGCTAGGCAAAGTTCTTCCGTGATTTTTGACCTAGGACTTTCTGGGTAAGCAGTTTACTTGGCCAGTCTGTAAGTTGAGCTGGGGCACAGTGGCCCTTTCCATGTAGAGGAAGCACTTAGAGGAACCATGCTGGCAAATGGCTGGAGGAACTATCTAGGGCCCTGAGAGTAGGAGTGGTGAGAGGCAGGTAGTGAGGTGGGAAAGCAGCAAACAGATTTTCATGACAATAGACCTTATTCTTTGGCCAGCTGGAAGGCCTCCAGTTTCCAAAGAAATGTCCAGATGATGAACATCCACAGAATGTGTAAAATGTAATCAAAATACAGAAAATCTCACCCTTCATTGGACCTTTCAGTCATTTAATTATTGAAAGAAATTGACTGAGTGGGTGTCTCGGGTGTCAGGGACATGGTTCCCACCTTTGTGGGGGTGTGCGTGCTGGGGAGAAGTCTTAGACAGCCCACCTGTGCTTCTTTTGGTCTACACTGTAAGGGGATAGGGGCCAGACAGACCCTGTGTCAGGTGCTCTGTTGAATGGTCCTCTTTGCGTCTTAATGAGAAGCTGAAGGCACATCCCAAAATTACAGCCAGACCCAGTGACCTAAACATCAGCAGCCACTTGAGACTTCATTGGATGTGAAGCCTTTCTCAGGAAGACAGCATGGGATAAATCATGTGGGCCACTCCACAGTGAAAACTTTGCTAATTGAATCAAGGGTGATGGGATGGGTGCCTACTGACCTGTGACTCATTCTGCACACTGATGCGTTCTACTCCCCTGAAACTTGTCAAATGGCTCCAGGCAGCAAAAGGAGGCATAAAGTCGGACTGGAAAGCATTTTAAAAACTGTCTCCTTTGCCTCCCGTCATTTTTTCCCTTTTCTTTTCCTCCTGTAGAACAATTGCAGATACTACCTAAACTCCCCCTGGCTCACCTTCTCCAAACCAACTCAAGAATGCCAAGCTCGCTCCCACCTGAGAGTCTTCACTTCTACTACCCCTGCATCATGTGCTTTTTCTTCTGATGCTGTCATGAGTGGCTGAGACTCCTCACTAATGCCAAGCTCAGATGTCACCTCCCAGGAGAGGTGGTTTTGGCTGGCTGCTTAGGGTTCCCCAGCCCATAGCACTTGGCACTGTGAAGTGATCTTGCTGTGAGATCTGCTTGGTTTTCTCCTCTGTCTTCCCTTACTAAAATATTTTCATCACATAGCGAAAGGCTCTTTTTTTTTTTAAATCTCCCCAGTCTGTAGTCCATCATAGAAGAGACTGAAGAAAGCATGCATGGGCTCTCTAGGGAATTTCCCAAGCATGATCTGGATGCACGGATGAGGATGAAGACACCATCCCTGACAGCCACTCAGTAAATATCTTGATAACCAAATGGGTGAAAGACAAGATTTTCTCTAGTTTGACCACATTTTATACACATTGTGGCTGTACATCACTGTGGGGCCCTAGGCTTGACATTTCTTTGGAAATCAGAGGCCTTCCATCAGGTCAACGATGAAGACTGCTGTCATGGCAATGCGGTGTTGCTGTGTACCTCACTTCAACCTTGGAACCTACATGGGAAAGACATAAAATCTAGGTTCATGAATCACTGGCTGGAAGAGCTACTGGGTGACCACCTAGCTGAGGTCCACCTATGACATCAGCACATATTTTAACAAACCCAACACATGTAGGCCAGCTTCTACCAAGCCTTTACAGTCTAGACATGAATCGCCTGCTACAGTAGTCACAGATACTTCCTCTGGGTCTGACGCTCATCTTTTAACTTTCTTATATTTTTGGTTGTGAGCCTAGCCTTTAATGGCTGAGCCATATCTCCAGCCTGTCTTTTAACTCTCTCTATAGCTGCCTTTTGTTCCATAGGCATCCAGAATTTATGCTTAGTCAAATATGCCAGCCTCCGGCTTTGTCATACACTAAGAAAGAACTCCTCTATCCCAAGACTACAAAACAACATGTTGTAATATTTATTTCAGGTTCTTTTTCTTCTACGTGGATCATTAATTGTCACAATATTTCAATTGCCTATTGTTGCCGGGGGTGTAAAAGGCTCCTTTCTGTTGTGCTTCTTATGTATTCTCTACTCCATTCACTGAGATGCCTTCATCTGCCCCAGGGTCACATTTTGGGTTAGTGTGGGGGTTGGTCTGTGGAGCTTAACAATTTATGCTAATAACATAACTATCCTTACATTATATTTTTATTCCTCAGTTTCTGGCTGTTAGTTCACATTTATTCTTCCAGATTAATTCTAGGATAAATTATGTTTTCACCAAAAATATCCAGATGTTTTGTTTCCTAACTATACTTAAGAGATAATTTGAAAAATATTGCCTTTATAATATTGACCCTGTATAATACTTTATAACACTGTTTAGAGAAATAATGTGTTTATCATTTATTCTTCTTTTGCTTGCACAATAAAGATATAATTTTCTTTACATTATGGGCTGTCTTAATTTCCTTTGTGTTGCTGTAACAAAATACCCAAGGCCGAATAATTTATAAGAAGAGGTTTGATTAGGTCAAAGTTTGAGAGAGTAAAAGCCTAAGATTGGGCAGCCTCAACCTGCTAACCTCTCAGGTGACCCTTCTGGCTGCATCACAGCCGACTGTTGAGAGAAGGTCTAATATTGTTTCTGATACATTGAATTCAATGCTGAGATCTGGTTACCGCCCCTTCTGAGGCATTCTCTTGATTGGTTAATAAAGTTGCTTATGGCCAATTAGCTGGGCAGAAAGAGTATAGGAAGGTTGGACTTCCTCAGATCAGCAGGAATTCCGCACACACAGAGACTCTTTCCTCTTTCTGCCAGGAGACACAGAAGGAGAAAGACGTCTGGAGAAGTCTGGAAGGTACTCACAGGCACATGTTGGTTTAGGGTTAACTTAGAGTAGCTAATTGAGAGTCTGCCCAGCTAAGGGCTAAGTGTTAAAATATTAAAAGGTCTTGGTGTGTTTAATTATTGGGGAAAAGACTGTGGCGGCTTATAGGCCCTCAGTCCAAGCAGTCCCGGGCTGTTGGATTCCCAGACTCCCGTTGAGCCCAGGCGAATGTCCCACCAAGCCGCCGGTAACTCTACTGGCCTAATATAACAACTTATATTAATTAACAGACTTTAGGTTATAGGTGGTGTAGGCCACCTTTGGTCCCGGGGCTCTTTCTCCAGGATAAGTTAGGCAACCGGTGAAGGCACTCAGGCCAGGCCGCCTGCTCCTCTGCCAAGCCACCGGCTATTCCGTCGGCCACTCTGCCGGCCTAATATTACAGTTTATACTTACTAATAACTACATTAATTAACTAATTTGCAGTTTTCAGCGGACAGCAACATCAATGGCAGGGACACATGGGAGAGAGCACATGGAGAATGAGGAAGCCTTCCCTAAGGTGCAGCTTCCCACACCACCACGCTGAGATTTGGGTGGGAGAAACCACAACACTGGTCCTGACATTTCCCATCTGTTGCTATTCCCAGGCATGCTATGGAGCTAGCTGCTGTGAGAATTCTCCCTGTTGGCTGCTACTGTAGTTTAGGTCTAGAATGTCTCTCAAAAGGCCATTGTGTTCAAGGATTGGTCTCCAGTCCATGGAGATACTAGGAGCTGGTGGGACCTTAAGAGATGGAGTCTGGAGGGAGGACTTCTGGTATGTATGCCACCCTTGAGTGAGATACTGGGAGCCCAGTCCTTCCTCTTCTCTCTCATATCCTAACTGTGAGGTGAAGGGTGTGTTACATACTGTTACAAAAGGGGCTGCCTCCCTACAGGATAAAACAATGGACATAACCAATCAGAGCTGAAGCCTTTAAAACTAGAAACTAAAGTAAATCCCTTCTCTTTATCCTTGACCATCTTCCAGACTTGTTAGAAAAACAAAAGTTTGATACTGCTGCCCAACCAGTGGTAACTTATATACAGGAAGGTTATAGTTCTGCATGTTTTCTTGTACCCAGAGCCTTAATTAAAAACAAAACAAAACTCTTTTTTTTTAAATACTTTATTTTTTTTTCTTCAAGTTACATCTCAGTAACAAACCCCTCCCTATTCCCCCTTCCTATCCCGCCCTTCCACCCTCTTCCCCCCAGAAGTTTCCCCTTTCAGTCCAATAGATGGTTCCTTCTCTTATAACAGTATTATACAAAACAATAGATATAAATATGCCACATTTATGAGAGTAAATTGGCCCAGTATACCTTCCCAATGTCCAGTTTATACGTATTTGGCCCCTGACTTTAACATTCTACTATCTAACCAACTCCATGAGTTTAAAGGACTATATGTGACTCAACATTCATACTATCTTGCAACACACTTTTAAGAGTATCTTCTTAGATCTATAACACCCTCTTGATTCCTAAACAGTTCAAAATTTAACTATGAGACTCTAGCTGTCTATTCTTCAACCACCTCAGAGACCTGAGAGGGATAAATATATTTGCTTATATAGGAAGTGCAGAGCCTGCAGCTTTCAAAACTAAGAAAGAACATACCAATGACTGCCTGGACAGTTCCCATTTTCTCTCCATACATTCCTGCATCAGTCTTCAGCCTTTGGGTCCTGTTTCTCTGACAGACATTTGTTGTAGAGCAGGGATTATGAAGGACTTACCTACCCTGTCTTGGCAGAGTTAGGCTGTCGACTTCCCTGCTACCAAGTTTTGTCCTTTTTGGACAGCAGTCTGTCTGCAGTTGGTGCAAGGGGTTTTTTCATGCCAAGAGATAGGCTTGCCACTAATTCAACCATCTTACAGTGGAGGTTCTTCGATGCTTATCTTCTCAAAACAAAACTCTTAATAGTTAATCTTGTTACATCATCCATCCAAACAATTCTATCACCCTCAAATAACCATGTTTGTCTCTTTCCCTCCAATATTTGAAATTTTTTATTTCCTTATCTTATTGCTTTGGCTAGAAATCTAGTCTTATCCTGGCTAACCTCAGGAACAGGTCCATCTCGTGTTATCTCTACTGGAAAAGCCCCTGTAATTATACCATTATTTTTGTGTTTCCCTTCATTTCTCATATTACTTGTGTTTTATAGCTTTCATAACTCACTAAGTAAGTTTTAATTAGGAAACAATGATTAGTTTTATAGAAATGTGCACCAGCATTCACAGAGACAAGCACATGCTTTTTTTCCTCCTTTAACCTATCAGTACAGTGGAATCATTAACGGATTTCCTAATGTTATACCAATCTTACTTTCATGGAACAAAGCCTTATTTCCTTATGGTGCATCATATTCTCAATGCTTTTCTGTATATCATATTTGCTAATGTTTTGTACAGAATTTCTTTTCAACTACATTCATAATCATATGGTTGTTGTTTGAGGAGTTTCCTTGGGATATCCTGAAAATGTGATGTGGAAAGCTATGGATCTTCATGAATTAAATGTCTAATTGAAAAGATATATGGACTAAAGAAACAAACTTCTGAGGTATATCTAAAGCTAGTGGCTGAGCCCTCTGAAGCCAGTCTGTTTGCTAATTGTATACATCCTGTTGATATTCTGGAGCTGTGATTCTCAGTCTGTGGATCATGACCCCTCTAAGGGTTACATACCATCTTTCCTACTTACCAGATATTTATATTATGACTCATAACAGTAGCAAAATTATAGTTACGAAGTAGCAACAAAGTAATTTATGGTTGGGGGTCTCCACAACATGAGAAACTGTATTAAAGGGTCACAGTGTTAGAAAGGCTGAGAACCACTGCTCTGGAGTCAAAAATGAAAACTGGGGCATAGGGAGAGCTGCAGGTCCAGTTCAAACTCATCCTGGTGGGTGACGGTGACACCAGAAAGACAACAGTCACAAAGTGCCACTTGACAGGTGAGTTCAAGAAGTCTGTAGCCACCCTAGGTGTGAGTTGCACCCTTGTGTTCCACACCAACAGAGGACCCATCCAGTTCAATGTGTGAGACTCAGCTGGCCAGGAGAAGTTCGGGAACCTGCACAATGGCTACTATATCCAAACACAGTATGTTGTCATAATGTTTGATGTAACATCAAGAGTTACTAACAAGAACACACCCAACTGGCATAGAGACCTGGTACACTTGTGTGGGAACATCCCCATTGTGTTGTGTGGCACCAAAGTGGATACTGAGGACAGGAAAGTGAAGGCAAAATCTGTTCTTCCACCGAAAGAAGCATCTTCACCACTATGACATTTCCGCAGAGAGTAACAACTTTGAAAAGCCTTTCCTCTAACTTGCCAGAAAACTCCTTGGAGATCGTGTCTTGGAGTTGGTTGCCATGCCTGCTCTTGCCCCATGTGAGGTGGTCATGGACCCAGCTGTGGCAGCACAGTACGAGCATGATTTAGAAGTTGCTCAAAGGACATCCTCCCGGATGAGGATGACCAGTGAAGCTGGGTGCCTGCGTCAGAAGTCTAGCTTTACAGGCAGTTGTCCTGTCAGTGCCTCCTCATTTAGCTAACCAGAGCATGTGCTTTTATGGGAGGCTGAAGGAGATAAATGGGCTTTGAAGTGAATGTGGCAGTTAAAACATATCTTTGGGTGGGGGGTGGCAGACTTGCATATTTAGCTGTTTGGAACACAGTTGTTTCCTTCATGAATTTCAGAGATAAGACTGCTACAGTTGCATTGCAGTATTCAGTGGTAATATCTTGTTTGCTACTGCCATTCCCATTTATCTTGTTTAGACACAGAATAAAGTTATATCTAAAATAATCCAAAATAAATAAATAAATAAATAAATAAATAAATAAATAAATAAATAAGAATGGAGCCTGGTGGAGCAGGCCTTTAATCCCAGCACTCAGAACTCAAAGGCAGGCAGATCTCCATGAGTTCGAGACCAGCCTGATCTACATTGTGAGTTTCACAGCAGCCAGAGTAGATGGTGAGACCCTGTCTCAAAAGAAAAAAAAAGCAAGAAAGAAAAAGTAAACTGGAATATAGAGGAGAATGGACTCTGTTGAAATGAATTTAGAAGCTGCTAAAGAGGTTTCAATCATTTCAATAAAAGATCGTAGAAGCTGAAGGCACAAAGGGAGAAAGAGACTGTACCTAAGCAGCTAGCTGAGACCTCTCTGACTCACGACAGGCAGAGAAGGAAGGAAATCAGGAGGAAGATAGCATGAATATCTTCACTCAGGATTTTCCAAGCAAAGGGAATCAACCCCAACATTTCAATTTCCAGGAGCATCTTCATAAGGAAAAGAATTCATAGCTTTTAAATTTATGCTTCTTTTAAATTAATTAATTAATTAGATTAATTTCGATTGCAGCCCCCTCCCCCCTTCATCCCCCTCCCCTCTCCTTCTCCTCAGATGAAGGGGGACCCTCACATGTCAACCCCCCTCAGTTCATCAGTCACAAGAGGGCCAAGAGCTTCTTCTTGCTCTGGGGCCCCCGACATGGCAGCCCAGCTAGGGTAAGGAGCTCTACTAACAAGCAACAGAGTCTATGACAGAAACAGCCCCCACCCCACTTGCTGAGGGATCTGTATGAAGACCAAGTTGTCTATCATCTATATATGTAGAGGGGACTTAGGTCTAGTCTATATATGTTTTTTTATTGTTGTTGATGGTGGTGGTGTTTCAGTCTCTAGGCCTCTATGGGCCTAGGATGGTCAGCTCTGTTGATATTCATGTGTCATTCTTGTCCCCTCCTGGTCTTGTGATAATAAATGTTCTCCTCACATGTTAGAACACTTGGTCCCCAGCTGGGGGCGCTGTTTAGGAGGGTTGTGGAACCTCTAGAGACTTACTGCAGGACGCGGATCACTGGGCCAGCCTTGAGGCAAGCCTGCAGTAAGCCCTGCCCCACCTCCTGTCTGCTCTCTGCTTTGTGAGTGCAGTTGTCATGTAACCAGCTGACTAGTAGTTCCACCATCATGCCTTCTCTACCAAACACTGGGTCAAGCTTAAGTCTTCCTCTCTTAAGTGGCCCTTACCCTGGTTTTTGATGTAATGTGAAAAGTAATTAACTGGATTTTGTGTTTCTTTCTGTTTTTGTTTTTTTGAATGAGACTAGGTGATTTTTGCACAGCAATCCTTGATGTGGAAAATACAAACAAATAAGTTGAACGATATGCAGTTTCCCAGCATGTTATTTAGGATAGAGTACTGGTTCTCAACCTGTGGGTTGTGACCCCTTCAGAGGTTGACTGACCCTTTCACAGGGGCTGTCTAAGACCATCGGAAAAAAAAACATAAAACATTATGATCATAACAGTAGCAAAATTACAGTTATGAAGTAGAAACAAAAATAATTTTATTTTACATAAGGGACTGTATTAAAGTTCACAGCATTAAGAAGGTTGAGAACCACTGGGATAGAGTGACCTCTAGCTGAGAACTGCCTTCTCGCAGGGGACAGTGGAGAGTTTCAGGTGAGCAACCCCACAGCATTTTGGTCAGAACCTTTCTGACCGCATGGGTTTGCTGCTGAGCCGAGTGAAGGAAGACAGTACAAACACAGGAAGGCAATGCAGAGCCAGGGAACACTTAGCCCTTGTACTTACTAACCTGGTTTCTCTCTGATGCTGTCTTCAAAGGTCAGTGAATATTTACACAGCGCTATTTGATGGCTTTTCACCTCCAAATGCAAATCACAGCCTTCACAAAAATGTCCCTGGCTTACTTTTGCTCTACCAGCTCTGTACTTACAGGGGGCAGGAGGGGAACAGGCAAGACATGATTTCTGACTTATTCTGCAGCTCTTAATACTGAGAGACCCTTGAGAGAGTCTACACCTCTAGCTCAAGTGAGCTCACTCTTCTCAAGGTTTAGATTTCATCAGGAAAGAAAAGTGGAAAAGGACCACTTCAGAATCCAAGCCAGATGCTACCTGCTGCTCTTGCGAAGCCTCCTCTCATGCAAAGCCCATCCTCCTCCCAGTCCCATCCTTTCAACCTCTTCCCCCATTTTCCCCTCCTCTTCTCCCTCCACCCCTCCACACCAACCTGCCTGGGCATATCAAGTTGCACCAGGAATAAGTGCATCCTCTTCCACTGAGGCCAGACAAGGCAGCCTAGCTAGAGAAATGTGATCCCAAATTAATATATCCAAAATATATTAATTAAGTAATTAATTAATATATTTTAATATGTATATATTATATTTACACACGTATATATGATATATTAATTAATATATCAAAAATATATTAAACAGCTTTTAACAAAATAAATACGTGAAATGTGAATCACAATTATATATATGGAATTATAATATGTATACATATGTATATAGCATGATAAAATTGATAAAAGTGCTATAAACAGCTTGATATACATAACATATACATATATAGTCAAGGGAAAATATTAAACAGCTCTTAACAAAAGAAATATGTGGATGTGAAAGTCAATTATATATAGGGAATTATAATACATATGAGTTGGACTGTTCAACATTCCCTGTGGAAGTACATTCCAACAATACCTACTCATGAGTTAAGTAATTTGTTTCAAACATTACACATATGTGTATATATAGCTTGATAAAATTGATAAAAATGATATACAGTAATTTGATAAAAGTTAGACTTTCATGTTCACATATTTCTTTTGTTAAAGGCTTTTTAACATTTTCTTTCCCCTTGGGTTGGAGAGATGGCTCAGTCATTAAAAGGCTAGGCTCACAACCAAAAGCATTTTCCTCGGGGCTGGAGAGATGGCTCAGCGGTTAAGAGCACTGGCTGCTCTTCCAGAGGTCATGAGTTCAATTCCCAGCAACCACATGATGGCTCACAACCATCTATAATGAAATCTGGTGCCCGCTTCTGGCCTGCAGATACACCTGCAGACAGAACACTGTATACATAATAAATAAATCTAAAAAAAAAAAAAAAAAAAAAAAACAAAAGCATTTTCCTCTTGATGGCTATTTCTTCATTCATTTTGGTTTTTGCTTGTCCTCCTTCTGATGATCTTGGACAGGCTAGTTCCATTTTAGAAGGGTTTTTAATTTATTGTTCTCATAAGTTCTACTTCTTTTGGTTTGCTTTGTTGGGATTTGTTCTATATTCTAGGAAATTCTTCTAATGCATCCATCCTACTTTCACCTATATGCCCTTTCTAATAGCTACTGTATCTTGATTTCTTTTTCTTACGTGACTTTTCTTGTTCATGCTGGTTCCTGTTGCCTGGTTGCCCCCTATTTCTCTTGCTTTATTGGTTCAGTATCTTTAGATATCAAACTATTCGTTGGGCATTTCACTGTCTTCTTGTTCCCTGCATCAGCCCCAGTGTGGTCAGATGCGCTTGCTCTTCATTCCTGCTGCCCTACTATGAGCTGCTGGCTTTTCTCACAGCATCACATTTGAGATGCACCCTGGCCTCTCTGTGGCTCTGGGCCTGTGCTCCTGTGACACAGTTCCCATCAACCGTCCTGAGAGATCAGTCTGCATTCCCCCACGGAAGCTGGTTGTATTGCTAAAAGGGGTGGGTTTGAAGGGGCCTCGCCTTGGATCTACATGCCTCCTGCAGGATAGGAGAGACATGGTCCCCTTCAGGCCCATACATGGCATGAGCAATCTCCAAACACGCTAATCTGTCATTCATGCCTCCTGGACCCTGGGAGCAAAGTTATGATCAGATTTTCTGGGTGAGGTTGAGAAACCTCCAGAATCCTTTCACTGGACTGCTCTTTAGCACATTGCAGCATCCTCACCTCCCGCCTCCCACACCTAATGCCCCCATGAATTTTATGGGTACCACCATGCATTACCCTTGGTGAGTGGACCACATGTGCTGACTAACAGCTTGGGGAGAGGTTCCATCTGATACCCTTTCTAGTTCCCGCACTTCCTGTGCACTTCCAAGCACCCAGGCTGCTACTCAAGTGTGATGCTGCTCGGCAAGTCCTTCCCATGTCCTCTGCTGCTCACTCCCATGCCTGCGCTCAGCCATCATCTTGCGTATGGAGTCCTTCATCCTGAGTCTCTAGACTCCATTGTTTGTGCAATGTAACTTTTTACTGTGGATTCTAAGCAAATTGGTGTTCAAACAAATATGCAAAATAAATTAATCCTTCAACTTAACCGTGAGGTTGTGGCGGAAATCAAGTCCTATTCAAGTTTCATGTCATCGGAGCCTACGTCAGCATGATGTGTGACACACACACACAAAAGCAGCCAAATACTACACAATTGAACTGAATGATACACAGGGAGGATTGCCCCCAGATCAGAGTACTTCCATATTATTGTGACTGTTGAAGCTTGGGTACCATAATAGTCCTGGACTCAGGAAGAATAAAGAAGGAAAGTTTCTTCTCAACTTCCGAAGGTGTGCCAGGCACTGTTCCAGGTGCTGTCTCTAGCATCAAAGAGGAATGCTTCCCTACTGATAATACTTTATATATGAACTTGTACCTGCAGCACTGAGGTACACATCGATGTCTACTTTTCATAAAAGGGGAAGTAGCTGGTTCAACACTGCAGAGCTTGCAAGTGGCAGAGCTAGATTTGAACCCAGGCACTCTGAGTGTTAGGGTATGCTAGCTCTGTTAGACTATGCCCATAACAGGTCAGCTAGGTACTAAGGGATTGATGCTCTTCATGATTAGAACCAAGCCATTAAGTGGCGATTTCCTTGTACTTAGAAATCATTGAGTGTTTTTGTTTTGCTTTGTTTTATGTTTTGCACATGCACAAAATCCCTGGGATCTGGCCTTAAGTGACTATGATGGTCCAGAGAGACAAAAGGCCCTCATGAACAGAACCCAAGGAATGAAAAAAAAAAGGGGGGGGGGCCTCACCCACCTGGAATAGAGGTAAGGGAAGCCATCAACAGTTGGAGGATATAACAGAACTAGTCACAAGTCCCACCTGACCCAGGCTGGACAGTACAGACTGCTTCAGCAAAATCCCCTGTTAAAGCCACTCAGTCTGTGGTGCCCTTTACCCTGAGCATTTTGCGTTTGTCTGTGCCAGTCAGAGAGATATATGTGAGCATGCCTCCTGTCACCTTGTCAGCTGCTCAACATAAACTTCTTCCTTTGCGCAAAAAGTGGTGCCATGGTACTGGCATCCATGTGCCGAGGCAGTTCTGAAAGGCTAGTTCCATTTTAGAAGGGTTTTTAATTTATTGTTCTCATAAGTTCTACTTCTTTTGGTTTGAAAAAAAAGGGAGGGGGCCTCACCCATCTGGAATAGAGGTAAAGGAAGCCATCAACAGTGGTTGGGACACAGACGTAGGTTAAATCTTGGCACATGGTCTCAGAATCGGAAGCCAGTTCCATATCACGTCTATGGCCATTCTACCTCTTCACACACATGACCTCCCCTCCTGGCCTCACTTGAAATGAGGGCGCAGAGAGCAGCACTTTAGCTAAGTGTCACACCATCGTCCCTAGATGTGTCTATGAGGCAGTGTGAGGAAGAGGAAAGTGGGGATGGGTATGACACCCCTCCATCCCTGGCTGTCCTGAGCAGATGGGAGGCCTGGATACGCAGACTCTTGAACTCCAGCCAGTGAAGTTTAGGTTCATATGGCCCCCATTGCTGTCTGTGGATGGAGATGTTAATTTATACCTGATAGCTCTTTAGTCTCTCACAATCACACAGAGAACTGTTAACTTCATTTTGAAGAAAAGATGAAGCCTCTCACTTCTGAGCAGTGAGTGGCAGAACTAGATCTGATCTCAGGCACATGTGTGCCTGAAATCTCCGCTGAGAAGTTTGGCTCCAAATTCACCTCTGCCCCATATGCATGTCCCCACAGACCTGGGTCACTGCTGCCAAGATTGTGGGTAAGTTGATGAAAAGAACAGGACAAGGAGGAGTGAGGGTATCCCTGGCCAGGAATGGGGAGAGGTGGGGAGGGGGAGTGGAGACACAGGAGGGATGTGGTTTCATGAGAAGCCATCTAGTGCCCCACTGCCTGAGAGAGAAGGATGAGAACCAGGAATCTAAGGAAACTGTGTATCAGGAGGTCAAGGCCTGGGTGAGGACTCAGTATCGCCAAGTCATCTTTGTATTCCAGCAGCAGGCATATGATCAAAGGATGTTTTGATTTTCAAATTTCCAGCCCCAGCCCAAATAGGTGCCACAAACCCAGGATCTGCTTCTATCCAAAAGTAGCATCTGATGATGATGGGAGAGGCATATTGGGGATGTCACTGGTCAGAGGTCCTTCCCTGGCTGGGACTTTGGCTCCTCCTCTCCACTGATCACCCAAGTACAGTTGTGCAGTGTGGCCTTAAGGAAGTCACATCCACTCTTGCCTCAGGGGCCAAGAAGAAAATTAGTTTTGTTCTTCCAGAAAGGCTGTTCACCAGAGTCCTCTCTCACTCTTGGAGCAGATGCAGGCCTGCTCTGACCAGACTGGGAGTGCTCCCTTAAGAATTTTCCACAAGTGATCCCTCCCGCAGTCCCTGTTTAGGATCTGCACAGCCTGACAGATGAAACAGCTAGGAAGTGCCCCGTGCAGGCATGCTTACCACCCAGTTCCTGCCTTGGAGAAGTTTACAAATCTCGACGAGAACAAAAACCATATGAACCCAACAAGAAAAGATGTCTCTTGAGGCTGGGGAGACACTCAGTCAATAAAGCGCTTGTCACATGAGCATATGGACCTGAGTTTAAACCCCAGAACCGTGCAAAGGACTGGCATGGTGGCACATGCCTGTAAGCCCAGCCACTGGGGAGGCAGAGAGAAGTGGGTCTCCAGTGCTCACTAGCCAGCCAGCCTAATGGGTGAGCCACATGTCAGGGAGACACCCTCCCTGTCTCAAGCAAAGCAGGCAGGTCCTAAGAAACAACACGCAAGGTTGCCCTCTGGCCTCCACATGCACACACATGAACACACACACGCACGCACGTGTGCACATGCACCCAAATACAAACATTCACATACACAAAAATGACTCTATTAGTGCCTATCTGCCACCATTAGTCCACATTGTATCATCTGTCATTAAAATAAGATGGCAGAGACAATCACTGGAAGGTAATGGCTCAAATTTTTGTCTTGAAACATAATTGCCATAATACTAACTGGCTGGCTCACTGGTCATTAGTGCTGCGAACAGAATGAAGCTTCCAGTTGCCATGTGCCCTGTTGATCAAGGGATGGTAAGCTATATCCAAAACCCTTAACACTTAGGATTTTAAAATAAAAATACTTGAAAGCTGATCTGACCTTCCAAATTCAGGTTGAACTGCATACCAAGGGATGAAATAGCTAGCCGGATTTGAAGAGAATGAACCTGTGACAGCCATTCCAGGTAGGACCAAAATGCACTAATAGTGGGGAAAATCTTCCAGTCTGGGCAGACCCAGGGCATAAGCACATAGATAGGGGCTCCCAAGAGCCCAGGTAAGAGCAGACACCAGAATAATGTGTGCCTGCAAGCCTTGGCCACAGAAGCCAGGTGCTGGAGGCCTGCAGAGGCTGCAGAGCTGTCTCGACCACAACCTGCTCCAACAAGCACAAACAGATCTCAGGGGGAGTGGAGAACTGAGGCAGACCCAGTGGGACCCTGAAAGGATGGCTGGGTACCCACTGACCTCAGCTGCACCTTGGTGTGACCTTAGACAAGATCGCCGCCTCTCTGTATCCCCTGTAGAAGAAAGGATGTAGAGGACACCAGTGTCATTACCCTTCCAAAGGTACCCCTTTGGTAGTCTGAAGGCTATGAATTTCCTTGAAAGAACACAGTATCCATGTGTAGCCTAAAATAGGCTGTTTCCATAAACACCCACTGCCCCCCCTCCCCACCCCTCCAGAGGCCCCAGAGAACAAACCTCAAGCTAAAAGATTTCTAAGCATTACTTTCAATCTCGACAGGTATAGGAGAGGTTCAGTGTGTAGGAAAACTTCCATGTCAGGCTCCAGCCGGGTGCAGAGAGCCACAGAAGGGAATGAGGGTTATGTGTTGGAGATAGTCATTATTCACGTTCTGTCTTTCTCACTGAGGGCCTGGGAACAAATAAACCTAGTTGATGGCCAGAGCACACAGACAGAAGCCAGCTCTACTGTAAATGACATAAAGGCCAGTGTTCCTGGGAGAAGGACCCAAGCAGGCCAGCAATCCACAGTGGTGGCTGACCACTGCAATCCCACTGGACTCACAGCAAATGAGAGCTCCACACCCTTTAGACATGAGATGCTTTTTCATCCTCTGGAACATGGACCCTTATGCTTACCTGTATGTCCTGCCCAGGAGATATCTGTCCCTAACTCCAGTCCAAGATGCCTGCTGACATTTGAGTTAGGTTGGCCCTCTTCTGCTTACCACATCGAGTCAGAGCTAAGAGAGCTCTCATCTTAGAGAGCACTCATGTCTCCTTTCGGCAAGGAATGAGTCCCAAGAATGGACCACAAGAAAGTCCTCGTGAAGGGGGAGGCAGTCTCCATCACTGGCTGTGTTGGTTGCACCAGAGATTCAACTATATTGCTTTCAACTGGGGGCGGGCGTTCCCCAGGTGAGGCTGATAAGCAGAGAATTGCACTTCTAGGCACCACGCCCTGAGCATTGACTTAACCAGCTCAGGCCTCTTAAGAAGGAAAGTAGACTATGAGGAATAGCCGGTGTTGAATACATGTGTGCATGCACAATGCCCAAGACTTGGGGAGGATTCCAGAAAAGCTCCTGGAAGTTGGGTCCTGAAGGCCGCAGAGCCTGTACAGGTATCGTGGAGAGGGAGGGTATCTACAGAGAGCAGTTTGAGGAGAGCTCTAGAGATATCATACCCTGCTGGGGCCAGGAGACTTGTGCTCTCGGGATCTCCAAATGTTAAAACAATATCCAAACTGCAAGCAGTGGAGGGGCTCCTGCATGTTATAGGGCTGCATAACAATGTTCCTGACTTGGCCCTTAATTCTTTGTTCTGATAAAGGATCACTCTCCAGGTGGACCCGGAAGCGAAAACGGATAGGGGGTGGATGTGCAAAAATCAGTAACATACTTTCCACACAATATTTTAAAATACATCCCAGGGAATCACCTTTGGGAGAAGGACAAAAGAAAAGTAGCCATTTTAAAAAAGAGGACAGAGAAAGGTTCCTGCCCCCACACACAGGTGGGCACCATCAAAACAATCTCTTACCAATTTTGTGGCCTCTGGGCAACCTGCCCTTCAGGACAGAGCTGAACAGCTGGCTCACTCAGCAATTTGGATCAAGAAATCCCAGCACTCTGCCCATACCAGACAGAGCAAGGACATATTTTCCACAGGCCACTGGGCATTCAAATCTGTTCATTTGACCAGGAGCAAGGAACTTAGAAACCAAACCAGATCTGGGCCCTGTCATAGCTTGATAAATGGAAAATCAATTTAGTTTTCTATAATCCTCTGGTGTCCCAAACTGCAGGAATAGTCGCCACATGCTTTGTTGCCCTACAGAGTTTATTATCTGGCATTCAGAGTGAACCTTTTGAAGGATTCTCACTACATTTATGTTAGTTGGTTAGACTTTTTATTACTGTGACAGAAATCCCCACGAAAACAACTTAAAGAGGCAGGATTAATTTCAACTCATAGCTTTGGGGATTCTTGTCTGTGAGAAGATGGGCCCATATTCCTAGTCCTGTCCTAGGTAATTTATCATGGAGGTAGTTTGTGGTGAAGCAAAACTGATGAATTCACCATAGCTGAGAAGCAAAGAGAAAAAGAGAGGCAGGGCCCAGGATGAGATTCAGTTCCCAAGGACATTCCTTCCAACGATTTACTTCCTCTGGGGAGTCCCCACCTTCTAAAGGTCCACAACCTCCCAAAATAGTAGCACCAGATAACAAAACCTTCAGTACACAAGCTTCTCAGTGGATACTTTATAGCAAAACCATGACAGCTCCTTCTATAATGTTACACAAAATTATAGATACATTTACAACACTACAAATTAATATGCTCACTCTGAATTCACTGGCATGAACTAATGTCATGCTGGACACTATCCTGGGTACTAGCAGATCATCAGTGAGTGTCTAGGGATGTACCTTAGCTGGCACAGTGCTTGCCTAGCATGCAAGAGGCTCTGGGTTCTAGTCCTGGCACTATATAGTTGGGTGTGATGGTGCACACCTGTAATGCCAACACTAAGGAAGTGGAGGCAGGAAGATCAGTAGCTGAAGGTCATCCTTAGTTGAAAATTGGAGCTAGCCTGGGCTACATGAGATGCTGTCTTTAAAAACAAAAAATATCGGGTGTCAACTCACAAACACAGTTAAGGATAAGACCTTGTGTGAAGATATGACAAGTGCAGAAGGGATAAATGAATGAAGTGAGGAAAGTGGGAGGCCATGTCTCTCCTTTATACTTTCTTACATATTTCCAACATCATTGGCCTGTTCCTGGTGTGATCTTTCACAGTGACAACTCCTTCCTAGGGTGGGCAGTGACTTCCATGAGAACTGGGACATTCATCTGAGTTTCCTTTCAGCTTTTTCTGGGGGCTGTCCTTTGCCACAACCCTGTTCTTCACCTGAGGGATGGATGGTTTCGAAAATTGAGGTTAGAAGAAATAGATGTGTGGGATGAAGGATATGAGTCCTGATAAGAGCCTTGTGGGGCACAGGAAGAAAGGGTGGGCCAGGGCCAGGTACTTCACTGCACTCCTTACCCACCTAGCTGGACAGATATGTCCTATGAGTTCAGTCAGCACAGTAGAACATGTGTAGTTGTCAGGAAAGATGAAGCTATATCAGAAAGACCATTGATTGCCTTCTTGCTCACCTATGGAACTCCCTCCAGTAATAGCCTAAAGCCAGATCCTCCTTCCTGGAAGGGCTCTAGAGTCTAAGTCCAGAAAGACAGAAGTCTAAAGTCAAGCTCTGCCCTTGTTGGTCATCTGATCTCGGGCAAGGCCTTTAAGTACTCTGAAACCTATTTCTTCACCTTTAAAAGATATGAACAGAAAGAACATCCACAAAGCCAGGACTCTACAGTCTTCCTGCTATCGCCACACCCTCTCCCTCTTCCTCCTCATAAAGCAGTGAACTACCCAACAAAGGCCTGTCTTTCCATGACGCCCAATGAAACTCTTTCTCTGCTACTCTGGGGTGTTTCTGTGCCCTGAGACCACACCCTGCTGTGAGGACAGTAGTGTCAACAGTGTGAGCCTACAGAAGTTACAGGATGCCCAGCCATTGTGATGGTCCAGAGAAGGTGGAGAGACACACAACGATAAAAATCTGTTTGGTTTCTTCAGAGCTGCTGGTGCTGCCCAAGCTATACTGGCTTGTCCCTGCTCTCTGTTGCCCCCTGTTGGTTCGGAGCCCGAAGAACCACTTTGCTGTTTACTATGCCTGCTGTGGAAGTGAGGTCATAGAGATAGCTCTACATGGGATCTGTAGATGTCCCAGAGCCAGTTCAACCCTGCCATGCTGTCTGCTTTGGGATGCTAACATATCAAGAGCCCCTGTGATCTAAGACTCCATCCAAAATGGAAGATCAGGTTCTCAAATCCAGCTTTGTGGGGGTAGAGACAGAGAGACTGAAAAAGCCACAGTCCAATATTAACAAAGCTGCAGCAGCGATAGACACACTCACCAGCAAGAGGAAGGCAGGCGGGGGACACTGCTTCTCCTTCAGACCCCTTCACCTCTGGACACCTGTTGGAAGGTGGTGCCCTTCCCAAAGTGGGCTCTTTCCTTAGTCACTCTTCCCTAGAAATGCTCCCACAGACCTGCCAGGAGGTGTGTCTCCTAGTTGACAGCAGATCTCTTCGTGTTGACTATCAAGAATAACCAGTAGGGGGATTTGCTGCATTTTAGATAGATATGAAGACTTTCTATGGGAACCTGGCAGGAGCACCATCCTTTCCTCACCTCCGGGGCCATGCTAAGCACTGCTGTCTATTGTTTTTCCCCAGTGAGCATAGCCCACCCTCAGAATCCTTCTCCACAAAGTCTGCCCCATGAAGAAAGTCTTAGTAATCCATAAGTGTTGCTGCCCAAGATTGAGTGCCTGCCCTGGGGCCTGCAGGCAAGGAGGGGTTGTGGACATCAGGGTCTGTTTCTATACCTGATCCTGCTTCAGATCTCTCCAAGAGGTCTGGACATGGAGTGGTTTGAATGAGAATGGCCCCCAAAGGCTCAGATATTTGAACACTTGGTCCCCAGCTGGTAGAACCATTTTGGAAGGATTAGGAGGTGAGGCCTTGTTGGAGGAGGTGTGTCACTGGGGTCAAGCTTTGAGGCTTCAAAAGCCTCCTCACATCCCCAGTGCACACTCTGCTTCCTGCCTGGGGTTTTGAGATGTGGGCTTTCAGCTGTTCCTCCCACCATGCTTTCATTCCGACATCATGGACTCACCCTCTGAAACCATAAACCCCAAATAAACTTCTTCTTCTCTAAGCTGCCTTGGTCATGGTATGTCATCATGGCAATAGAAAAACAACTGAGGGGCCAAGATGGCAGCGACCTACACTGACACATTTTGAACACGGGGAAAAAAGAGCCATAAAAAACACAGAGTTATTGGGCACTGTGCAAAAACCGGAGGGGCTAGACCCCCCTGGGAACATTCACAGCTCCCAAGGGACTGTAAAAAGTCCCAGGGTAAGGCTCTCCCCCCCCATCTCTTGCAGACATGGAAGCCACTAAACCCGGGATTTGGGAACTCCCATTTGGAGAGGCGCCTGGTAAGATCGACCCCAACTCACAGCAGGCAGAATCAGAGGCCACTTGGCAATCGCCGACTAGCCTACTGGGCTCCCCACACCTCAGGAAGAACTTATAGCCACTTAAGAAACTTTGCGGGATAGTGGAAGTCTTAGCAAGGAAGAAACAGGGTGCTTGGCAGGTGGTCCGCAGCCATTCGAGACGTGGAGGTTCCGAGAGAGTGGGAAGCTGGCGGGCGGGCAAAGTAATCAGGGTGGGAAGTAGGCTCAGGCGGGCGGGAGGGGCCGAATCCCCGTGCACACATGGCAGGACAACTGGGGAGGGAGCCCTGCACAGGTGGGGCCAGGTATCCGCGCACCCACGGCTGACCTGCTGGGGAGAGAGGCCCACTCAGGCAGCCGGAGGATCCGGGGCTCGGTGCACCCACAGCCAAGCAGCTAGGGAGGGAGACCCACAGCTGGGCAGACAGGGAGGGAACCAGGCACAGGGGTCAGGCCTGTGGCGAGAAGCCTAGTGAAAAACCAGAAGTCAGGGGACCATAGCTGTATTCTGGAAAATCCAGACATATTAGGTGTGGAGCCAGACCCTGTCAGCCTCCGTGACGACAAACAAAGCCCACAGAATCTGTGCCTGGGCAAACAGGTCCATACCATCAGAACCATTACAGGCTGATAACTCAGAGTGCAACATAGAGAAGTCTGAATTAGGAGCAGTGAAACAATCCCAGTCCATTACTCACAACCTGGGAATAGGCTGCACCAGCTCACAGTGCTTCAGGCAATTAAAACCACAGTGACCCTGAAATCCCCCTGTAAGCAACGACAGATAGCCAAGTAACTCGTCCCCTGCACCAAAGCATCCCCTGTGGATCCAAGCACAGAAAACGACAAGAACAGACAGCTAAACACATCCAATGGCCAAAGGTCCAAGAAAAAATAGAAATCAAGGAAATATGACTCCAACAAAGCAGAATTATCCTAGCTCATCCAATTCGGATGACCTCACACCAACAGAAACACATGAAAATGTTGACAATTCTGCATTATGGAAAGTGATAGAGTCCCTTCAAGAAGAACTTAAATCTATGAAGGAATTCAAAGAAGCCACAATTTTACAAGTCAAAACAATGAACAACACCATTAAAGAGCTCCAAGCCAAGGTGACAGAGCTTGAACAGGAAAAGGACAAAGCAATGAAAGATTTTCATACAAAAACAAGCAAACTGGAGAAGGACATGTACAAAATGAACAAAACCATACAAGACATGAAAATAGAAATAGAAACAATGAAGAAAACACAGTCAGAGTTAAAAGAGGAAGTGGAGAATCAAGGGATGAGAACAGGAACTACGGATGTGAGTATCAAAAATAGGATGCAAGAGATGGAAGACAGGATCTCAGGCATGGAAGATTCAGTGGAAGAAATCAGTACAACATCCAAAGAAAATGAGAAGGCTAAAAAATCTCTCACCCACAACATCCAAGAAATCAAGGACTCAATGAAAAGACAGAACCTAAGAATTATAGGTATAGAGGAAAGAGAGGACTCCCAACTCCAAGGTCCAGGAAATATCTTCAACAAAATCATAGAGGAAAACTTCCCAAACCTGAAAAAAGAGATGCCAATAAAAATCCAAGAGGCTTACAGAACACCAAACAGATTAGATCAGAAAAGAAACTCCTCTCGCCACACAATAATTGAAACACCAAATGTACAGAACAAAGAAAGAATATTAAAAGCTGTAAGAGAAAAAGGTCAAGTCACATACAATGGCAGACCCATCAGAATTACACCTGACTTCTCCTCAGAAACTTTAAAAGCTAGAAGGGCCGGGACAGATATACTACAAGTCCTCAGAGATCATAGGTGCCCAGCCAGACTACTTTACCCAGCAAAACTCTCTATCAACATAGATGGAGAAAACAAGATATTCCATGACAAAATCAAATTTAAACAATATCTACCCACAAACCCAGCCCTACAGAAAATCTAGAAGGAAAATCCCAACCCAGAGAAGAAAACTCCACCCAAGAAAACAAAGGGAATAGAAAACCCCTCAGCAACTAAACCAAAAGAGGCACAGGACCACCACCTATACCAAACTAATGGGAAATAACAACCCCAGGTCACTAATATCCATCAACATCAATG
>CAJQZJ010033481.1:2317580-2353310 GCA_907164525.1 Lophiomys imhausi | reverse complement strand
GAGAGAGAGAGAGAGAGAGAGAGAGAGAGAGAGAGAGAGAGAGAGAGCCACCTGGAGCCAGGGTACTTAGCAGCTCTTACTTGCTGCAGGAAATGAGATTAGTGCAACTCTCCACATGGCACATCTGAGAGTCACTCACTACTCACAGGGACACACTTGGAATCAGGCGAGTCTCAGTCATCCTGCACCCTCCTTTCTCTGCAGTTAAGTGTCACCCAGACCCTAGCATCCCACTTAACTGCTCCTCTCTAATATGCGAGGAACAGTCTGTTTCCATGTCCCAAAGTGTCCCCTTCTTTAGCAAACAGGAAAGAAGGAAAGATCCTTCCTTGCTTGTTTTTGCAAAGTTGCCTGCCACGGCTAGGGAGATAAAAATGAAGAACCAAAGGAAAGCATAATTTAAAAAAAATTCATTTGCCTTGGTCAAACCTTCATAGACAGCCATCCAAATGAAATCAGGAAAATGAAATTAACTGTGCCCCTTGAGTTGTGTCCTTCCGCCTGGGCTTGCTAAGGAAAACCTCATCTAGCCCTCAGCCACCTCTGCTCCTGGTGACATCTGTCAGCCAGAGAGTTTAATTGTTGGTAAAAGCATGTCCCTGTTATTTGAGCGCCACACAAATAGCGTAAATACAATTTAACCACCATTTTCAGAAATCACAAACCTGTGTGGCGTGCTCACAAAATGCTAAGGCTGATTAGCACAAAATTTAATTTTCGTTACTATCGGCCCAAGACAAGTAGAGCATGAAATTACTCTGATATGTTGATATCGTGCTCTCTACTTCCAACTGTGTCCTGCAGACTCCCGCAGACAGAGACAGGTGCTACCCTGTGTGGGGAAGAACCCCAGCAATCAGCATGGGCTAGATGGGGAGCCAAGACCATAGAGTCTGTGGGTACAGGCAGGCACAGGGCAGCATTCCTACAGCCATAGGGGCCCAAGGGCTCTGTGATAACGACTCTGAAGGACACTGAACGTTAATTAGAGATGGTGGTGGAAGTTACGGAGAAGTAGCCTGTGAGATGCTTTACGAGAACCTGTGAGTCTGGGGATTTAAATCTTACAGTAAACTTCCACAGGTCAGATGCTACCGCCTAAATAAGTCACAGGCCAAATCATGGCCCTTTTTTTGGCTACTGCTTACTCCTGAAGCTAAGAATCGTCTGTACATCTTCATGTGTTTGGGGGTGAGGGGGTCAAAAGAAGATTTTGTTAGGTGAAAATTATATGAAATTCAAAATTCTGTGTCCATGAAAGTTTGACTGGAACCCAGCCACGCCTCATTTGGTTTTGTTCGCAGCAGCCCTGTGCTACACGAAACCTGGGTGTTGCAGCAGCAGACATGTAAACTGACAAGTCCTAAATATTTACTTTTGGCCTCCTTCCTAGGAAGGTCTGCCAACCTTTGAGCTAAGACAATGCTAGTTTTCAATGAGCTCTCTGGAGGAGGGGCCAGGAGTCAAAGGGAGCAGAGGGGGATTTTGAGTGAAGCGACCGTCTTTCTGTCAGTTACACATAATGCACTTTTGGTTGAGAAGCCAAACTTGTTCGGGCCTGTACAATGGACTCAAAAGTACTTTCTCATTGGTGGGTGCCACTGGTTTTGGAATGGTGGGCTATAGAGTGGCTCCAGGAAAGCGGACACTAGCTCCAAAATGCAGCTCAAGCAATAGCAGGGTATGTGTACATGAACACATGCATTTATCCAACCAAAAGGTCTGGATCCAGGGGGCAAGCAAACAAGGAAACGTATTACAATCCCGAAAGGAGCCCATGGTAAGAACTCTTCCATATACAATCTTCTCTTCCTTGTGTGCTTGTCAAACCCCTCATTCATTTTAAGACAAGTTTGTGTATGTTATTGATTACAGCATTCTATACTTGTGTTTTTTTTTTAATCCCTGGAATGATACGCTCCTGGGGAAAGGGTCTTTGTAGACAGAAATAAGTCAAGGCTCTTCAATTGGCATTATCTTGGTTTTCTGAGTAATCTTTTAGGCCAGCCCAGGTACTATCCTAATAAGACACATACACAGACTGGAAGGCCCACAAAGAGCGTATGATGTGCAGGCCAACATAGAAGACATATGGCTGCAAATTTAAGAATACCAGGAGGGTTACTATCAGCATTGGGAGTAAATGCATT
Organism: Lophiomys imhausi; assembly: GCA_907164525.1. NCBI lineage: Eukaryota > Metazoa > Chordata > Mammalia > Rodentia > Muridae > Lophiomys > Lophiomys imhausi. The sequence goes on along the minus strand of CAJQZJ010033481.1, from coordinate 2,351,160 downwards.
CTCCTCAATTTTGTACTTATGAACCCTAGAACTGAGAATCAATTCTTGTTGCATTATACCTCAGAATCTATGCTAATTTGTTGTCCGAGTTTCCAGAAATTAATGCAGTTACAAAGTTACAAAAGGTTTTATCATTTAAAAAAAATTCCACAATCTCAATGATTCTGCTCATTGTTTTGTATTGAATACACACATGTCACTTAAAAACCCCTAATTGTAGTATAAATACTCTTCCCAGGGCCAACTTCAAATTTCCAATATAGTATCCATTAAACATGAAGGAGAGGAAAGAACATACCATTACATAGTATTTTTTACTCTATAGTTAATTATCTGTATTCAATCTGGGCACAGTTAGCTATGTGTTGACTTTAATCTTTGTGTGTAGGAGTGTGTGTGTGTGTGTGTGTGTGTGTGTGTGTGTGTGTGTGTGAATATGTACATATATTTGGAGGCCAGAAGTTGAAGTCAGTTATCTTCCTCAACTTTTCTTTTAGACAAGGTATCTCATTGAAACTGAAGCTCTTGGATTGAACTAGACTTGCTGGCCAGCGAGCTTCCTCCTGCTCTGCCTCTCTAGTGCTAGGGTTCCAGATGTGCACTGCTGTAGCTCGCTTGTTATATGGTTCCCAGGAATACGAACTCAAGCCCCAATGCATACACAGCTGGCACTTTATGGACCAAGCCACATTCCTGGCCCATTAACCTTTCTTTTAAATTTATGTTCACATAAGTTGATTTTTCAAATAACATTTGTGTTTCATAGCTGGTTTGCAAAAATCCTGAAAATTTAATAATCAGCTGCCACAAGCTGGTATGTCTTTGCTGAGGTAGTTGTCCACTGGCTGATCATGTCCAGCATCCCCTGTGCCAGCATGGTGTCCTCCCTACGTGGAGCCCAGCTGCCTGTCCCTGAAGCCAGTGCCCCATCAAACTCAAATAGCACATACTTTACAATGGCAGGTTCTGCTCAGTTTCCCCGAAGACTTTAGTTGATGGTATTCCAACCCATGGGAACAAACTTGCCATGACCATATTTTCCTAAAAGAGCTGCGTCTTTTTGTGTGGAAACTTTGTCTTGTTTTGTTTTTATTTTGTCTGACAGCCCAGCCAGCACAAGCAAGAATGCAATATGTTAAGTGTTCATGGGCACTTTTGATTTGCCGAAGGACCCTTGGATCAAAACTCCTACAAATATCTCGGCTCCTTCCACATGCCAAGCATGCTAGACAGCAGAGCCACATGACTATGGGCATGGTTATAATTTTTGCCCTTTAAAGCTCTTTCAACAATAACCATGTGAAGTACTCACTATGTAAGATTCTTCCCCAAGGGCTTTGTGTGACTAAACCAAATTAACCCTGTGGTAGGTACTACACCATCATCCTAAACTCACAGATAAGAAAAAGACTCAGTGTAAATAGGAACCTGAGATTGACTTCAGCAAATCTGGTACCCAACCCGAGAAGTCATACTATGAACCTTCCAGTGCCTCAGCATAGTCAGGCAGAGAGGCATTGCCACACAAGTAAGCAGAGAAGATGGGGCGGGGGAGGGGGGGTTTGCATGCAAGCTCACTAGTGTCAGAGAAGAAAGTAGAGTTACAGTTTGTCAGAGTAGTGGCTTCTAGGCTGTTTCCAGATACATATGCTGCCTATTCCTAATCCACCTCCTTCATAGTGTTCTCCTGATGGCCATCCACAATCTTCAGAGGATCTTTGGAGCTGGACGCCTGAGCTCTGCAAGGAGAAGATCTGGTGATCTGGGCTATTAGTGCCTGCGTATGTCTCACAACTGTGCTAAAGGGGCCTCAGGAGTCTTCCTCCCAGATCCATAACCCACAGTCTAATGACAAACACCAGCACACTCAGATTAAGGGATGCCTACAAATCTATGGCCAGTAAGTATCCCTCAAGGTATCACAGCCAAGGAAAGGCAGAAACTGAGACTGCCCCTTTTCCCGGCCCTCTAGTGCAGTATAAGTTCTAGAGGAGGAGTTTAATGGAGGGAATGGTAAAAATAGGAACAGAGTCTGGAGTCTAGGAACCACCAGTAGCATGTTAATATTTGTTCCTTCAAGTTGTTGAAGGTGCCATGATGACACAGATGTTAATGCAAGGGAAAGCGAGGCCCTGACCACCAGCGGGGCTTCCTTGTAACGAGGACATTGCAACACAGTTGTCTAGTTCAAAGAATCTTGGTGCAGGCAGAGGTGTGCGTTCCCTCCCTCCTTCTGACAGATCTCCTAAGAACCAAAGGAAATGTTTTCTTTTCAACTGGGACAATCAAATTTTGGGTCAAGGACAGGAACTCCTCTTCTTGGATTCACAGTAGCCCACACAATGCAACTGGATGGTGACTCATCAGAGCCCCTGCCTTCTCCCAGGCTTGCAGCACCACCTGGCTCCTTGAGTCAATAAAGCCAATTGATCACATTTGGACCCACCCACTGAGGGTCAGAGGGCAAGGGGTGCTGTTAAAACCTGGCTGACTAGATCTGCTTGGACCACTGCGTAAGGGTAGATTGCAAAGGAGTGTCTCATCTGAGGGTAAGTGTGCCTCGTGCATAAAGTGGGGGGGGGCGCAGAGGGAGAGAGAGGAAGAAGAGAGAAAAGGGAAAGAGAAAAGGAGAGGCAAACAGACAGAAGGCAGGGGATTGAGCAGGGTGGGATCCTGAATCTGAATGAGGAGGTCATGGTGAGTGGTCTCAAACAGGTTTCTGGAAATACCCCAGCAGGGAGGCGGCCAATCCTTTTGGAAACCACTGGAGCAGGAAAATGGTGTTGACCTACCTATTGTGTCTGCCCTTTTATTATCAGCAGGTAAGGGAGACTGAAACCATCCTTCAGTACCCAGGCTAATAGTCTCTGTGACTCCTGTCTCCCCCTACTCCATCCTGTCAGCTTTGGTGACCAGCTTTCTACTTTCATTCTGTCAGTGACATATGCAGATAAGCTTCTCGGCTTTTACTTCAACGTGGCTTTTAACCTTCCCTTACTCTCCTCCTCTTGTTCTTACAGGTCTGACTGTTCTGCTTCAAAAATGCAATCAATTACTTGAGGATTTAGCTCTGCCTGTGTCCTTGGTGGCAGCCACAGCCCCAAAGCACAGCCACTAGGCACCAGTCCTCCAGAGCATCTTCTGGGCCTGGGGTGTGCTAAGTCAGGTCAAGAGTAGCAGCGAGTCAGTCCAGAGCCAGGGGACAGGCAAAGAGCCCACATCCTTCCTTCGAAGCAAAGTGTACTCATGAAATTAACATTCCTTTCTCAGCTGGCTCATTTGAAGAGAGTGAAGTTTGAACAGGGTATCAAAGAAAAGTCCAGTCAGGAAATGGAAACCACATCAGGAATTTTAACAGACTCTTTGGTGTGAATAGTTTTTTTTTTTTTTTTTTTTTTTTTTTTTTAACTGGGAATCAGAGAACTGCAGGACAAAGAGGATGCTGAAGCTGCATGGAGACAGGTAACAGGAAGCACTCTCACCCATAGCCAGAGGAACAAGGAACCCAGGAACAGAAGGGAGGCCCTCAGAGATGGAGGCCCGTGTGAGGAAGGATGCTCGCAGTTCAGGCAGCTTGATGAGAACCCTGTGTGTGGGGGGGGAATAAAACCAGAGCCAACTGCTTTACTGAAATGAGCAGTCATTGCCAACAGCACGGCTTGAGTGAGGTTGCTGTGGTGTCAGAGGGCTGGGGTGATGATGGAGGGATGGGATGATGGGTGGCTGGGACAATGGTGGTGATGACCAGAAACAAACAGGAAGAAATGCATACCCTTCCCCTCTTCCTACTTCCTACTTCCAGCTAGCAAAGGAGAGATGGAAGAGCAGGGTACAAAAGGGTGTGTGGGACTCACAATGATGGGATGTGCCTGTAATTCCATCACTCAGGAAAGGGAGGCAGAAGTGCTGGTGTGCCAATCTGACCTGTATAGAAATTCTGAGACTAGAATAGCCTATAGAGTGAGCCTTGTGTCAAAGAAGAATAAGAGTAGCAATAAAAATAAAGCAACAACTTGTACATCAGCCGCTTATTACCTTCCAAGGGAGCAATGGAAATTGCTCAAAGAGACTTATGTCCTTTCTTCCTCTAACCTTCTTTCTCTCCCACCTAATGTTGGGGAGTTGGAAGGAACAAGGGAAGAAGGGAGGAAGAGGTAGTAAGCAACGTAAAATAACTAGAGAGAATAATAAAACAAAATATTAAAAGTCATCATGGTACACAAGTGTCTTCTTGAGAAAACAGTCTGGCACTTGAACAACATAATATTTAGGATGAAAAATAGAGGAAACTTGTGCCCCCAGTAGGCAAGCACAACAGAAAGGGGACTCAAAAGTGTGTGCTTCACCCGATGGGGACAATGTGCTGCCCTGACAGTCACCCCACACATGGACAAAACAGGGGCCACGGCCTGTACTCTGTTGTCAGTCTGTTTCCTTCTCTGCACAAGAAGAAGGGTTTTCAGATTTACTGAATGGGAGTGTGACCATTGTGCTCTGAAACTTGAGCCTCCCCAATCCTAATCAAGACAGCTGGGTCCCTCTGAACACCAACATCTGTGTGTGGATAGCATTGTCTGCTAGCTGGGTGTTATCCTCTGCATCGGGAATATTCTCCCATCTCCCCCAAGCCATGTGTTGCCTTGGAAACATCATGATTCGTACAGAGATCTAAGCAAAGAGAAATAATAAAAATCATAAAATCTCACACTTAAAAGTCTGGTTTTCGTGCCACCAAGGTATTTCACTAACCTCTTCCACTGGATAAAAAGACAGGCAGGCAGAGTGGCTCATACTTCGAGTCTCCCAGATAATTACTAATTAGAGAAAACACACTGTTTTCTGGTCTCTGGGTAATTCAGGTCAAAGTGGAATGAAGCAGACAGCAAAGGACACCGCTTCTGTGAACAGATCCAGCCCCACACCTAATACTGAGATGAAAGAGACAGTTCTTTGTAAGAAGCCATGAAACAGCTTGCCATCACCATGCCAACTCACACGGAAGGAAGGGAGTCCAGGGATCTTCTGAGGAACAGTCCACAAACTCGTAAAAAGTCAGATATTAAATACTCCATCTTTTCAGGACACATGGGCTTTGGCAGAACCACTCAGCTCTGTTATAGATGATTTATATGTAAGAATGAGTGATCTGATAAAACTTTATTTGTAAAAAGAGGCAAGGCCAAATTTGACCCATGGAAGTCATTTGCTGAGCTTTCTCTAGAGTGTAGGCTGGAGATTCCCAGGATGTGACTCTGGTACTCAGGGATGGTCCTGAGAAAACAGGCAGGTTAGTAAGGCTGTTCTCATTGACCTCTTCAGTGAAAGCATTGTGTCCTGTGAACCTGGTTCTGGCCTGAGCACTCAGTGAAGTCCCTGGACTTTATACTTGAGAGAGGAGGACATAATAAACAAGAACACTTCTAGTAAAGACACATGACATAAAGATGATAGATTAATTTAGCTGTGTACCCCATTTTTAAATTGGATTATTTGGTTTATTGGCACTTACTTTTTTGAGTTCTCTCTATATTTTGGATATTAGCCCCTCTATCAGATGCAGGGTTGGTGAAGATCTTTCCCCAATCTGTATGGTGCCATTTTGTTCTTTAGACAGTGTCCATTGCCTGACAGAAGCTTTTGAGTTTATTCTCAACAGAAGAATCTCGAATGGCTGAGAAGCACTTCAAGAACTGTTCAGCATTCTTAGTCATCAGGGAAATGCAAATCAAAACGACTCCGAGATTCCATCTCACACCTGTAAGAATGTCTAAGATCAAAACTCAAGGGACAGCACATGCTGTCGAGGATGTGGATGAAACTGGGTGGGGGGGGGAGCATCTCTGAGACAAGCTGGGGACCAGAGACAGGGTAGGCCCCTGGGAGGAGATGGAAGTCACTCTGAGACTTCTAACAGCTGGAGAGTCGGACACTGAAGAGGCCTCCTTCTAGTTAGGTAGGACTTCTAGAGGAGGGAGGGGATCACCAACCCACCCACAAAACCTTCAACCCAAAATTTACCCTGTATACAAGATATGTAAGGATAAAGATACTGAGGAAATGTCCAACCAATGCCGGGGCCAACCTGAGACCTACCCCAAGGGAGAGAGCCAACCCCTATCATTATTAATGATACTCTGCTACGATTACAGACAGGAGCATAGCATAACTGTCCTCTGAGAACCTCCATGCAGCAGAGGATCCAAACAGAGGCTGAGACTCCCCACCAGTGGAGTTCTGGGTGTCTGGTGGAAGAATGGGGGGAGGAATAGAAAGACCTGGAGGGGACAAGAACTCTACAAGAAGACCAAAAGAAACAACTAACCTAGGCCCATGGGGGTTCACAGAGATTGAATCATCATCAATCAAAGAGCATGCATGAACTGAACTTAGGCCCCTACACATATGTAACCTATGGGCAGTTTAGTCATCATGTGGATCATTTAGCAAGTGGAATGGGGCTGTCTCTGACATGGACTCTGATGCCTGCTTTTTGACCACTTCTCCTTAATGGGACTGAGGTGTCTGGCCTCAGTGGAATAAGATGCACACAGTGCTGATGTGACTTGACATACTGGGGTGGGATTGTATGGGGAGCTCCCTTTTTCTGAGGAGAAAGGAAGGGTCATGGGGGAGAGGGCTCAAGGGCAGGACCCAGAGAAGGGGAGGGGGCTATGATTGGGATGTAAAATGAAAAAAATAAATAAAGGGTTTTTTTTAATGATAGATTAATCCAGTAGGGAAGGGGAGACAGTTTGTCTAACATGGTCATGGACCACTCCTATGCAAACTACCCACTCACATGAGAGTAAAGTTGCCCCAAATGTGGATATTTAGGCAGAGTGGGTTATCAAGTGTCAAGAACCAAATGCAGAGCCTTTGGCAGGGACCAACTGAGTACATCAGAAGAACAGAAAAAACAGTCCAGCTGGAATGAAGAACATAACAAACTAGGCAATGCTGTCAAGGGTTACTGCTGAGGAGAACTTGCAAGACGTAGGACATCTCTGTGACCTCACCTGGCTCCCACAAGACCCTCACCTGCGGCACTTGGGGGGCTCTGGCTCTTGTTTGATGGTTCCTTTATCATGTATCTGGGGGCTGGCAATTAGTAGGACTCATTCTGTCAAGTAAACACAAGAGCTTTGTCGCCAGGCAGTTGAAGATGGATTTAAGTAAAATAAAATGATTCCAGAGTAGGATATGAGGTTCCTACCAAGTGTTATCTTATTGTCTCCCTTGATGAAAATCAATGTTGAGATCCAGAGGAAATCATCTGCCTGGTTCAAGGTCCTGTTCCCAGAATGAATGAACAAAAAAAAAAGGAAAAGCTGCTATCTCCTTCAGTTCCTATTTTCACTGCTACAGCAATGGTCTTCAAAGTTGGAATAATCGAACACACAGGTTAAGGAGACACTGAAACCTAGGTAAGAAGGCCATAGATTATGGAAATGACAATACCAGGTCAGGTCCACACTGTCACTAATGGCAGCAGAGGGGACATCTCCAACATCCGTGTCAGAACTGTGAGAACAGACTGAACAGGTGATGCTATTTTCAAAAAGGATAATGAGGTAGATTCCAAAACCACCTCCTCCAAGCTGAGCATCACTCTCCAGCCAAATCAGAAAGTGCTGAATGATATTTTAAACTCAACATCTAGTGAGCAAGAGTGAAGAGGAACTCATGGCAAGCAGTGCAGTTCAGGGACACAAAACTCACATGGTCACCCCAACACCCTTTTGAAAGAGTGTCACATGCAACAGAAGCTGACCATCCCCATGTTAAGCTTGGATACCAGGTTACCCACTGCACGAAGCATACACCATGTCTGCCTCCATTAGTTCAGGGAGAAGCCTTCGTAACATGTTACTGGCTCTCCCCAGGATCCTGCTCAATCCTTTTTCCATACTCTTTATCAGTGAGTTGGGTAAAGATTTGGGATCCCTATCTAATTATATGTTGTGTGATGAGGACCTAATCTGGCTGAAACTAATAGATAAATAAATATTCACTGTTTCACAAGTTAACCTGAAAATACGTACTTAAAAATAGTCAATTTACAGCCTTCTTAGCACAGTATACATTGTGCCGGTCTCATAAAAATAGTCAACTGGGCTGGTGCATGCTTCTAATCCTGTCACTCCTGAGACACAGAAGCAGGCAAATCTCTATGGATTGAGGATAGCCTGGTCTACATAGTGAATTCCAAACTAGCTAGGAGCACATAGTGAGATCTTGTCTAATTAATTAATTGACTGATTGATTGATTAATTGATAATAAAGAGTCAATTGGCCACAGGTATTGATCTTTTATCCTTCTCAGACAAAGAGAATTGGAAAGGGGAATGTCAGTGGATGTGAGATTTTAATAAATGTTTGCCTGTCTAGACCTGGAACCTTGGTGAAATTTAAGATTTGATAACAGCAGCCATGAGGAAGATCAGACAAAACCAACACAGGAGTCCTGGCCTGTCTTTCTCACTGGACATGCAGAATGTAGAAGCTAAATTCTTGACTACCCCACCCATCACCACCCTTCCCCTGGTGACATTCTTTTCTGAAGAAATTGAACAATTCCAAACAAAAGATTCATAGTGAAAGCTGGGTTTCCCCTAGTACCAGCCTCCTCACCAACTGCTCAAGAGAAGTACTGCCACAAGACAAACCATGGTGACACACAAAACCATCCATCTGAATGTAACACCTTATTATTAGATTTGGAAGGGCAACCTGGAAACTCTTTGAAAAGAGTCAATGTGAAAAAGAGGTGACACCCAACTGAGAGAAAGAAGGAAGCTGAAGGAAACAGAACAACAAAGGAGGCAAAGGCTTGGGGAGAAAAAGCACACCTACTAATTTTCCTTTTATTAAAAAAAGAATAACATTGCAGCCAGGCACACATTTTTATTCCCAGCACTGGGAAGTAGAGGGAGGCAGACTTCTGTGAGTTCAATACCAGTCTTGTCTACACAGTGAGCTCCTGTCTCAATCAATTAGTCAGTCAATCAAACAAACAAAAACAGCAATTGCATGCCCAAAGGAACATAACACTTTGAAAAAGGATAGGAGAGACAGGTGTCAAAATTAAAAATGAGACAAAAACAATGAGTTGGTGGATAAAGTAGAAAAAGTCTAAGAAGCAAAGAAGTATCTGAAAATAAGAGGATAGAGCAGAAGATTCAACAAGGAATGAAAAGGACCAATGGCTAGAAAGAATTCCTGAGGAAGAGACCAGCTGTTAGAAAGGGGGATGAGAGAGGACGAACAGGGACCAAATAAATGAAGTACCCTGGATGGAGGAGCCACATTGGCCATCACCAGGGTCGCAAAGGATCCCACCAGGGCTTCGAAGCCCTAGTATTCAAGACCAACCGCTAAACAGCTTGAAAGAAAACTCAGGGAACCACTTAAAAAAACCAAGCTCAGACAGGCAAAGACTCTCAAGAAGAAAGTTGTATCTTGAGACAGTATTTCTCAAGCACCATCTTTAGATATGGCCAAGGACCAGACTTTGTTCTCAGTCTGCCAGAGAGTGCTATGGAACAGACTAAAGACCAACACCAAAGAATTACTAGCAACAAATAAATTCAGAGAAGATACATAAATTAAAAGCCCACAGTTTTACTATCAGCCTCAATAGACAAGGAAAAAAAAGGACTCAATCATAATAACGTAGAAATATCTGCCGTTTCTGCTTCTGTGCTCAGAAAGAAAGCATGCTGAATTTCAAAATAATGTCAGACAAACGAAGGAGTTCAACTTCCCAGCTCTGGAGGCCTACACTTCAGTTGTGAGGTCAGTTTTGCCACCCAGAACCTCTGTCTTTTCTCCGATGGGGCCTCCCTCCAAAGTCACAAGTGTAAACTGAAGGCTTAAAGAAGTTAAGACGGCCTTGGGAGCAAGGTATCAGAAAGAAGACTACGTACCTCCACCTTTGAGGGGTCCTCCCTAGTGCGTGAGGCTCAGCTATTCTCAGGTTCAGTCTCAAGCCTGTCCCTCTCAGACCTCCAGACAGTGAAGGCAAAAGTGGCCACCAGTGGTCAGCTTGGTGTCTCATCTCCTGAGGGTTGCTGGGCCTTACCCTCTTTCAACACACTGGTGGTCCTAAGAACAATAAAAACTCTAAAATATTTGTATTCCATTCAAGGGAACACCATATTTTCTCTAATTATCCCCACTGCTAAAATCATTTTGTTGTGTGCTTTTTGAGCAGGAGGAAGGGGTGGAGAACCAAATTAATTCCTTGGCAACAAAAACCTAATTAATCAAAACTGGTTCTCAGTCATCCGCAGCCTCTTTAGCCCGTGGAAGCAGCAGCCAAAAGGAAACAGGAACATTTAACTTGACAGGAAAAAAAAAAAAAAAAAGAAGATGAGTCAGGTGTGTCCAAGGATAGCAGTTTCCAAAGATTCTCAAAGGAGGCAAGGCAACTGACAGAGAAGATGGTCTCCTAAGTCTGCCTTAGGTTGAAATATGGAGCCCCAGGTTGGTGATGCCTGGCTGCATGACTTTGAGCAAGTCTGGTTACCCGTCTTTGGTGGTTAATCTTCTTGCTCCATTGATTAGGTTTAGAATCACCATTAGGTTTAGAGACCCATGCCTGGGTGTTTCCAGAGAACTTTAACTAAGGTGGGAGGGACTCACCCTGAAAACCCGGTAACACCAACCCATAGTCCGGAGTTCCAGGATTGAATAAAAAGAAGAAAGTGAGAATTGGTCTGAATTATTGAAGATAGAGGATGAGAACACAACTCACTTCCTTCAAGTGCAAGTTACTGGAGGATCGCGTCTCTGTCTCACCAGGAAACTACTGAAATTCCTGTGGGATCAAGCAGAATTTTATAAGAACATAATGGATGAAGAGGAGAGGACCTATGGTGGCTGTGAAGGCCCTGATGCCATGTATGTCAAATTAATATCTTCTGATGGTCATGAATTTATTGTCAAAAGAGAACATGTGTTAACATCAGGAAAAATAAAGGCAATGTTGAGTGGGCCAGGGCAGTTCGCTGAGAATGAAACCAATGAGGTCAGTTTTAGAGAGAGTCCTTTGCACGTGCTACTGAGAATGAAACCAATGAGGTCAGTTTTAGAGAGAGTCCTTCGCACGTGCTATCAAAAGTATGCATGCATTTTACTTACAAGGTCCGCTACACTAACAGCTCTGCTGAGATTCCTGAATTCCCAGTTGCACCTGAAATTGCACTGGAACTGCTGATGGCTGCGAACTTCCTAGATTGTTAAATAAAATAAATTATAATAATAATAAAAAAGAAGAAGAAAGTGAACTGAGTACCAGGTTCTGGTGGAGGAGGGTCTAATACGTTGATTCTGAAAGGCTGATTTCAATGCTGATATCTGGTTACCGCCCCTTCTAAGGCATTCTCTTGATTGATTTAAAAAAGTTGCCAATTAGCTGGGCATAAAGAGTATAGGAAGGTGGGACTTCCTGAGATGGAAACAGGAACCCTGCGTTTTACACAAGGGAATCTCTCTTTCCGCCAGGAGACATGGAAGCAGACAGACACGTCTGAGAGGTCTGTAAGGTACAACAGGCCACTTGGCTGTTTGGGATTAGGTGGTCCAGATTAATTTAGATTATCTAGTTGAGAGTCTGCCCAGCTAAGGGCTAAGCGTTGAAACAGTAAAGGGTCTTGGTGTATTTAATTATTGAAGAAAGGGCCCTGACGGCTTATAGGCCTACAGTCAAAGCAATCCAGGCCCATCGGCCTTGCTGAACCCCTGTGGTTGGCCCTCCAGGTCGCCGGCAATTCTGCTGGTCTAATATAACAGTTTATGTTATTAGTAAATATCCAGCAGCTGCCCCACCAAGCTGCCCCACCAGGCCTATAGGCTTCTAAGTCAAGTCAGGCCTGCCACTTTCCCGCCAGGCCACCGGCTGCTCTGCTGGCCTAATATAATAACTTATCATTATTAATGAAGATATTAGTTAACAGAGTTTGGATTGCAGGTGGTGTAGGCCACCCTTGGTCCAAGGCTTTTTCCCCAGGACAAGTCAGGCTCCCAGTGCCGGCCTCCCACCACCCCACTAGCTACTCCACCAGCCTAATCTTATAGTTTATACTTATTAATAAATACAATTGATAACTAAGTTGCAGTTTCAAGTTTCCATCTCTCTGCCTCCTAACTGCAGATGCAATATGATCAGCTGCCTTCAGCTCCTGCAGCCATCTTCTCCACCATGATGGGCTTGTGTGCTTGAGCTGTGAGTGGAAATAAGTCCTCCCCTAAGTTGCTTCCTGTCTGGTATTTGCTCCCAGCGATGAGAAGAGCAAGTAATACACCCTGTACCCCCTGCCAGCTGCCCATTTATACAACAGGAATAACAGTGTCCTCTCAGTGTCAGTCGGTGGGGAGATGGGGTGGTGTCAGCTGAACCTTCTCAGCATGGGCCACATTGCAAACACTGAGCTGCTGATTGTTATTTATTTACCTGCAACCCTGGCTGCCATTACAGAAATTGGATATTTTGAGAAATTTTAAAATTCTTCCAGAAGTTTCTTTCTATTTCTTATGTTTTTAGAAATATACTCTGAAGGGATAACCAGAGATGCTTGAAGTGATCAAACTGTGGAGATGTTTACCATGCTGCCTACTCTAGCTGAAGCAAGGAAACCATCCAAGTATGGCATAAAGAGGACTAGGCAAGACGCACCATGGTGCACCCATACAGCAAGCAACCATTCCTCACATCCCTGCCAAGCTGGGATGCTTACTAATGAAATGTGTGCTTTGTGGCTAAACAGGGAGGCCCAGCCAGCCAGCTGCCAGCTTCCACAGTGCAGCTCGCATTTATTTTTATCAAGTATTTTCTACCTGTGTGCACATAGACAGAGAAAACTTCCTGGAAGGGGAATGTTTTGTTTTGTTCTTTAGGGTTTGTATGGTTTTCCTTTCACTCAATACTTTTCAATTTCTTTGTAATGAGACTAATCTTTGTGGTTTGAGAACCAACATGTGGGTTTCAACATATGAGTGTTGCTGAAAGAGGCCTGGGCGCTTCTGAAAGGAGCAGGCACTCGCTGTCTTCACTGGGTCTGCTTCACATCAATGCTCCCTGTTTGGCCTCTAGAATATTAACCTTTCAATCTCTGTCTTCAGAGTTCTGCCAGCCAGTCAAGAAGACTTTCTCAAATATGATGAAGCTTGAAGAACTCCCCATAGCATCCTCCCAGCAAAACCGCCTTCTCCACCTGTGCTGGAATCTGGTCCTGATGCTGGGTACTATCTGTCAACACCAGTGCGGAGTACTACCTGATATACTTTCTCTTTCCTTCCTTCCTTCCTCTCCTCTCCCTTCTCTCTGCCACTCTTTCTTCTCTCCTCTCTCCCTCCCTTCATTCTCAAAGTCAGGTGATGTAACTATGTGAAGATTACCTGGCTGCCTATCTTCCCCCTCCACTTTCCTGACATCACAGAGTACCACATGCCACTAAGAGTTGAAGAAACCCTCTCCTATTTCATCCTATCTTCACAGCAGCCCTCAGAGGGAGGGATATAGAGCTGCCCCTACACTCATTGAGTGAGCGATGTGCAGTGAGGCTCAGAGAGATGATGGGCAGGTCTTTACTCCAGCTCTATTGCAGCTCGGAAGAGGCTCCTCCCTCAAGCTGGGCTGCAGGTCAGATCTGGTTCCTGAGGCAGCAACCTGAGCAGGAAGCAAGATCCAAACTGTAATTGCTCTCACAACTGAGGATCAGCTGGGGAAACTGAGCTACAAAGAAGAGCAGAACTGGGAGTGAAGGGGACAGGGAGAAAGGAGAGAAGAGAGAGAAGGAAACAGAAAATGCATATATAAGCAAAACATCACTGTTGAGGCTCTATCCTGTTTCCCTATATGATTGGAGCCTAGAATAATCCTGTCATTAAGCCTGGAGAATATAGTTTCAGGACAAGATGGTGGTACAGACCTTTAATCCTAGCACTTGGAAGGCAGAAACAAGCAGATCTGTGTGAGTTTGAAGCCACCCTGGGCTACATAGTAAGACATCATTCAAATTCAGGATCCCCTGAATCTCCATGAAGAGCCCTTGGAAAGTTCCAGAAAAAATTTAAAACCAAGAATTGAGTATAGCTAGACAAAGCAGGGAGACAAAAATACTGTTCTAAGAATTCCTGGCTCTTACAGAGAGCCTTTCTAGCATGTTTCCACAGACTGGTGTTGATGGTGGAATGCCATTTCTGTTTGGCAAAGCTGAGAACCACTTTTAACACAAGGTAGGATGTTTTATCTGTAAGGGTAAAAGAGAAAAGAGTAAAAAAAAAAAAAATCAGAATAACCACAGACTCCTCAGATCAGTTAGGCTTGGGTATTCTACATTTATTCATTTGATTCAACAAATGTTGCATGGGTTTCAGTAGGCTGAGTGATAAATCAGGTTACCATGAGGCTGGCCTCTTGAGCTCACCCTCTAACCATCAGGTTCCTTCGTGTGGTGTTTTGGAGTTCCTAGAAGTTGCCAGTCATACTAACAGCTCTGGCCACAGATCTTCTTTCAAAGCTTTGCTAATCTTCTGTCCAAACATGGAGTCTATTACCCTCATTTTGTCTCTGGGTGAGCAGATGACAAGTAGAGCCCCCACGGAATTGATGCTTCCTGTCGTCTGGAGCTGAGGGGTAGAAGAGGACAGGACTCCTTCCACCTGCTTTCCTTTGGGGATCCCCTCACTCAAGGGTGGGGAGGAAACACCAGGCAGAGTCAATGCAGAGAGACCCCTTGGAAAGGCTTGTATAGAGAGGAACCGAGGCTCCCAGTCCCAAGCCAGCTTCAGATGCAGGACACAGGATTGAATGAACTGTCAAGTGTCTTGGACACTGTAGAAATTCTGGACATTGGGGACTGGACTCAGGTCGTTTCTCCTGTTCTTTGTCTGTGACCTATGGAGTCTGTGAGCCTGACTAGTGAATTGTCCTATACCCCTAATTTGCAGAGTAATTTGTTACTCAGCCATGGGAACTGAGACATCTTGGCTCTTGACCAGAGTATGGCATTGGAGAATTCAAAGACCTCATTTTTAAAACCCAGCCCTGCCATTTCCCAGCTATAAGGTCCTAGCAAAGTTACTTAACCTGTATAACCCTCACTTTTCCTTTCTGTAGAGTAGAGACAACATAAACCTCGCATGGCTGATTTAGGCAAAATCACACTGTGCATTAGGCACAACCCTAACAGATGTGGAAACAGATGTTGCTATGGGTAGCCTGGGAACACTCTGGTCATTTGTGGGCACTCAAGTTGTCAGATAAGCATTCTTGAAACAATGAGATAGATGAGCCTGCCTTTGCCCAACCTGGACCAGAGAGAGGAAGTGTTGGATGAGGGTGAGGCCACAGGGTTTTCACCCCATGAACCCCTCATGCTAAGACTAGGTGTGCATGAGCTGCCTTCTTTCTGCCTCACATGCTAGCAGCCACTGTCTGGGGGCTTCTTAGGGTCACCAGGAGTTCTTCTTTGCTCTGGAAACAATCCTGCCCCAGTGACCCAGTTTCTGTCCACTCCAACCTCCTAGAAGGTAGCTCACCAAGACAGCTGCTGAGAATCCAGAAAAATTCCAGGCCCTACAGCTAGGGACTCTTCCCACACCTCCAATCCCACACCTCTCTGGCATGAGCTTTGCCCCATAGCCATTCCCATATCTGCTCTTTGTATCTTCTAGGTTGCCTCAGCCTGAGCCACAATGTTCACTGATGCTTCACTCTGGTTTGTCATCTGGCACGTCCCCATACCTGACCTCAACTCAACTGTAGCAGCAATAAGCAGCTACCACATATCAATTACCCATGCCACACATATTCTACATTATCTCATGTATACCCCACAAGTGTCTGAAAAGTTGGAATTATTGGTCCTGCTCAAGACAAAGAACAGATGCTATTTGGAGAAAGATCATTAGACGAAGAACGTCAACAAGCTGGCTGGTGGTAAAAACACTAAAATCAGCACTTTTTTTTTTTTTTGAGACAGGGTATTGTGTAACTCAGGCTGCCCTTGAATTCTCTGGATAGCCTGAGTTGACCTTGAACTCCTAGTCTTCCCAAGTGTGATTAAGGGCATATATTACACACAGCTTGCTCAGGACATTCTTAACTCTGTTTTGTTACAAACAAGGAGCATGTGCACCACCCCGCCTCCCCCACCCCCATCTCCACTAGCATTTGTCTCCATCATCATCATCATGATGGTCGCTCTACTTCTCTCTGACCTAGGGTCTTTCTCAAGAACTTTCAGGGATCTGTCTCTCCAGTGCTGTCTACATGACCTCCATTAGCTCCCCCCCCTGCCCCGTAGACACAGCCAGGACACCCCCACTTCAGTTCCAAAGGCCAGGCTCCCCAGGACGATGCAGATACTTGAAGCGGATCGGCCTTAGGTAACAAGAATAAGACAGGTTACCATGAGAGAATTTATAGCAGCCAGAAAGCACAGAGGCAGGCCCTGGGATGGCTTCCCTGGCCCAGGCCTTGCTCTGGTGCTTCGGGTCATGAGTTAGATCCATAGATAAGGTCTCACCCCAGAAGCTTTCTAGTTCCTAAGGTAGACAGTGTGAGAAAGCGTGTCATTTCCTAGACCATCTTTCCATTTATTGCTGCTAATTATCAAAGCAATTGCCAAGCCCTAGCCTTCAGTTCTTCTGGGAAGAACTTATCTCCACCTGTCATGGATCTAACCTAACTAGACAAGGTAACACTGCAGGTGCTAAATAAGCTTGAGCCCATGAATGCAGGCATGCGTGCTCTAGCTCACTATGTGTTCCATGAGGAAAAGCCAGGTCTGAGTTACCTGTCACTATACTCTTGAAGCCTGACATTATTCTTTGCATAAAACTCCCCTTCCTCTTCTTGCTTGGATGCTCTCCATAGTCTCTGCTTGCCCCTGTGTTGCTAATGTCCCTACTGCACTATGCCACATCTCTCATTAACACAAGCCCCTCTGTTGGCAGAAAGTAGCCACCAGATGCCAGCTAAACCTCTCCATCTCCAGTCTAAACATGCCCACTTCCCCAGCATCCCAGCCCACTCTGGGGAGTTCCTCTCCTCTCTCCACTGGCCTCAACTATCACCTTTGTAGAGGAGTCTCCAGAGGATGGCTCCCTGTCTAGCTACCTCTTGACATTCTCCTATGGTGATGCTGCTAGTCCCCTGAGATGGGGATTATTATGGTCTAGGGGTAATCTGATGAGAGCATGGTACTGGAACGTGACAGAAGGAAAGATAACCCTGAGAAGAATACCTTGGTGGACTAGCAGACAGGTTTAGAAAGTAGAGAAAAGAGATTGGTTCCATATGGGCCTGAGTTAAGCCCACAGTAGAGCCTGATGCATCAGATAAAGGACAGGGGAAGATGGTGTCTGGAAAAGGTCCAGGCCTTCTGTCAGCATGAGTGGATGGCTTTTAGGAAAGATGGAATGCAAAGGCAGGAAATCAGATGAAAGGCAGGAAAGTGGAAAAGGCATGCTGTACTCAAGGGACTAACAGTATCAGCCCAGGACAACATCAGGCAGTGGCTACAGGAGCCATCTTCTGGGGAACCCTCTACAAAGATGACAATTGAGTCCAGTGGAGAGAGGAGAGGAAATCCCCAGAGCAGGGTGGGATGCTGGGGAGGCAGACAAGTTTAGCCTGAAGATGAAGAAGCTTAGATGGCATCTGACAGCCACTTTCAGGGACCAGAGGGGCTTGCCATGTGAGGGAAGGACGTGCCATGATGCAGTGGGGACACCAGCCTGGCAAGGAGCTGGGTAGGACATCTGACTGGGATATAGATGCTCAACAGCCCAGAAGGAGGACCCAGGACCAAAGCTGCATAGTCAGCGGGGTGCAGCTGGCAGCCCAGCAGCAAACTTTTTCTTCTAAATGTGGGGCAGAGGAACGGAGATACGGATTTGCTGTCATCGAGAATCTTCCATCTGGGACAGAAATGCTGATCTCCGCTAACTTCATCACCATCCACCCCAGCTCTTTAGTCATCTCTCTCCCTCCAGTAACAATCAGCAGCACCTTATCATCAACTGACACCTTCCTTCTTTGTGTACCCCTGTATTATTATCCCTTGCCACAAAAACAGACTGTATGGACACTGGACTGTGTCCTCCACAAATTCACATATGGAAGTCCTAATTGCTGTGTGATGGCATGGGGAAGTAGGGCCTGTTTGATCCTAGGTTGAGCCCCAAAGTTGGGACTGGCATTCTGAGAAGAGAAAGAAACTCGGGCTCACGTTTTCCCCTTATATGGGGAAGCCAGGTGGCAACACCCTTCTGGCACAGTGACCTTGGACTTCTCAGCCTCTAGAGCATGAGAAATAAATGTCTTGGTTGAGACACCTACAGAGTTCTGCTTCAGTACCCCGAACTGGCTTATTGAGAACACTCGGTGGGTTTGAAGTGTCTGGAGCAAGAATCCAAGAGAAGCTACCTGGGTCTCTCTCGGTCTTGGGTCTCACAGACTGTGCTAGAGATTCTGGCTGGGGCCACTGTGCCCTGAAGGTTAACTAGGGATACTTTCTTCATGATCTAACCCTGTGGTTGTTGCAGTGAGCTTCTGCTTTGCCATAGCCTGCTAGTCAGAGGCCAACACTGGCTGCCTGTAAAACGGTTTTTCCCAGAGTGTCCTCCAACATGCCAGCTGCTTCACCAGAACAAATGAGAGTCAAAGGAAGCTACTAAGAAGGAAGGGCATATCCCCATGTCATCCCATCAGAACTGGCGTGCTATGCCCTCATTCTCTGTCTAGTGAGTCACCAGGTCTGGGCTGAACACGAGATCAGAGAATTATATAAGTTTGTGGTCCCAACATGAACCGTGGCTCACCAGGAGCCATGTTATGAACACCTGCATACTCTTTTCTCTTATCATCCCCAAATACAAGCTTTCTGAATGCACTTTCAAGCAACAGAGGATCTTCCATGGAAACAAGAGCCACATCAAGTTCATGATGTCTCCCTTGAAGTCCTGCTCCAGTTCCTGACCAGCGTACATCTGATATACATATTTAAGGAAACGGAGTAAACTATAAGATCCCCGTATTGCACCCTAAAATGTATGTTTGGCTTTTTTATTTTTACTTTTAACTGAGGAATAATCAAATATACTTCTGAGGTAAATGTTATATTTTAATATATGTATATAACATAGAATTATTAAATCAAGATAATTAACAGATCTATAACCTCACACACTCAACACTTTTGGGAAAGAGAAAACATTTAAAATCTTCCTTATAAGCCAGTCGTGGTGGCGCATGCCTTTAATCCCAGCACTCGGGAGGCAGAGGTAGGAGGATCTCTGTGAGTTCAAGGTAAGCCTGGTCTACAAAGTGAGTCCAGGACAGCCAGGACTATTACACAGAGAAGCCCTGTCTCAAAAAAACCAAAAAAAATCTTTCTTATATTAAATATTTTTTTAAATTATGTGAACATGGTGGGGGTATATGCAGATAAGTGTAGCATCCACAACGGCCAAAAGCGGGTGTTGGGACACCCAGAGCTGGAGTTACACCCTATGCTGTGAAGTGAACTTGGATCCTCTACAAAAGCAGTACATGCTCTTAACAGCCCACCCATTTATTTTTTCCAGCCTCTTTCTTAGAGGTTTTGAAGTAAATACATTATCACATGCTTGCTGAATGAATGAATTTCCTTTGGAGAATATTGATACCTAAACCACTATAAAACAATTTAGGTGTCTGAGTAGCTCTGAGACTGTCAAACAAAAACCAAACAAATGAAAAACAGAAGTGTTAAAGCAACTTACCCTCAAGTCCTGTTTCCCAACCATGTGTCCAGGGCCCACTTTGCAGAAGCTTAAATAACTTAGGAATCCCCCTGGAAGGTCTGTGACAAGAGAGATTGTTGTCCCTGGAGAAAGAGACAGAAAGCAGACCTTTATTCTTTTCCAGACTGTGGCAGGGGCTCCAGAGAGTTTAAAATTTAAATTTACATAATTGTTTCCTCTTGACTGGCTCCCCCTACCCTGCTAAGGCTGATGTCCTAGAAATGCATTTCCCAGTGACAAGTATATTGTCCACATAGATCAGATCTATGGTCTGCAGCACATTGATTGGCAGGTCTATTAAAAAACAAAGAGCTTCCAAAATGAGCAACTTTGGGGACCAAAAAGGGAAAGCTATAAGAACATATCCTTCTCTCACCCCAACCCAGGCTGTTAATTGTGCGACAGAGCCTCTGGATAAATTACATGGAACAGATAAACAACACTAGCTGTGTTTATTAAAAGAATAGCAAGTGGCTTAGGCCTTCATGGATAAGCCTCACTGTAATCACTGTATTTATTTCACACCCAAAAGCCTGTCTGGGTTTCTTTTCAGCCTCATAAACTCATTATGTTAAGTGTGGGCCTCCATAGAATGAAGGCTTTTCTATATGTTAATTTATTTTAGTAAATAATTATTCTGTTTGGGTGAGGGAATACATGTCTCTATAATTTAATAATTGGGAGGCTATTAACATGTGATTAATAGGAGTCATAAACAAACACTGATAGTTTAAAATTACTTTTTTCACTCTGAATCAATGTGATAAAGAGAGCTGGTGAGGTGGGAGGGAGATTTTCCTCCCTCCACCTCTCACTCCTGGGAATAGAAAATATTTTTTTCTTCTTGGTGTGAGAGCTGACTATAACACCTAGAGATCTTCTCTTCAGAGGGGTGTGTGTGTGTGGTGTGTGATGTGTGTGTGGTATACGTATGATGTATGTTTGTGGTGTGTGGTGTGTGTGTGTGTGTAGTGTGTGTGTGTGTGGTATGTGTGCGTGTGTGGTAGGAGTGTGTGTGTCTGTGGTATGTCGTGTGTGTATGGTATGTGTGTGTGGTATGTGTAGGGTGTGTGTGTGTGTGTGTGTGTGTGTGTGTGTGTGTGTGTGTGTGTACTGAGAAACAGAAGAACTAAAGAAAAACAAGGAGGTAGCAGCACAGAGTGGCAGGTCCTTCTAGGCCAGAGATCCCCAAGCACTCATCAGAATGTATCTCCTCGGTGTTGTCCTAGACATCCTCCTCCCACAGCAGCTAGAATAGCTCTGAAGAAAACTGACAAGAAAATTGCAAATGCTGGCAAGGATATGAAGAGGTGTGACCACTCGTGCTCTTGGTGGAAGATGAGTCAGTGCATCCAGAATAGAGAGTAGTATGGGAGTTCCTCAGAAAACTAAAAACTAAGCTGGTCATAAGAGTCTCTACACAACCATGGTGTGGCCAAAGGAAATGAAAGCCACACCATGTGTATCAGAGAGACCTAATACACACCCCATGTTCATCACCATTCTAGTCATAGTAGTCACAGTATAGAAACCAGGGGCCAGAGAGCCGGCTGGGTGAGTAAATTGTGCAAGCATGAGGACGTGGGTTCAGATCTTCAACATCCACTTAGAGGCGCTTATCTGAAGTCCCAGAGCTGGGGGAGGTTGGGGTACACAGAGCCAAAGAGCAGGCTGGGGAGGAAAGGGTTATTTGGCTTATACTTCTAGATCACAGTTGTTCACTGGGGAAAGTCGGGGCAGGAACTCAGCAGAAAGTGAAGCAGAAACCACAGAGGAGCCTGTGTACTGGCTGTCATGTTTCCGCTTATGGTCAGCCTGCTTTCTTATACAGCCCAGGCACACCTGTCCAGGGTGACACCACCCACAGTGGGTTGGGCCCTTCCACAGCAATCAGCAATCAAGAAAATTCCTCACGGCCTTGCCAGAGGTCAAGCTGATGGAGGCATTACTCAACAGAGGTGCATGCTTCACAGGTGACTCCATGTTGGCTTGACAATTAAAAACTAACCAGCATAGTATGTGACATCTCAAAGCCTGGGGTCAGTTGAGAAACAAGCCTGCAGAGAGCTGTATTACAATACTAAGAGTGATAGTCCTCCACTGGAGACAGGAGGTGAGAGCCTGGGCTGAGGTGCCTGCTAGGGAGGGCTCCCTGCAGGAGGTATCTTCATGGGGACTCTTGCTGCACTTGCATGTGGGTATCCCCACACACAGAGAGACATAAGACTATTATTACCTGTGTTTGGTTCACTGGTAAATGGAACAGAAAAACAGGGCACAAACGAAGCATTAACCCCTCACATAATTCTTTCTCCCCAGACAAGCCAAGGCCCTGAAAACAGGCTCCAGTGACAGCACAGACCTGGGGAATGCCATTTTTACTGGACATTTAGTACATTTTAGTAGTGACGTGAGTAAATGAAGTTCATCTCAGACTCTGAAAGGATAGGACCAAGGATCCTCAACAGCCAAATGGCCAGGACTGAGGGAAGGCAGAAGCCTAAACCCTATCTATCACATCTGTGACTGCACTGAAAAGAGTCTGCACTGGGTCTCTCTCTGCATATCCTACAGCCAAGAGCCATGCTGCAAGAAAGTGTTCACAGTGACCTCGATGTGCTTGGGATGGGAGGCGCAGAAGAGGGGACACACACATATATGTGTGTGTGTGTGTGTGTGTGTGTGTGTGTGTGTGTGTGTGTGTGTTTTGTCCAGCTAGAGCTGGGGGTTTATGGGGTTACAGCACATTCACCAGTCAGTTGCCCAGATGACTGTGAATAAAAAGACCAGACCTGCACAACTGTGCAAAGAGCAGAACACCACCACAGAAGACTCATTCACTATGGCTTCAGAAAAAGAGAAAGAGGAGAAGGCAGACATGGATTCTGCTCACCATCACAGCCCAGAGAAGACTCATCACGAAACACGGTGGTAAAGTGACTCAGTCATTCACCCCCCCTGAGAACTAAGGGAAAGATGATGTTCAGAAGAGGCAAAGCGTAGCTGAGCTGGGTGGTGTATGCCTGTAGTCTCATCTACTGAGGGGGCTGAGCAAGGGAGGTGACAAATTCAAGGCCCGCCTGGGCTATAGAGTCCGGTCAGGAACAGCTGGAGAAACTCAGCAAGAACATGTCTCAAAAAACAAGAAGGAAAGATAATGAGGAGGAAAGCAGAGAGGAGACATTCATTGGTAGGGCAATCGTGTAGCATGTGTTGAGGCCTCAGCTCATGGTGTTTTAAAAACAAACAAACAAAAAACCGGAAGTGCTAAAGTACAATGTTGCAAAGTAGGAAGGTGTGACCATGCAGTTGCATCTACCAAGTAAATTGAATTCTCCAACCCACTCCCTCCCTCCCAACCAATGATGATAGACTTCAGGCAGACAGGAGGTGAAGAACCCAAACAAAACCCCTTCTATACTATAGGAAGGACAGTGATCTAGCCAAAAGAGCATCCTCTCAGAAGGACCTCAGAAAAATGGCTTTGGACTCCAGCTTGCTGTTTCTTCCTCTGTACTGTGGGGCCATTCCAACCAGCCTCAGCCTGGGTTTTGTCCTTTAAGCCATTGCTGTGTATATATAGGAAGAGCTTCAGTATTTCCTGGGTGCAAATCTTACTGGCACTCAGCAGCAACAGCCCATAGATAGGGATGTTGCATGATGCTGGGAAGGCTAATAAGAGATACATACGAGAATGTAGTGGAGGATGTCGCAGTTGCTTCTATTTTTAACAGGTGAAGATAAAGTCCCAAGAGCCCAAGTTATCAGTAAACAGGAAACAGAACTGGAACCCCTGACTGCTCATTCTGACTCTTGGCTGCTAAGTTGTGCTATCCACATGGGAAGAGTGTTGAGCATTTCTTAGGTAAAAGTCTTACTGGCATCCAGGAACAGCATCCAGAAGGGATGTTATATGGATACTGGGAAGACCTGTAAAGCTACACTCTGCCATGCTTTGTTCTCAGTTCTTTTCGTGTATGACCTGTTTTGATCTGTTTTGCCCATGTGGCAAGTCAGCGAGACAAGGGAGTGAGGTTGCCATCCTGATCTCCACAAAGGACGAAACTGAGGCAAGGGGGTATGAAAAGCTGCCTGGGCCCACACATTCAGCGAGCAGCTTCTGTCTTCTGGGGGAAGTCGTCTTGTTGAGAAGAGTGCTCTGAGTGTTCTGAGACAATGGCATCAGACAGAGCTGGCTAGGTTTCCCCAGGAAAGAAGTCACCTCCATGGATGTAGAGGAAGCTTGGCCTCTGCTTCCACATACCGTGGTTTCCTTTGATTTGAAGCAAATCCTGTGATCTATTTTGTGGTCCAATATCACTTTGATCCTTTCTTCCTCTCCAAAAGGTTCACCAAAATTTGTCCTGGACACAGGAAGACTCCTTGTACTTACTGACTGTGATGAAATATCTTACAGGAACTTACAGCAGGAAGGGTTTATTTTGGCTAACTGTTCCAGAGGGATACAAACACACCAGGTGGGGCAGAGGCATGGCAGCAGGAGCGAGAGGCTAAGAACTCACAGCTTCAGCCACAAGCATGAAGCAGAGAGAGAAAATTGGAAGTGGGGTGAGGTGTTTAAATCTCAAAGTCTACCCCCATGGTGTCCCAGCAGGGTGTCCCCTCCTAAACCTCCCCAAATAACACCACCAACTAGAAGCGAGTGTCTAAACACCTGAGTTTAAGGGGGATATTCTCATTCAAACTGCCACACGCATCCACCTGGAGTCCAGAAGCACTTGGCAGGGTTAGAGAGCCCTTTTGGCTACCAAAAGGATATTAGGACTCTAGACTCCTGACATCGGTTGCTGACTGTGTGGAGTAGAACTAACATCCTAATACAGCCATCATTCCCAGCATGCTTCTGTGGAGAAGCATTTGACCCTATGTAGTCAATTTTTACAATTCTGGGTACCTGTGTTCTGTAAAGCTAGCAACCATGATTCATTCAACCATGATTCAGAGCATGAAGTACAGGGTTAGCACCTTGACACATTCTAAAGCCTCTGGTCACATTTTCACCTGCCAATCGATACATAATCCTGTTTGATGTGTTTCTGCTCAAGACACCTTATTCCATATACTTACTCATTAACACGGATTCTCCACCAACAGCATCGTGTATCGCAGAGCTGAACAAAACCTGTCAAACACAAAACTCCTGGGCAAAGCACGCCACAGCTTGTTGCACTTAAGAACGCTGGAGAGCATGCAGCCTGCCCGGGAACATTTCAGACAGCAGGATCGTGAATGTATAAGTATGAAAAAAAATATTCAAAAGGCATTGCACTAAGTAGATCATACAAAAGGCACTTGTTTGCAACAACTGAAGCACAAAGAAAGCCATCGCCTGGCTTCACTTCCCCCTGGGAACGCTCTTAAGGAGAGACTCAAGTTTTTTTGTTTTTTTTTTGCTGTGTACATGTCTAAAACTGACCGGAAAGCACAATTAACATTAATTCATGGGTTACAAATGCACCCCAGCAAGTGAGTAAACTCACAGATTCAGAAGCCATAGCAAAGAGGGTCCACTGCATACACATAGAGCCCTCAACAGGGGGCTGAAAGGCAGGGGTTGGTTTCATAAAACTGAATGGATGGATTCCATTTTCACTGCAAATGACACATCTGTGTGCCACGGTGGGGCCTGATTCTCAGAGCCACAGTGTATCTCACCCTAAGCACTGTGGCAAGGAGAGTTAAAGGCCCCATACTTGGACTTGGGTATAAATCATCTCTGGTCCTCAAAGCTCCAGTGTCTTGCCAGCCACCTGGGAGGAAGTACCACAGAGTTCAACCTCTTCTCAAGTGTGTGCCAAGCCTCTGGCTCTGGAGGTGGCTAGGGTGCCAGAGCCTCCTCTGTTCTACCTCATCTCTGCCTGCCGCTGTCCCTGCTCTGACTTGCTTCTGACATGCTGGCCTCCTTGCTGTTCCCTGGAACACTCTAGTCAAGGATAATCCTACCTTAGGGCCTTTGCACCTGCTGTCTGCTCTGCCTAGAGCACTTGCTAGATGGTTAGCTCCTTTCCTCTCTGCCCCACCCCACTGACGTCCCCCCTTTCCTATTTTGTCTCCATAGCAAATATTACCAACTGTTATATCACCACTTTATTCATTTACTATCTCCCACATACAAGCAGGGGGGTGGGCCTTTATGTTGTTTCCCTAAGTCCTAGAAGAAGACCTAGCACACAGTAGGCTCCCAATAAATATCTATCAATCAAATGAATGACACTTACAAACTAGTAGCAACAAGTGAAAATTGACAGGTTTGTTGTTGTTATTTCGTTGTTTTGTTCTTTCTAACAGTTGCTGTGTTGGGTGCTTTCACTTCAATAAATTCTCAAAGTGCCATGACAGTTGCAGGTGAGGAGATCAGGATACAGGGTACACTGAGCAACTTAGTTAGGGCCAACCATCTAGAAGGATGCTGAACTTCAGCTCTCCCAGCCTTTTCTCACTCAAGAGCCAGTACTCTAGCCCTTTATTGTGATGAACCTGTGGTGTCTTCTCTCCTTCTCCTCTTCATCCTTCTTCTTCTCCTCCTCTGGCAATTGAGATTAGTAAAAAAAAAAAAATAGAGGAACATTCCAGAACAAGATGCATCCTCAGCTGTTACAGCAACATCCAAGTGTTTGAACAGGAGTCTGTACTGACTGCCCCAAACAGGTGGGAGCCACTGTGGGCACAGGCTTTGTTGAGCAGATCCACCCTAAGCCTAGAGCATCATATTGTCCTAGGTTGTATGGGATTGGAGGTGTTGGGTCATGAGAAAAGTTTGGGAGAACTTGAGATCCCTTCGCCTGACTCTCACCACTGTAGGAGGTAGGTCTCTTCTCTTCATTTTCTGGTAAGAAAGTATGTTTTTCCTCTGTCTAGAATGCAGCTTCCTGGGCACCTAATGGAGTGACTCCTAATCAGCTGTGTGGTCTTCTCCTTAGAGTGACCCTCCCCAAGCATCCTGGTCAAATAACACTGCGAGCCTGTTACCACCATGTCATGGACTGCAATCGCAGGGCCTGTCACATACTAGGCAAGCTCTGTGCTACTGAGCTGCATCCCAGGTAAGGGTACTTCTGTTTGGTTTCAGTTGCTAAGTTTCTTCCCCCACTCATTGGGTCTTCTCTTCTGACACCTGGGACCATTATGAATCTCTACAGGACTGAATGGAAGAAGAATGGGGTGACGAAGCTGAAGAGTAAAGGGTGCAGCTTGCCTGAGATCACCACAGGCAAGCGTCCATGCTGGACACCAAATCCATCCGGTCCCTCAGCACATGTGGTGAGCATCTCTTTCTCCACTCAGCTGCCAAGCTGGGTCCCTGGGTGGATGGAGAACGCTCCTCCCCACCTGTGGTCCCAGGGCTCAGCTGCAGACACTTGGTCCTACCTGCCTTCCAGACCTTTCTTGTCAGCTGCACACTTTCCCACCCACAAACACTCTCACATGGCTGTGTTGCCATGTGAACAGGTTGACACCTGCTCCTAAGGTTGGCAGGAAGATGCAGAGGAGTAGGCCGTGGAAGGAACCAATTGGAGTTTTGAATTATGCAGAGAAATTAATCCATTGCGTGTCTGAGATCCAAAGGGAACAATGTCTTTTGCTTTTTCTTCTCTTCCCTGTTTCCCCCAATTCTGGCAACTCCAAGTTTTAAGATGAGAAAATTGGGTCACTGAGAACAACAACAACAACAACAACAAAAGAAAGAAAGAAAGAAAGAAAGAAAGAAAGAAAGAAAGAAAGAAAGAAAGAAAGAGAGAGAGAAAGAAAGGAAGGAAGGAAGAAGGAAGGAAAGAAAGAAAGGAAGGAAGGAAGGAAGGAAGGAAGGAAGGAAGGAAGAAAAATAAAAACAATAATCCATTCTAAGCACAGCCAGGGAGTGAGGTCCCCGAAACATAGCCAACTAGTGTAGACACTGCCCACTATTGAGCAATGGACTGAAAGCTTATGAGTCTGCCCTCTGTTGCGCTCTCTGTTCCTTCCTCAAAGGCCCAGTGCTGCTGAGTCCAAGCCCATGTCCACCACGGCCCCATGGCCAGAGCACCATCTATTGCTGGAGTGTCTCACGGCCCCTAGCAAGAAATGACTTTCCACATCTTTAGTCATTCTAGCACTTCTGTTTATAAAAAATAAACTAACTTGCAAGGCTAGGGCACCGGCTCAGTGCTCCAGAGCACTGGGTGCTCTCTCAGAGGAACCAGATGTGACTCCCAGCTCCCACACGGCAGCTCACAATAGTAAAATTCCAGTTCCAGGAGATCTGATGCCCTTTTCTACCCTCTGTCGGCACCAGGCATGCATATGGCAAATAGATATACATTCACACAAACACACAGGCAAAGTAAAGTGTATTCCTGTCTCCTAAAGGAGACAAGTATTAAAAAATAAATTAAAACCCTCTGGAATTCCACCTTGAGCTGTAGGGGTTAGATAAATTAGATTTAGAAAATATATAGGAGTTTCTGATACTGTCTCTTAATTCAGGGCCTAAAGAGCATTATCAGCATGAAGTCAGCAAAAACAGGAAAGACTCAATAGACTAAAAAACAAGTTTGAAGTTAGAAAAACAGGAAAGACTCAATAGAATTGAAGAAACAAAGTATCTGGCCTGACATTGTTTTCAGCTGCTAAGTGGGCGGAGCCCAAATTAAGCTGAAACAGAGTTCCTCCTATCGAAGGACAGTGCGTGGAGCCCAGAAGAGAAGAGGCCCCTGATGCTAGAGAGCTCCAAGAGTCCTACTGAAAAAACAGCTGGCCATTGATGGCCAGCTCTCTCCCTGAAGCAGAAAGAAGCCCGTGAGCAAAGAAAGCCTGAGCAAGACACCAAAAGGCCAAGGACTGGACCCTGTGGCTCAGCTTTTGCCTAGAGGGGTTTGATCTGTCCAAACAGTGGCCTAAAGGAAATGGTGCCTGGCTTTAAGGACTGAGACAGAGCAGCTGAGTTCCTGATTCAAAAGAAGTAAGTTGGCCTACAGACGGCTGGGGTCTCCCACAGAAAAAAAAGCATAAAGCCTTATTTAAGGTGAGACTGCAATAACCAACGACCCTGACGAACCTGCATCTGAGAGATCCAGAAAAAGGACTGCTAAGTGCGTTAAAGAATCTACAACAAAAACTATGTTCCTGACGACTGAGGACCTGCCCCAGAGACTGTATCATTCTAAAAGGTTATAAAAGTAGTTGTTATAATTATCAATAGGTTTAGTGGATAGGTTAAAGGGGTTGTAGGAATTTATAGGATTAATAGTTAAGAAATTGTTGGTGTTTGTTATAAGTAAATTTAGTAATAAGTAAGTGTTAAATAATAATTTAAAAGTTCGGTTACATTGAGCAGTATCTAACATTTTTATGAGTATCCTTCCAGATCTTTCCCTGACAGCATTAGGTCTTCACAAGCATTTGCTAATACCATTCACTAGAGGTGCTAATGTATTTAGGAGGCTAATTTCCTTAGCCATGCCTTTCACTTACCAGGAAGCCACAACACAACCAGATTTAATTTGGCCGTTTTTAAGAAAAGCATGGAACGATTAACGGCAAATAAATGGAATTAAAATCAAATTGAATGCAATCTTTCAATATGTCTTTGAATTTGATTTTAAGCACAGTAATGGATATGAAACAAAAGCTTTGGACTATGTAAACGGTTGAACCTCCTGGAAACCTGAGTGCCACCTAGTGGCCACAGCCTGCCGTGACATGCCATCTTCCCATTCTGTGGCCCGCCTTTCTAAAAGGCAAAGCCATGGTAGCCCCCTTTCCTATGTGAATTTGTATACTCTCCCAGAAGCTTTCCAAACCCTCCTGTTTCCCCAGATCCTAGGACACAGGAGTGCATTAATAAATGCTAGCTGAGTGAAACCAAGATGGATGGATGGATGGATGGATGGATGGATGGATGGATGGATGGATGGGTGGATGGATGGGTGGATGGATGGATAGATGGACGGACAGACACCCATGTTCCTTATGAAAAATAAGGGAATAATTCCTTCCCTCCCTGTCTTACAGATTTTCCTGGAGGAATGAGTGTTTGCCATTGGTAGAGACGTTATGTTGTTACATAATATTATGACAAAACAATGTTAGAATGTATCAGGGTCAAATGGCCAGGACAAGCATGAGGCTACCCAGAGAAGTTTCTATGTTAAACATAAGAAACACAGACAAATGGACAAACTCTTCAGCTATGTTCTTAGCAGGCACCTGGGAAAGGATATATGGTTCCCCTGACCTTCTCCCACTTAGCCCTGCTCACAGATCCTAAAGCATAGAGACGTGCCTCTCTTGGGGTTACTCAGAAGGAAAGTGATATGCAGTGCGTGCTGTCAGTTCTGAAAGGAAAGGGTCACTGTGCTCTGGAGATGTGAGCTGGCCCATCACATGCCCTGCCCCCGAGTTAGAAAAACTGGTTTTTGAACCATGACTGTCAGCCAAGCTGATGGTAAGGTGCCTATCTGAGCGTGTCCACCATAGACAGTGCTTGACAAGTGTCATGTCAGCTTTGCTTTTAGATTCTGCCAGCAGGAGCTGTGATCTGCATACAAGCAACACAGTGTAGCAGAGGAGTGCCGACATGGGGTTAGAAGGCTGGGCTCTGTCACTCACTGCCTGTGTGACAATGGAGCGGTTGACTTGCCCTTGACCATACACAACCCATTTCAGTAGGATGACGTAACAAGAAAATGACCATGAAAATCCTTTGTAAAATAAAGCTTGGGATTCAGGGTAAGATATAGCTACCAGTTCCCCAAACAAACATCATGCTGGGGTGTGATCTGACCCCATGCAAAAGCTATAGAGAGATCCCTATATGGGCATGCACCTGCTTTCTTATGGAATCTGACTCCATTCCAAAACTGCATGAGGAATTCAGCCATGGCCCTCTAGGCCCTCCCCCACTGGCTTTTTGAACAGGCTTACCCCTTCATGTTTTATCCATTCTTTAGTTTGTTTTTAATTTAAATGTAGACATTAGGTGGCATTTCCACTAGATTTTGTTTCATTTTCTATCTATATTTTCCCCTTGACCAGGCTGGCCCTGAACTTTTTTTCCATCCTCCTGTCTCCGTCTCCCAAGTGTTAGGATCACAGATGTGAGCCCACACCCAGCTATTAAAGTATTGAATAGCTTCTTTGCCGGTCTATGTGTCATCTTACACTGTAGACATGGTGAAGACTGAACAAGTCAACCATGTCCTACCCACTGAGGATGTATTCCTATATTCAGAATTCACCACACTCTGGCCTGGCTACTGTGGTAGGAATCAGGAGATACTGAAGGTGTGTCTATCTGACAGAGGGGGTCACAGTGGCTCTTAATGTTTCCTTTGCTGGCCAGGTCTCTCTGGGCAGTCAACAACAACAAAAAGAGGCCCATAGCAGAGGGTGTTGATTATCTTCCCAGGTCCCGGAACTTCAGGTGCTAGCAGCTAGCTTGTTAATGTCATGAAAAACAAAACCAAAACCCGTTTAATTAAAGTATTGTATCATCTTGACCTCATGATGCCCTGGCTAGCACACGTGTTCACCCAGTAGGCAATGTCCCTACAATAGTCCGGGTACTATAGCAGGCTCCATTTCTTAAATCCCGAGTTCAGATTCTCTCCCCCAGAGAGTGGTGCTTTCTCTATCTTCCCTGACCCTTGTATCTCAGCCAAGAACAAGGTTTGAGCCTCTGCATCTCTCCATTCTGGGCTCAGTCCGGGGCACTCCAAAGCACTGGCAGGTGCTCATCAACAGGAGTTAGGGGAAACTTGGGGCATTGGCCTGTCCATCAGGTCACAGTGGCGAACCAAGCCTGGAGTCAAGAGGCATGAACCCTATAGTCCAAGGACCTTACCTACTGGTAAAAGGCCCAATAAACAGACAAGCTGAGGAAGCCGAATCTTAAATTCACTTCAGCACAATATTCTGATTCTTCCCTTGCCGGATCCCCAACTCCCAAGTGCGGCTTCTATTCTCTTCTAACCTATCTTCATGGAACAACAACAAAAACTCACAAGGTGGTGGGTAGGCAGTAGAAAGAACGCAAGTTGCCTTACAATGACACATCTGCTGGCAATGAGTAGCCTGGAGCCTTAAACAGTTACTGAAGGATACAATTCCAGAGTATCCTTGGACCCTTCCTAGCCTGTCACCTGATTTCTTTTAGACCCAGACTAATTTTGTCCAGACTCAAGCTCTGCACTAATTGTCAGGCCCTGTTTGAATTATTCATGAGTCCCCACACTGGGGGAGTGGGAGTGCTATTCTCTGCAGATGTGTTCGTTCTTCCATATCTTTGGGAACTGCTAATGATGAGCCCTTTGGAGCGCTGAATCCCTTTGACATTCTTGTTTCAGTTTCTTCACTACCTAGGAAGACAGTTCCTCCCTTACCTTTCACTCTAGAAGACCTTTAGCTGTGTGACTGCAGATGCCTCAAGCAGAAATCCTGCATGCAGCTCACAAAAAAAAAAAAAAAACCAGCAAAACCACATAGACAGTTAAAAAAAAATGAAGGCTGCCATGTGATGATTAAGCTCAAAAGGAATTATGCAATTAGCAAAGGACGCTGATCATACAACATGTGAGTCTAATTGCAGTGCGGGCGAATCTTGCTAAATTAGATAAAGACAGGGCTGCAGTCACTCTGGTGCGCAGATTGACATGTAAAGTTAAGGAAAATATAAAAGTTAATTATGAGGCGGGAGCAATAAGCACAGGGCATATGCATGCATTGGGCAGATTAGGATTATTAACCAAGGAGCCGTCTCATGACAAAGGTGGAGAGTTATAGAAGCGCCAAGCCCGTGATCTGACTTCTTCATAGTGAAGACACCACATTTTATAGGATGTGGAAAACATGCTTCATTTTCACACAGCACCTGCCCCCCGGGAGGATCAGCACTTGCAAGCTGGCGATGCTGGCTCACCAATTTGCACACAGATAAAGCACATCTCATGTTGATCAGCACACTTCCTTTCTCCCCTTCTTACCCAAGTTCAATTTGGCAGGCATCCCATGGTGGTTGTCCTTGTCCTGTGAGTGTCCTTGATCTTGTGCTCCAGATTTGCTGCAATATTCCAAGTTGACGAGTGCATGTTGGTAACTGAGTCTATGAAGTAGCCGTGGTAAGTGTATGCCCGTCAACCTGCCAGGCCCTTCTAAGCAGAGGCAAAGAGCCCCTGTGAAAGGTAGTGAGAGGTTTAATCTTGTCAGTCAACTTCACTAGATTTGGAATCATTTAGGAGACACAAGGTTTGTGAAGGGAAAGCTCACTGAGTGTGGGCATCACATTCCTGGACTGAGGCCCCTTGCTGAGGAAAAGGGAGAAAACAAGTATTCACGCCTCTCTGTTCCCTAACTGTGCACACCATGTGACTAGCTGCTCATGTTCCCACTGCCAAGCTTTTCCTTGGACTATTCCCTCACTCAAACTGTGAGCCAAAGTAATGCCTTGCTTCGCCCTAAGTTTTCTCCAGTCAGGCACTTTGTTGCAGCAATGAGAAGAGTAACAGAGGTAGCTGGAGTGAGGTCCGGGACTCTGAAGGCAGAAGATCTGGACTTGAATCCCAAGACCATCACTAGTCCTTTGACAAGGTTGTTTCCTATTTCCGCCATGGAGATGCAAGTCAAGGCTGTTGTAAGGCTACCTGTTACTAGGACTAAGGATACTGTCAGTCACAGTAATCACTCATGGTATTGTGACCATTCCTCACTACTGTTTTTCCTCCAGTCATTAGTGCAACAACTTCAAAATGGCCCGCCATGTTCATTGCACTATGCCAACGATCAAACTGCT
>CAJQZJ010033481.1:2261686-2317570 GCA_907164525.1 Lophiomys imhausi | reverse complement strand
AGAGAGAGAGAGAGAGAGAGAGAGAGAAACCAGAAGTACACAAAAGCTGGGGAACACATGTACCCTGGGACACACATTCACTGTGGGATGGACACACACACTTCATATTCATTTTGAGATAGACTCCGGCATACAGATTACAATGAGCATGTGAAGTGTGCTGCTTAAATGTTACAAAGTGCTGGAGAAAGATCATTCCCCCGAGGCACTACAGGAAGTGTCTCTAGCAACCTTCCTGATGCTGTGACCCTTTAACACAGCTCCTCATGATGTGTTGACTCCCCCCAACCATACAATTATTTCATGGCTACTTCATAACTGTAATTTTGCTACTGCTATGAGTCGTAATGCAGATATTTGATATGCAGGATATCTGATGTATGAGCCCTGTGAAGGTATCATTTGACCCCAAAGTGGTCTCCACCCACAGGTTGAGAAATGCTGCTCAAAAGGCTGGCCAGGAGATTCTGAACAGAAAAGGACACAGGGTAGGAGGGTGTGCAACATTGTAAGAAAGGATACTGCATAAGCAAAGATTCCAAAGTAAAGAATAAAACAACAAAACTAAGGCAACTTTAAAAGATAGGGATGGGCAACCCTGAAAAAGAGCCCGAGAACATGAGGACAGGGAAGAGAGTCCATGCCAAGACCTCATTCTATGCAGTGTGCCTGGCCCGTGTGTGGTGTTATGGGAAGACAGATCTGGCCAGGGTGGGGAGGCAGGATGGGGAGCTCGCTGACAAAGGGAGGAGGCAGGCTGCTGCACTGGTCAAAAGGTGTACTAGTGAGGGTTAAGAATGAAGACAGGATACAGGGACACCGAGACAAACGGATGTGACTCAGTAACCAGATGGCTGTGCAGAGCAAGAAAAAGATCGCCCCAGCTTGGTGGTACATACCTACAATTCCAGTACTCAGGAGTCTGAGGATGGAACATTGCAGTGAGTTTGAGGCCAGTCTGAGCTACACAGAAGTAAACCATTGGGCCTATAAGAAACTCTGTAGCCACTCCCTGGCTGGGGAGGGAGTTGCAGCAAGACCCTGTCTAAAAAAGAAAGAAAAAGAAAGAGATGACTTTGAACTTAGCCCTTTTTTCTCCCTAGAAGAGGCTAGCTTTTCCCTCCCCAGGTTCTAACCCCCTAGTACTTCTGTTCTCTCTGCAAAGTGGGGTTTGAGTCACCATCTTCTCTGGGACAGATGAACACAAATGAGTGAGGCAGCCCATGGTGATGTGACATGCCTGTGCCAGAGCCTGCCACATAAAAGACTGCTCAGGAAACCTTGAACAGAATGTCTTAAAATGCAGAATACCAAAAAGTGTAACAGCTAAAGTCCCCTTTTCCTGTCTGTTCATGTTTTGATGACTCAGAAGCTCTTCCCGGATCTTACAACCCATCAGCATTGTCGCCTTGCTTAAGCCTTATGGAAGCGCTTCCTTGGGTCACAATGAAATAAGCCAGGTCCCTGTGTAGAGCTGCTGGCAGCCATCTGTGAATCTGGGTAGGTTTCTCCCGTGTTCTCATTTGTCTGTCGGTCCTGTTTCCCAACCCCTCCAGCAAAACTTCCTCCCACATGCCTTCTGTGATTTCTTGTGACTGGTTTGTGGTGACGGTCCCAGGGGCTGCTGACCAGTCATCGGGGTGTGTGTGTGAACTTCAAAGGCCCTGCTGACACAGCTGCACACCCGAGCCTGGGGCCTGAACAGCCTGAAAGGTGGCTGCCGCCACTCCCTGAGAGCAGCAGCAGAGCCCACCCAAGGGGACCAATGCTCTACCCCAGCTCTCAGAGTACTATGGTGTAGTCACCAGGAATTCCACACAATCGATCTACCACACAGGACACTGGAATTTGGAAATTATAGGCAAGAACCTTGACTGTACCCTTTCCTTTTCTTCTTTGTCAGTGCAGACTTCTGCCCCCACCTGATGCTTCATCGCAGGCAATTACCCACTTGGGCCAAACAGCTACTAGTTAAAAAAAAAAAAAAAGAAAGAAAAATCATGATGCCAATGGGCATGGCAAACTACATAAGGAAAAGTCCACAAGGCCTCAACTCTACACAAAGAAGTAGAAGCAACTAGTAAAGCTAGGAGAGGGAGAAAGTGGTCCTCCTCAGGGGCTAGCCCATCAACCGGATGTCTGGCAGAGTCAGCCCTGAAGCATCATACAAGTAACATTAGATGGGCTCAACAGGCTATATCTGGGAATATATATGTATATATAAATACAAATGTGCATGTAATAAAAATTGATGAAAAAAGAGACCATGAATTTGAAGGAGAGCAAGGAGAGGTATATGAGAGTGCTTAGAGGGTGGAAATAAAATAATAACCTCAAAATAAATTAAAAAAAGTCACAAACACTCTGAGACAAGACTCTGCAGGCCAGAAAGAAGTCCATCTGTAAAGCAGGGATGGGCCCCAGTTGTTAGGCTTCAAAGCCTAGTGGGTTTTGGGTTCCAAGAGAGCCTTACATCAGTACAGAACTCAACAGTGTCCAGGGATTTAAGTCACCAGTCCTATGTCCAAGGTGGACAACTGCAGCTCAGAGGAGTCTAAGACCATGGAAACGCTAGCTCCTTCTGTGGAACTAATGAGCTGGGAAGGGACTCCATCAGATGGCTAAGATTTTTCTCCTTATCATCAACTGATTTTCCCCATGTGTTGGCTTGATTCCCACACTGCCAATGAAGCCACTTTTACAGAGGAAGACACTGAGGCTCAGAGTGGCCAGGAGCCTTCCTGAGACCATAGACCTGGTAGGGACTGATGCAAGGGCAAGAGTGCTGTGGGGGGCAGCAGGGATTAGATTCTAAGCCATTCAGTGAGTAGCCACCCACTACTCTACGGCCAGGCTTGGACTTAGAGCATTTAAGTGTTCTAGGAGCAAGGACAGGAGAGGAGGATATTGACCAACACACAAATGAGCCAGGCAAGTTACAGCCCACTCACTAAGTTTAATAAGAACACATTATTTTAAAGTGTTCTCCAGGGTGTCTTTCCCAGGCATTTCTAGATATTACGTCCTTCAGACACATAAAGAAAGCTTCTGGACATCCTCCCACAATGGACACTTACAGCAGACAAGACAGGGAGATGGGGAAGGGGCAGAGGATGCAGAAGCTCTGATCAGAAGAAACCATTTACTAGCCAAAGCTGCACAGATATGATCTGGCTACAAGGAATCTCATTGCAGTGATTAGAACATGCACAAAAAACAAATCTACATATGCATATATATGGATTGTTTTGTATTAGATTACATATGGCAATATATAACAGCTTTCTTTGAGTACTTAGCGTATGCTAAACAGTGCAGTTTTTCACACATTAACTCATCTATTCCTTATGAGGCCCCTCCAGGGGTATATTTTAAATCCCATCTTAGTGTATATACGTGGGGGGGATGTTGAGAAAGTGTTTAAGTGTACATAGTTGCAACAATAATATGGCACTTTAAAAGTCCCAACGTCTGTTTTACTCCAAATCCTAAGCTTTGTTTTCTAACCGTGTGCCTGTGTTTGGTAGGGGATATGTCCATGCTAGTGCCCTCAGAAGCCAGAAGCTTTGATCCAGGAACTGGAGTTGTTGGGAACTGGACCAGACATGCATGTACCTCTATCAATAAAATTATTATTTTGGTGCTGGCGAGACTGAGCCCACATACAGCCTCATGCATGCTAGGCATGCACTCTACCCCAATCTGTCGTAGCCCAGCACTGTTGTTGTATATACTTCAACAAACATTAAAACGGTGGCAGTTCTTCCAAAGACTGAATTTGTAATAAAGTGCAGCCTATTCCAGAACCACATGGACAAACCCAGACGCAGTTCATCCCTAACTGTGGCTGTGAGACCATCAATTTACCAGTTTCCAGGCTGACAAATGCTTTGAGCTTCCCACTGAACATTTTCAGCTAGGATGGAGAGAAGGAAGGGTAGACCCTAATCTATTTACCATCTGACGTGACACAATGAAGAATAAAGCTCTACCACAACACACCCAAGCATTTGGGGGCTGATAGTCAAATTAGATATTCAAATTCATACCAAAAGGGGTATTCAGAAGGGCTGGGGAGTGAGCAAGGAACCTGCTCAGGGCTCAGGAGTGGGTTGTTAATGGTCTTGGTGACTGCCTGTAACCTCATTTGAGAAGGGCCATGATTATCAGAGCCTGCTTTTCCTCTGCCACAGCCCAACAACAAGGCCAAAGAGAACATGGGCAGGTTCAACAGCTCCATTTATGCCAAAGTCAGCAACCACTTCAGAAGGGGTAGGGGCAGAGCCGCCTCTGATGACTCAGAAGCCACAATTTTGAAGGACTCAACTAAGGAGTCCATTTGTACAAACCAAGTTCATATGCCTGGAAAACAAGAGAAAGCCATCAGTAAGCAGAGCTGGCTTTAGGGATCCAAAGGATGCCTGCTCATCCTGAAGCTGATGCTGAACACAAGCCCAGCTTCAGAGCACGAGTCAGACATTCAGATACGTTTTCGTGAATAAGAAGCATCCAGCTAAGGTGTGTTTGTGTGTGTGTGCACATGCCTGGATGTGCCCTCTACCATCTCTTAATCAAGAAGTCATTATGAGAATCACTTTTCTCACATTACAGAGCACTCAGTGTGTGTTCAAAATTAGACTTGACATGCAGGTCAAAATGAGGGGAGAAAAAGGTGCCACCCTACTTGGTGGGATAACATTCTAAGGTAGAACCTTAGCCAACCAATGTTCACCAAGCCCCTTTTCTTGGGCCCAGTTCCAAGATAGATTTTGGAGAGACCGAGTGAGGACAAAGTCCTTTTTCCTACTACCTGGGAGCACACAGTGGGAATCAGAAGGAGGAGTCCATAGTAGAAGGGCAACTGTAGGGTTAGGGATTCTCACTCAACAGGATGTGAGACATCTGGCCAGAGGCCATCCACACAGATGTTCCTCCCACCACGCTTTTTAGCAAAAGCAGCGATGGCTCATCAGGGAGGTCACAGAGAGGACTTTGGGCTGATTAGGACTTTTTTTGTGTGTGGCCAATCCCCACCTCTCCTCTTCAGAACCCTGTACACACACTTCTGCAGTGTCCTGGAACTGGGGAAACTCTGTCCTTCCAACCAACTGATAAACATAAGAGGACGTGCGTGACCTCAGTTCTTGAAGTTTTAGACAGAATTCAGACTCCAGCTCTGTAAAGGGGCCTTTAGTATTTTATGTTGTTTCCTTGGGGCATTTTTAAAATGTAAGGGCGGTAATTGCTCAATACACAGGAGCAATGGCAGCTGCTGCAACTGAGTTCCTAGCTGTGGATATGTGCCCAAGCCTCGGGAGGAGCTGCTCACAGCAAGTATGACAGGCAGAATTTCAGGCCTAGCTAGGACAAGCTCTGACCAAGCCCTGCTCCTCACTCAGCAAAGCCAGGGCAGTGCCAGCACTCCCATCTCCTAGGTCCCTTGCTCCTGTTCATTCTCTTGAAACAATTTGGGCTTGAGCCTGACACCAATGGTGCTCCCTTGTTCAAGCAACAGGGGGGAGGGCTGAGGCCTGGTTGTGAACAGCTGTGGTGATTTGTGTAATTTGGTGTTCCCAATAGCTGGTTTTGGGTGGATATGCCAATGCATATGTCAAAACCTAAGTCCCAATCTATGCACCGAGGCTGCAAGTACACAAGGGTAGCCACGAAGTGCCTGGGATGAGGGGCTGTGACATACAGAGGTCTCAGAACCCACCAATAGAAAAACATGTCCTAGCCCCTCACCCTACCCTGGTTTTCCTGATCCTCTCTCTCACACCCATTATGGTGGGAAAGGAAGATTCAGAAATCCCTTTGAATCTAGGTACCTCAGATGACACCTCATTCTCCTACCTTTGATATCTTTGCTCATAATACCTTATTTATTGTTGAATATGTTACACAACCCTTTGAGTTGTGCAACCCAGAACGATGGCAGCAGAGTGGAAAAATTGGCCCAACTCACTGAGAAACGGGCTATTATGCAACACAGATGATCAGACAGAAAAGCACAAAATCTACTTAGGTTATATAATCAATAGAACAAAACAACAAAAAAAGCATATTTGAAGGGGAAGAAAAAGGACTTCAAGCCTGTCCTCTGACCTTTCCTTTATGTTTGCACAGTAAGCACAAAGGTTTTCTGTAGTCACCTTTCCTTTATAATCACACCTAACTTCAAATTGGCATACTACACTTGTATGATGCTGGAGATGAACCCTGGGGCTGCTGAGTGCGTTAGGTAATCACTCTGTGAGCTAAACCCCCAGACTCCTGCTTCCTTTTTGACGTCTCATGACAGGGTCATCAGGACTTCAAGCCTCTCTTCGCAGCGCCAGCCATATTTCAGCCTGCTCCATGAGTTTGATTACAACTGACATGACAGCCACCATTAAGCCAAAAATTACATTCTCTCACCTTTCCTCCCGTGTTGAGGGAGGGCTTGACACAGCTGTGACCTGGCCTATAAGTCACTGACTTCGATGTCCTAAGAATTTCCTGAGGCAGTGCACTAGGGTATATGAAGTGACAACTTTGGGAAAGGGGGAGATCTAAATTCTAATTCTGGCTCTAAATATAAGCTGGATATCACTTAATCCTTTGGAAGTCTAACCACTGACAGGTGAGAAGTTTGAGAGATAACCAACCTGGCAGACAGTAGCTTAGGCAGAACCGCACACACTACTTCTTGGTAATATATTTAAACTTTGTCTCTGCTCTGAAAAGGTTTACAAAGGCTCAGTAAGATTTATCTATCCTGTGAGCATCCTGTCCTGTACCATGACAAGGCTTTATTTTACATCGGAGACTACAGCCAGCCAGCCCCTTCTGGACAACACCTGATCATTCCGGTCAAATCCTGGTCTTGAGGGGTACTTGAATGACCCCGAGCATCCATGCTTCTGACTGCTTCTAGAATTGAACATAGCCACGAAGACATAACGGCATCTTGGAGGTCATCCTGTATACCTTCCTCAGGAAGAAAAACCCTGGCTCACCACCAAGACCTCCGCCCAGTGTGCATTTCCTTCACACCTGGATCCCGAGGCGGTATTATGGCATCTCCGCCCTAACCACCACCAGGAAAACACAGTATTTCTCTTGGAGTCAGCAATGGATGGTTCACTGATGGCCAAGCTCAATGATGGGGCTTAGATAGCATG
This sequence comes from Lophiomys imhausi, assembly GCA_907164525.1. Taxonomy (NCBI): domain Eukaryota; kingdom Metazoa; phylum Chordata; class Mammalia; order Rodentia; family Muridae; genus Lophiomys; species Lophiomys imhausi. The sequence continues at coordinate 2,310,407 of CAJQZJ010033481.1, read as the reverse complement.
GGCCTATGTCCTTTTGGAGACTGAAGACACAAAATTAAAAGCGGGGTGAGCCCAAGCCACAATCGTAGATGGGAGAGCGTTGGGCAACTTTCAGTCAAGGGGTCCCAGGAGTGATTAGAAAAGGGGAAACGTTGTAAGGCAAAGGCGGGTGCAAACCCCCCCCCCAAAAAACAACAACAAAAAACCTAGAGCACGGAAAGGCAACGCAGGGGCACAGGGCTTAGGTTTACACTTCTTGAAAATGAGGGGTTTGGACGAGAGTCTCCTAATTCTGAAGTTCTCTAGACCTGTACGATATAACAGGCCGATGCCTGAGGGTCGTCACGGGAAAAGGAAGGAAAAGCGGGAAAAGCGAGGGGAAGAGCAAAGAGCAAGAAAAGGAAGACACGGGATGCTGGGGACAGGCTTGGCGGGTTTTCTGCGTTTCTCCGCCTCTTCCCACACCTGCGTGTTCAGAGATCCGCCAACGCCCTGAGCTCGTCGGCTTCGCACACCAAAGCTCCTTCCTCCTCACACGTTTCTGGAAGCTGTGGGGCAGAAGCTGAGCACACTCATGAGAGGGTGGCAGAGGGAAGGTTGCCGTTGGGGGTCCAGACGGCAGGTGAGGAGACCCGGGGCTGTGCACCGATTGACCGTGGCTCCAAGTTGGGAATGGCAGGGAACCCTCGCACCCTAGCCAGCCAGCCCTGGACAAGCCAAATTTCATCCCCTAACTTCGATCTCGCATAAAGGGTGTTTGCAAAACGAGGAAAGGAGGGAGGAAAAAAAAAAAAAGGAAAAGTTTTTGAGGACTTTTCCCCGAGTCTAGATGGAGGCGGGGTCCGAGGGCGGTGCCTACAGCATGATTCGCCGCGCCGGCGGTGCAGAGGCGCGGATTGGCGCGCGGGGTCCCGGGCCGGGAGAGCGGGCGTGGGGGAGGGGAGGCTCCGCGCCCGCGGGAGCGGCTCGCGCTGGGAGCGGGTTAATTTCAAATCGGGGGCTGGACTGCTCCGGGACGGCCACGCTCCCGCGGCCCGTCCGCCGACCCCCCAGCCCCGGCTCCGCTCCCCCGGCACCCACCTCTGCGCGGCCCGGCTGAGCGAGTCTCCCAGAGACGCGCAGGCTCCCCGGGACGCGCAGCCAGGAGCCCGGGCCGCCCCGGACCGCTAGCTCCGGGGAAGGATTGACAGGTGAGCCGGGAGCGGACTGGCGCGCCGGGGCTGCGGGGTCCCGGGCGGGTCAGGGTGAAGGCGGCCGTTTCCCGCCTCCCGCCCCGCCGGGGCCAGTGGGGAGGAGCCGAGCTCCCGCGCAGAGGGCGGGGGAGGGGCCCGCCCGCGCTCCAGCCCCGCGCACTCGGGGGCGGCGCCAGCTACGGTCCCGCTTTCCGCGCCAAATTTTTAAATCGAAGGCGGAAGGTCCGGCCCCTCCCCGAGGGGCTCTAGCCAATCGCAGGCCAGCAGTGGGCTTTCTGATTGGCTAGGAGCCGTCGCCCTGGAAACCATGAGATGCTGTCTGGCGGCCCCCGGGGGCGGTGCAGTTGACGGGGAGGAGGAGCCAAGGCTTGCGCCCGGCGGGAAGCCGGCGACTGCCGTGGCTGTATCTGGACTGGAGCGCAGCCTATCGTGCGCCTGGGCGTCTCGGAGTTCTTGCATCTAGGGAATCCCCCCAACCCCCCGCACCAGTACCTCGCGTGTTGAAAGAAGCCTAAAAGAGGGGGTCCAAATCCCAAAGCTCTCTGTAAATGCCCCTTCGTGCGCTTAGAGCGCAGAGGCTGAATTGGAGGGTTGCTCTCAAGCCACTTTCCAAGTCCTTCCTTCTGAGCTTGTGCACGTGTGTGTCAGGCGAGAAACTTCACCATCTCCCCCGATGCAGGCTCGGTGTGTGCTCAGCCGGGACCCGGGCTCGTGCGCTCCGTCCGCAGCCCGGATCAGTGCACAGGTGGGTGCTTGCTACAGCCATCTCTGAACATGACAGGGGACTGTCACTGCAGATTCTGTTTGCTTGAAGTCTCGTGACAGATGGGTTTGATGGAGGAATTTACTGCTGTCAGTTGGCGCGATCTGCCTAGAGGCGCCAGCTCTCCTCGAGGGGGCAAATGTAAACCTGGTTTGTCATTTGTCGTTTCTTTGTTTCCAGGGGCTCTTGTGTCTGTGAATGTATTTTCAACAGATCTTATTTGTCCCTTTCCTTTTTTCCCTTTAAGGATATTAAAAGGCTTTCATAGGGTCATTTGGACTACTTGAACCACTGGAATTTGGGGAGGAACTTCAGATTTTTCGTTTTTTAAAGACACACTAAATGTATGAGGAATTGACAAAATGGAGAACCAAAAGGTATTTTTTTAAAGTTCAGTCTATACTGTCACAGTATCAAAAGAACACCTTAACTTTTTCGTTGGATAGCTATGAATGCTATATCCTTTTTGGTTGACTTTCGCAGAATTCCAGAAGGAAACTTTAATTTTTGAAGAGGAATAGGGCTGCCCAGGGTTAAAGTACTCTTTCTGTCTGAAAAGTTTGGTGTAAATTTGATATGCATAGGGGGAAGGGGTTTCTTAATACTTTTTTTTTAAAAAATTTAACGTGTGCATGTTGTATCACATGTGAACCATTGGAATTCAGAAAGGACATAATTGGATATTGGCTTTCCTTGTAAGATGACAGTTCTAATTGTCAGCCTTTTAAACTCCGGGGCCTCAATGCTGTTTATGACAAAAATCTCCTGGAAGGTTTTAGATGTTAATTAAATACTGTCACTGGCGATTCTCACTGAAACCCTATCCTCGGGTCAGCACCCCCTGAGGGCTATACTGAACTGAGACAATTCAGGTGCCAGCCCCATGTGCCCTCCTTCTGCCTGGTATCCTCTTGTGCTAAGTGGCAGACTCAGTAGAGAGACACACTGGAGAGCTCTTGATGAGCCCTAGTTTCACAGTCAGGTAATAGAATATTGTTAACCTCTGAATTGTTGCTTTCCAAGTACATTTTCTTCAAGAGTGGTACAGTCCCTGCTTCCCAAAAGTGAAAGGGGCCCAGTTTCCAGGAGCTTATGAACTGCTATTAACTTACCAGTGTGTCTCCATAGCAGGAACTATCTCTGAGGCCATAAATGGCTAATTGTACTCACCTTGGCCCCGTTTTCTGCATCTATGCCTCAAGAGTCGATGTTGAAAGCAGATTTTTCTGGTCTGAAGTCCTGCTGGTGGGCATGAGGTCCTACCCATAATAAGGGCACCCTCATCTTGCCTGATTAGGCCTGTTCCTGGTCAGTGGTGGATCAGTGAGCAACCACTGCTTACAGCCACTGGGTGGAGAATGGTTTGGTTCCTGAAGGCCTTTACTTAAAGTGTGGTGAGTAGAGGCCACTTCTAGGAATTTAAGAGTGATCCATTCTAGCAAGGAAAGGGAGTGAGCTCTAAGCTGTCATTACAGCTCTCCTATTTCAAAATAGAATTTAAAGACAAAGCCTGTAGTTAGGGTTATTTACTTATTTAAGTTCTTGGATCACAAGGTGAAGACATTTAGATACATGGTTTCTGCGAAGTTAAAAGCAGGAAGTTCAATTATTAAAATGGACAGCAAGATATAGTGGCGCATGCCTTTAATCACAACACTCTAGAAGCTGAGGCAGGGGGACTGTAAATTCAAAGTCATCTTATTGCTATATAGTAAGTTCCAGATCAGATGGGATGTATAGTGAAACCTTATCCCAAACAAAAAAGGAAATTACTGTCAATCACTAGAATATACTTAATTTAACCTCCTTGAGTCAGCTTTAAAGTCAAAAAGCTCCCTGATGAGTTCTATTTTACAATCATCTCAATTGTTAATTCCTTCTAAACCAGGAAAACCTCTTTTCTGAGCCACATAAAAGGGGACTGATGAAAAGCCCCCTGCAAGAGTCCTCGAAGGCTAACATGGTGTTGGCTGAGATCCAGCCTGACTTGGGCCCTTTAACCACACCAACCAAGCCCAAGGAAGTCTCCCAAGGAGAGCCATGGACACCCACAGCCAACTTGAAAATGCTTTTCAGTGCGGTGAGCCCAGAGATCCGAAGTCGGGACCAGAAGAGGGGGTTGTCTGACAACCGAAGTGGATTACCTGAAGCTAGAGACTGTTTACATGTGGGTTTACAAGGAAGGGGTTGAGTGTCGGCTGGGGGCTTGTCTGGGGCGGGGAGGTGAGTATGGGAGGTCAAGCAATCAGTAGCCCCTGGAAGGCTGCTTGGAGAGTTTGTACCCTAGGAGCACAACTCTGGGAATTCTGGACCCTATGAGTGATCTCCATCCCAGGCTTACTTTAAGATCATTCTTATTCCCTCCCCAACTTTGCAGCTGTCCAAGCTGTGTGTGTGTGTGTGTGTGGGTGGGTGGGTGGGGTGGGGTGGGGAGTAAGAGGAGTTAGTCATCTAGCACAGATGCCTCCAATAAATCTGTCAACCTTTATTTCAGAATGAGACATTATTTACCTGTTCCTTTGCAGGAACACTTATCTGGAGACGAATTTGAGAAATCCCAGCCAAGTCGAAAAGAGAAAAGCTTGGGGTTGCTATGCCACAAATTCTTAGCGCGGTACCCTAAGTACCCCAACCCTGCTGTGAATAACGACATCTGCCTGGACGAGGTGGCCGAAGAGCTCAGTACGTATGCCAGTTGCCAGGATGGTTAATAATTAGAGCAAGTCTGTGGACTTAACTCCTTTGGCTCTGAGCTCACACGGTCCCATTATCACAGACTCCAATAAGGCCATGTAGAAATTAGGAGTCTCACGAGAGTCCTGTTCATTTAAGAATAACTCAATCTTAGAAGCAAACAAATAGCCGTGGAGACCATTTCTGGGTTCAGGTTGTCTCTGAAGCTGTACAGGAAGGAAACAGTGTTTTATGACTCATTCACCAATAGCCACGACTCTGACTCTCACCTTGAGCCTGTTGCCGAGAAGCCAGTGTATCCATATTTGCATAGAAGGATGGCGTCTATGACTAGCTTCTCAGCCATTTGAGACTGAGGATGGAATGGTTTTGAAGTTGTTTTGTCTTTATTAAAAGTTATAGGCATTCTCCCTCTTTACCACAGTGAAGATCTGATTCTAGAACTAAAAGGGAGTCTGGCAGATACAGGGTTATCTTTGAAGTTATTAAAATATGTTTTTGTGTGCGTGTGTAAGTATGGGTATACATGTGTGTTCCTGTGTGCATAGAGCCAGAGGTCAACTTTAGGGTGTCTTTCCTCGGAACCATCCACCTTGGTTTCTGAGGACAAGGATCTTACTACACCCTGGGGTTCACCACTGAAGTGAGGCTGGCTTTATGATTGGGTGTTGGGGCTCAGACCCAGGCTAACGCTTTCCCAGGGGAGCCATCTCCCCAGCCTTAAAGTATCTTAGTCTAAAACTTAAAGAAGTGTGTGCGGAATGGTGCTGTAATGTGTAGCTGCCACTCCATAAAGAAAACGATTGCCTTTCTAAGGAGGAACATTAGTTCATGATTTAAGACTATGATGTTTGGATCCATCTGTTCTTCACATACACTTCCTCTGGCTAGGTGCCGTGAGTGTGTGTGTGAGTGTGTGTGTGTGTACTCTGACTCAGCAATAGGAGCTTGTATAGATCCATGAAAAAAAGTGCCAAATTCCCTTTTTAGAGGAACCTATCTTCGGTGGAACAATAGTCACCAAGTGAAGGACTTGGTAGAAACTGACCATGTGTGTCAGGTAATACATGCTACAGAAAAGGAGGGGGGATAACCTAGAACACCGTGAAAGGCCCAGATGTGTGGGAGCCATGTTTTCCGACCATAATACTAACGGCTCAGATTAGACCTGGCTGGGAGGCTGGCATCCTATCCACACCTTGAAAGAAGAGAAATAGGGATCTGTGAGGACATCAGAGAGAAGAGCTTCTAGGGGAAGGAGCAGCTTCTGGTAGAGCCCTTTTTTTTTAGACTGGTTCTCACCTGTGAGCCGCCAGGAACAACAAGAGGCCACTAGGGGGTGCTCTATTAAGCACATTTCCAGAAAGCATAGATTCTGTCCAGTATTGAAATTGAAACCAACACTGGAGGTAAGTTTCTGAAATAAGATTCCCACCATGCAGAATGCTGTATCCTCCTCTGGATTTACAAGAGCCACAGAATTGCTAACCTTGCCATCACTGGTGGTTGGCAGAACATGGGACAAATTAGACCCTGAAGAGATGTACCTTTCTGCTTTTTAAATGCAGGTTTTAAAGAAATGTCATCGTGTATTTTATACTTTTGTGAAATCTCAGAACTATAAAAAAGGGGGTGTGTGTGTCTGTGTGTGTGTTTAGTCTTAGAGACCAGAAAAGAATGTTGAATCCCTTGTAGCTGGAGTTACAGATGGTTGTGAACCACCCAATATAGGTTCTGGGAACTGAACTCTGGTCCTCTGGTAGAGCAGCCAGTGCTCTTAACCATTGAGCCATCTCTCCAGCCCCAAACCTCAGTACTCTGTGCCTGTGATTCGATTATGGCAGGCAGCTATGAGTACTAAGAGAAGAATAAAGGAATGGGTTCAAAAACGGGACAGATCATTAGGGGCTTGATCTTGCCACTTCCTAACTATCACTAAGGCATGTCTGAGCTTCTATGTCCTCATCAGTAAAGTACAGGGAACAATGGCCACTATATTTGTTAGAATTTAATTGTCCTGAGTGATGTAATTTACACTCCTTGGTAGGGGGTGACTGTGATTTAAATGAGCTCATTTCTTCGAGAGAGCCATGTCTTTCTTGTCTCCACAGTGCTTGTTGTGTGTGTTAAATTACTGTATTATTCTGATGCACCTGCTGACTAGTAGGAAGAGTTATTCCATTATGAACGCACAATGGTAACAGTGTACGGTAATGGTGGTCCTGGTAACACGCCATCATGCATTCCTTGCAGACGTTGAACGTCGACGGATTTATGACATTGTGAATGTACTAGAGAGCCTGCACATGGTGAGCCGCCTTGCCAAAAACAGGTACACTTGGCATGGCCAGCACAATCTCACCAGAACCCTCGGGACTCTGAAGAGCGTCGGGGAGGAGAACAAGTATGCTGAGCAGATCATGATGATCAAGAGGAAAGAATACGAACAAGAGTTTGACTTTATTAAGAGTTGTGGCATGGAGGACCACGTGATCAAATCAAACACTGGCCAGAATGGGCATTCAGATATGTGTTTTGTAGAACTCCCTGGAGTGGAATTCCGGGCAGGTGAGAGGCCAATATCAAATGGTGCTTCACGAAGGTTGCAAAAAAAGATGCCATGGAGACTGGTACTCTGTAGCCCAGTCTGGCCCTGAGTTCCTGGTGGTCCCCCTGCCTCACTTCCCTAGTGCTGGGGATTTGGGTGTGTACCACCACGTCCAGTCGCCACTGCAGCTTTCGGCTGATTTTTAAGGCTTGTTACTTTCCCTTCTTCAATGTTAATTCTCTAATACCTGTCCTTCTCTGAAGCGTCTGTGAACAGCCGCAAAGACAAGTCCTTACGAGTGATGAGCCAGAAGTTTGTGATGCTGTTCTTGGTGTCCACCCCTCAGATAGTAAGCCTAGAAATCGCTGCCAAGATTTTAATTGGGGAGGACCACGTGGAAGATCTGGATAAAAGCAAGTTTAAAAGTAAGTGTCAAAACTGCCCAGGAGGTTTGGGAACCATTTATGAACAACAGAGTTTTACTTACCATCTGATAGGATACCAAGCAGATCTCTGGGTACGTGTCTGTGTTCGTTCTCTACCCACCCTACCCTTACACACACACACACGCGCGCACACACACACACACACACACACACACACACACACACACACACACAGTGGTGCTACTGCTAACCGGTGGGATTCAGCAAGACATAATAACCTTACTGGTCTGACACAATGAGCAATCAGTTGTAAAGTAGGTCCAGCTCCTAGATCTCATCTCCGCTAATACGTGAGGGCATAGGTAATTTCCACTGAATTGTCCCCCGATGGCCCTGCAGCACGGATGGCTTGCCACTTTGAAAGAGTTTTAGCCAAATGGCTGCTGTGTATTTAGCTGGTTCCTAACCAGCTCTGTCCCCATGGTTGTGCCAGGCATTGTAGGAACCTCCACAGAAAAAGACGTAGAGCAAAGACCCAAGCAGATGAGCAACTTCCCACACCCTTGTACCCACCGGGGGATAAAGCAGAAGTGAGCTGCTAGGGGAGTCAATAAGGCAGAGCTGCATTGAGAGGCCAACATTTGTAGATTCTCTGGGCTCTTGCCCTGAGATGCCATATCCTGTGAAGCTGTCCTAGTCTATAGAAGTAAGTCCAGACAACCCTGGGCTGACAGTGCATCTATCTACAAGACAGAATTAAGTAGAGCGTAAGGTAGTTGTTCTTGGGAAAAGTGCAGTTTGAGAAAGTGCGTCCCGATACTGCCAGTGAGTCCCCTGGTTTTCTGAGTCACCAGATGCTTTTCACTGCCACTAGCCAGTCAGTCACAGCCATGGAAGCTATTCCAGGAACTGGCAGATGTGTCATTTGCCAAAACCTTAGGCAATACAGAACTATCTGGCAGGGCTGTGAAGCAGGAGACTCAGCTCGTAACTCTGTACTGTGAGCACTGACGTAAAGGCAGACTTCTTAATGGCAAAGGCAAAGTCTTTCAAGATGAATGAGGTGCGCAGCATGAATACATCTGTGCTTTGTGTAGTTTGCAAGGACAGTGTATATGGTTGTGGTACATAATTTTCCAAGTTTATGGTACTATGTAAACCTCACTATAAACTGTCATGGGTAGAGAAGCCATACACTTCTAATGCTGCTCCATTTCTGTTTCTTCCTATTCTGACTCATTAGAAAACACCTAGGAACATGGCATTTTAGGGACAGGATCATCCCATCGAGTCACTTCCACCTGAAACCTGTGCTATTGCTGCTTCAAAACTTAGGACCAGCAGTCACTCCTGAAATATTTAAAACCCCTTTTTTGTTTTAATTCAAGCAGCATTCTTAGAATAACTCGAAAGGAGTCAGAAGTTTCTGCCTGATGTTGGCAGGACAGCTCTTGAATACACCAGACTTTCTTAGGAGGCAGAATCCTGTGATCTTTCATTGTTTTATTTAGTGCATGCCTTTTTCCCCCCCAGCAAAAATTAGGAGGTTATATGATATTGCTAATGTTCTGAGTAGCCTGGATCTTATCAAGAAAGTCCACGTTACAGAAGAGAGAGGCCGAAAACCAGCTTTTAAATGGACAGGTCCAGAAATCAGCCCAAATAACAGTGGTATGTATGCTTTTTTTTTTTCAATCTAGAGAGACTCTCCTTTCCTTCCTACTTAGCCTCACATAGGGAAAGACCATACGTAGATGATTGGAAAAGCAGTTCAAGATGAATGCTCATAGAAAGGTGGCTACTGTGACTTTGGACACTCTCAGGGAGAGGTCCTTTGGTGCAGGAATTTGAAAGGAAGGCTCTGGAGCCAGGGTGACAGCTGTGTAACCCAGGCCCATGATATTTTCATAAGAGTGTATCCTTGAGGCTGGAGAGATGGCTCAGAGGTTAAGAACACTGGCTGCTCTTCCAGAGGTCCTGAGTTCAATTCTGAGCATCCACATGGTGCCTCATAACCAACTGTAATGAGATTTGGTGCTCTCTTCTGGTGTGCAAGCATATATGCAGACAGAATACTGTATACATAATGAATAAATAAGTATTTAAAAAAAAGAGCATATCCTTGGCCAGTGTATTCTCTGGTGGTGCTCTCAGGTCTATCATGGAATGCATTTCTCGAGAGGGACCTCCCAAGAAGAGCAGGCATGAGGGTCACCACCTTCCACCAGCTCTGACATTCCCCTGATGAGAAAATAAACAAGATTCTATACATCACCAAGAGAGGAAAATCAATAGTGAATGCACATTGGCATTTCTCTGGTTATGAGATATAGTCCACCCTCCACAGCCAATGGTTTCATATTGAAGGGTTCACCCATGCAATGGAAATATTTTTTGTTCTGTACCAAAAATGTATACATGTTTTCTAGTCATTGTCCCCTAAACAATATCGTGTGCAAACCACAGATATTATATTCAAGTAACTAAGAGATGATTCCAAGTAGATGGAAGGATGTGTTTGGCTTCTGTGCCATTGCATGTAAGGGGCTTACACTTCTGCAGCTTTTGGCATGTAAGAGGGATTCTGGAACACGTCCTCCTCGAATGTGGAGGGCCAGCTGTGCAGTGTAGGGTCAGAAATGCAGCACGGACAAACCGTCTCTAAAGACATTGAAAAAAGATTGACTAAGGTTTGAGACAGAACATCTAGCGCAGTTGCACATGGTGGGCACTCCATGCTGTTACCCTTTGACCCTGACTTGGTTTTAGAGCTGCATTTTAATTTCCTCTGTTGTGAAGGAAGGAGGGTCAACTGGGCTCTAACACATTGACCTTTCCCATTCCAGGCTCCAGCCCAGTCAGGTCTCTTACCACCTCCTTTCTAGAGGCGGAACAGTCTGCAAAAGAGAACTGTGCTAAAAATCTCTTTTCTACTCGTGGGAAACCCAACTTTACTCGACACCCATCCCTTATCAAATTGGTAAAGAGCATAGAAAGCGATCGGAGAAAGATCAGTTCTGCTCCCAGCAGCCCTGTCAAGGGCAGCAAAGGTACATTTTCCTGGAAATTCAGGGCTCTGCTCAGAATTACTTTTGATTTGCTTTCTTTTAGCCTACTTGCTCCCTCATAAGCCATAAATCGCTGTGGAACTAGGTGGCAGGTGCCTGCTTTCTGATCTCTTGACACCTGAGTTTTCTTTTTCCTCTGTGTGACTACTTAATCTTTAGTTTTGACCATTCAACCCCTTCTTTTTATTTTACCAGCTGAGAGTTCCCAAAGTTCTCCACCCTTCCCAAACAAAATGGCTCAGCTCGCTGCTATCTGCAAGATGCAGTTGGAAGAGCAGTCAAGGTAGGCTGGCAGTGCAGCTGGGAACAGGACGAATTGCCATCTCAGTGTGTCTTAGAATTGATTGCTTTATGCAAGGGTAGGCATCACATTTGGAAACTGAAGAGGTAGCCTTTACAGTATCTGTCCTCAGTAAAGAAAAATAAACAACAACAAAAAGACCTGCTGCTATTTTCAGAAAAGTATGGCTTTAACCTGGGGCAAAAAGTGGTGGAATGTAGGGATTGGGAGATGCTTTGGTGGGTGAGATACCTGCTGCTCAAACATGAGGACCTGAGTTTAGATCCCTGAGACCCACATAAAAGGCCAGGTATGGCAGCACCCATCTTTATCCCCTTGTGAAGTTATGTCGGCCTGGAGCTCATTGGCTGGCCAGCCTAGTTACATTGATGAACTGCAGGCTCGCTGAAAAGGTGAAAATCACAGAGGAAGGCATCTCACGTCAACCTCTGGCCTCCTCCATGCATGTCCCACACATACAGACGGAATGCTTAGGGGCAATGTAGTTCCATGATGGTCCATAAATCTTTTCTTGCAGTGAACCCAGGAAGAAAGAAAAAGCACAGCTAGCAAGATGTGGGCACTACAAACCACTGGCCCCTCTGGACCCTGCAGTGAATGCTGAGCTAGAGCTGCTTGCACCGTCCCTTATCCAGCCCCTGGGGGTGGTGCCCCTGATCCGCAGCCCACTGTCATCTGCAGTACCTGTGATCCTACCTCAGGCCCCCTCGGGCCCGTCCTATGCCATCTACTTGCAACCTGCCCAAGCGCAGATGCTGACGCCACCCCATGGCCTGAGCCCCCCAACAGTCTGCCCCACCCACTCCTCTAACGCTACTGGACCCAAAGACCCAACAGACACCCCCACTGAGAAAACCACCCCAGACGCCACAAAATCGGTTGCCTCCTGCAGACCAGGAAGCTTGCAGCCACCACCAGAAAGACAAGGTGCTCAAAACAGAAGCAAGGAGACAACTGGAGAACGAGGCGCAAAGAGGACGAGCAACTCGGAGGACAGTAGTTCCATAAAGAAACCTAAAGAGGACCTGAAAGCGCTTGAGAATGTCCCTCCGGTGAGTACAGTCTTAAAGTTAGGTGTGGCCTGTTGAAAGGGGTGTGTGCACTCAGGGCAGGCTTTGAGGTCTCAGAGGCTCAAGCCAGGCCTAGTGGCTCACTTGTTCTTCATGTTAGCAATTCTAAGGCTGAATCCACAAGAATCTGGTGGCTTGTGAAGTTTACCAAAGCAAAGAGCAGTCTCTCAGAAGACAACGAATTGTCCCTTAACATTCTGTATCCAAATGAGGTCCCAGATAGCTAATCCTCACACAGGCATGACAGCAGGGACATTTTTAAACCTTCAGAGGAGAAGCTGACTTACTCTCTTTTTAAAGCGTCACAGGTGGCTGTCCCTAAGTCCTTTTCTCCGTCCCATACTGGAACACAAACAGCTGTCATGAGAGTCATAAATAGTTCATAAGCAGTTGTCACCCCAACTGGAGGGACACACAGGCCTCCCACAACTCATGCCTTCTGAGTCATTCCTTAATGTTTGCTTGATGTCATCTGTTGGCTAGAGGAGAATTTGCCCACCCTTACCCCCTTTTAAAAATTTCTACCTCAGATTTACCACAATCTTTTTTGTGTGGGTAAGTGGACAAGTCAAGCTGATCTTGTAGGTACTCGAAGGTACAGCTGCTGCATTGCCTTCTAAAGATGCTGGTCCTCTAGGTGATTTCCCCCCCACCCCCGCCCCTTGGGAAAGAATTAGATTAGATCAGGAAAGGAGGAATGTGTATTGGACGCCTACCCACACATTGAGTGTCCTAGACTTGAGAGTCTTACACAGAACTCTCACTTGAGTCTCAGGACAATTGTGAAAGGTTGGAATCATTAACAGATATGACTAAACACAGAATCAGAGCTTGAGCTCTTCTTTCGCCCCTGCTGTTATTTTTTTTCTCCACACCTTGTTTTTCTTTATCTGTCACAAATCTATTCCTCCTGACACCCCCCACCACCGCACCCTGCCATCTACTAGGTTAGAAAAAAATGGCCCCAGACCAAGTCTAACCCAGCACCCACTTTTGATGTCAGCTGCCTCTGTGTGCTCACCCCCATTTTTGTGGGATTAAGTAAATGTATTATATGAAGATATACATAAAGGGCTTTGTGATCCCTTTAGGACATCATATCAGTAGAATGGCATTATCTGCCATTGAACTTGTTAAGGCAGCTTGAGTCTTTGGAATCTTCCCTGAGGATGGCTTCATAGAAACCATTTAAATCATCTACTACCTCACACGGTATTCTTTTGTACTTAATGTGCACGCAGAGAGGAAACCGCAAGACCCTGGCTTGACTCAGTGTTCTGGAAGAGCCAGTGTGTGTGATTTTACAATGGTTTCCTGGTGTTCCTTGGTTACCCCAGATTAGGGGTTTTAGATTCCTAGATCCCCTAGTTCCCATCTCTGTTGAGTTCATTTTGACTTTTCCTTAGTTTGAGGCTGAACAGAAAAAGAAAATGATTCATGTGCTAAATTCATTCAGCAAACTTGTTCTGAGAACCCAGACCTGTAGGGATGGGGGAAAGCAGTAGGCATGTAGGCACACCATATCTGATAATAGGTCATAATGGCAGAGAAAAGGCAGGAGAGATGATCAGGAGATAGGTGTGCAGAAGGCTAGGGGAGGTGATGCTCAAGAGGAAAAACAAAATACATTCAGTCTGCTAACTTCAACAAATGGAATTATTATAGGCTAAAAGAATTGTAGTAAATGTAATTTGTTGAAATTGAGGCTTGATCATTTCAGGGGTAATACATACTTTACTGAAGAAGAATTGACTAAGTCAAGCCAGCAGTCACAGTGACTTGCCCTATCAGAGAGGGTGACTATCAGTGACATTAGCAGCCCCCGTCAAGTGCCCAAACCCAGAGACAAAGAGTTCTCCATCCCTCCAGCTTTCAAGACATCAGCTCCCCAGTGACTTTGAACTGGGAAGTTGGGAAATCTAAATTTCTAAAATTTAATTTAAATTTAAATAAAATTTAATTTAGTCTAAAAACAGAGATGGGAACTAGGGGACATGGGAAATCCCTACCTTTGTGTAGGGACTGTTTGTACCCCAACAGAGACAGGGTTGAGTGGCTGCAGCAGAGGACCTATGTCCTAGGGAACCAAACACATTCACTAGCTGGCCTTCCAGGTTTTCTGACTTGTGATTCAAAACTAAAGAATTGCTCAAGCAGACTGTTTCCCTGTCCGTTTTATTCTGACGTAACCCAAGCAGGTTCCTCATGTGCAAAACAAACGGCACCAGAGGCCAAACTGAGAGGCAGAAAAAAAAGCACCAACTAGTGCACACATTCAAGCCCCAGATGCCACTAGGCACAAAGCTCCCACTGCATTGTGTTGATGTACTTCCCGCCCCGTTCGATCACTGCACTTTGCCAAACACAAGGGGTGTGTGGGTGGTCGGAGGGCTCCCAAAGTACGCTTTCCCCCACCCTGTGCTAGGGCCCCTAAAAGCAGCTCATGGAAGCAGGCGCCCCCTCCCTCGGGTGCTTCTTCTCTGTCATCAAAACAGCAGAGCACACTTTGATCGCTAGCTCTTGATGGGTCTGGTTTTCTCCTTGGGAACCAGTGAATCAGAATGCACAGAGTTGAGAGATTTAAACTGCTTCTTAGGTGCCTGGTACTGTTTTTAGAAATCTAAATCAAAGGTGTGATTGCATTCCAATGAAGCCTTTGCAAAAAAAAAAGTAAGGTTGGCCATGGCCTTGGGCTGTAGATCATCCACTCTTTTGCTGATCTAAATAGAGTACCTGACCTGACCCTGTGTTCCATGTTCATACAGTATATGGGTGTGAAATAATTGCTTTTTTCTGTATTTTGTAGACGGTGTTCCCATCGGGATATCTGATCCCTCTTACCCAGTGCTCAGCCCTAGGGGCAGAATCTGTGTTATCTAACACAGAAAACTCAGGTACATGTTCCCCAAACCACAGGCTCTACGGCTCCCCAATTGCAGGTGAGTACATGCCAAGCCACCGTTAAGACGTGAGCTGGCCTGCAGGTCACTTACACATGTCAGCTTCCTAAACAAACGCCTGCTACAAGTGCCACTTTTAAGGTTCCGCCCTGGCCCCTTTCTTTTCCAGGTGTTATCCCGGTGGCACCATCTGAACTCACCGCTGTGAATTTTCCCTCATTCCATGTGACACCTTTGAAGCTCATGGTCTCTCCAACGTCTATGGCAGCCATACCTGTTGGGAACAGCCCTGCTCTTAACTCGAGCCACGCTGTTCCCGCCCAGAGCCCGAGCTCGGCCATTGTAAACTTTACCCTGCAACACTTGGGACTCATCTCCCCCAATGTGCAGATGTCTGCCAGCCCCGGGCCTGGAGCCGGCACAGTCCCTGTATCCCCACTTATAGAAGCAGCTAGTGTCATACCCGATAACTTGGGCTCTCGGCAAGTGAGGGCCACCAACCATGACTCACCAGTCCTGGGCCAGAGCCAACTAAATGGACAATCAGTTGCTGGGACAGGAACACAACAGGTAAGACCATCTGCATTTCATTTAAAAGTTAGGCCTCAAACTGGAAGATGACCTTGAACTTTTGATCCCCCTGCTTCTGCCTCCCAGGTGCTAGGACTGCCATTTAATTTAGTGATCTGTATCATAGGAGGCTGCTGTTTGCCTTCCTTCTTTGTAGAGGGAATTATGACAGGGTGAATGACTGAAGGCAAACCTTCCTTCCAGACCTAAGAAGATTACTCAAGGAATCCATACTACTGGGTTGTCACAAGGTTTTGTCTTTTAACAGTAGTAATTGAGAGTTCAACAAAACTCATTGAGGCCCACCTTGCTGGTATCGGGCTATGTTAGTTCCCCAGAATGCCAAATATAATCCTGCCTAGTCTTGAGCCTGCTGGGGAGCATGGATCACCATGGGTCTGATACCTTTTTGTCCTTCATTCTCTTCAATCAGCCTGTTCCTGTGACACCCAAAGGCTCCCAATTGGTGGCTGAAAGTTTCTTCCGAACTCCAGGTGGACCAACTAAGCCTACCAGCTCATCCTACGTTGATTTTGATGGTGCTAACAAAACCTCCCTTGGATCCCTCTTTGTCCCACAGCGCAAACTGGAAGTCTCAACTGAGGATGTCCACTGATTGACTGATGGTGGTTTAATTTAATTTTCTAAAGAGCTATTTAATGAGACAACGTATACATGCAGATTGAGAGAATGCCACCTTTGAAAATACTGTAAATACTTTGGGGTTTTACTCAGTATCACAGCAGATATTTGTCATGCTTACACACACTCTAACACACACCCATGCGTACACACATTTGTACAAGGCCAAATTCAGCATCCAGTACTATAAAATAAAATGTTGAAACTAAGGTACATTAACTTCTAAGGGGGAAAATTCATTTTTTTCACCTGTGCCTGTATTATTATGCAAAGTAACTTTGTTAAAGTTTACTTCCCTTTCAGTAAATGTTTGACTTAACTAACACAGCACCTGCCAAAACTTTTTGCACAAAGGAACTGCTGTGTGATATATAATGTATTTTTACATAGGGAGGTGATAGCTATATTTTTTTGTAACTTTAATCCTTTGCTGTTGCAGTCTGTCTTTTTGTAGAGTTTACAACCTTCCTCAATCAAGTCTATGGAAAAAATTATTTATAAAATGTATTTTTAATCATAAGTTGTTGAAATTAAAACTCTTCTAAAATGTAGTTAACATTTTCATTTGGCCATGTAGGGCAATCACTGTTGGGAGAAACCAACAGTTTATCTAATCTCAGAGGCAGGTTCTTGGGAAGGGCTTTCTTGGATACACTGAGTTCATAGGAAGTTCCCCCATTCTCCTAGCCCCCCTTCACCTGCCATGGTCCTGAGCATTGCTAGAATAGTGAACCACATGATGTGGAGAGGCTGAGAGAGCAGATGAGAGGCGGGAGGAGCTAAGGTATCCTGACTCTGCTCTGCACTCCTCCCAGGCCTGCTCTGCAGAGAGGAGGGGCAGCCATTGTCCTTCTCTATGGTCCAGCTCTAGGGAAGGAACAGCAGAACGGATTCTACTTTCCTCTTGTCAGGGAACCACCACATACTACAGCCCCAATAAGCTCCAAGAGAAGGAATAAACTATGGTGTGTTCAATGAGCATCTTCTTGACCCCTTAGGGGCCAAGGTGCATGTTGAGAAGAAAAGAGCCTCCTCTGACCAGGGTCTTTCAGGAACATCGTATCTGTTTCCTATGTGCTGATGGAAACTGCAGGACACTTGAATTGCACATTATGAACCAGGATCACAAGGCCACTGAGACAGAAAGAATAAGACAACAAGTCCACAGTCACTGCTAGGACTCACCCTTCCCATCCACCACAGGGTGAAACCAAAGAACGGTGGGAGGCTCTGTGCTGATGTGAGCATTCATAAGGTCCCCCCTCTTTAAATATGCATTCTGTGTGTATGGCCAAGCACAGGTAAGATAGCAGATTTTCCTCTTGACCTCGAGAGCCTTCTTCCTCTATGCTAGAGAATCAGCTTAAAGAATTTCCTTCAAGAAACTTCACCTTTGTTTTGCTATCTGCAGAGCTAGCAAATGATCTTGTTTACAAAAAAAAACAAAAAAAAAACAAAAACGGCCCCTGCTTTTAAAGCACTTGAGTGCATACCTAAAAAGATACATCTATAAAGCGTTTCCATGCACTAGAGTTTCCACTGGCAGATTCACACAAAAGCCACTAGACATAACTTCTACATAGCACAGGCACCAACTCAGATAGACACTCGAGCTCTTAGGAGGTGGGATGCCCTACATTACCATCCTTGGCTGCCCTTGTGGACAGGGTAGAAACCAATGTCCTGTCCTGATCTTGTTATCAAAATCCATATGAAGAAACTCCCTTGAAAAATCAGATGCCCAGGAACGAAAGAGGTATGTGAGGTATCAAGACAGCTCTGGGAACCGGATCTCTCAGTTGTGTCACTCACAGAATTGTGAGGCTTCCCCCTTGATCACCCCCCCCCCATCTTTGCACTTTGCACTGTTCTTGATTGTGGGTAGGTCCTGTGCCTTGCTTCCAATCAATGAGACTATAAAAAAGAACAGGATGTGTATAGTCTTATGTGTGGTTATATGGTCATATCAGACTAGTTCACATCTTGAGTCTTTCCCACTTACTCGCTTTGAAGACTTAACTACAAGAGTCCAGCACTGCAAGGAAGTATGGGCAACCTCTTGGACCTAAAGGTAGCCGACAGCTAACACAACCAGAAAGAAACAACTGTAGTTTTGCTGGTAGCCACGAAGAACTGAATTCTGCCAACAACCTTACTGTGGAGAGCAGGGTATAGGGTCCCCCAGAGGTTCATGTGTTGAAGGTTTGGTCCCCAATGTAGCAGTGTTCAGAGGCAGGGACCTTGAGCAGGTGAGCATGAGTGATTAAACCATTGACAAATTCATAGTTTGATAAAATATGAGGAAGTGGTAGAAACCGTAGGAGGTGGGGCCTAGTTAGAGAAAATAGTTCCAACTGGGGTTGGGGGAGTATGAATGCAGTCCCTGGTCCTGGCCCCTTCAGCAATCCTTGCTTCATGGCTGCCATGCAACGAGCAGCTTTGCACCAGACAACCCCCCCCCCAAAAAAAAAACCAAAGGTCAAACGGTCATGCCTAGGGAGTGCTGAAGCTGTTAGTCACAATATCTTCCTATAGATTTTTTTCTGAGATATTTTGTCACAGCAGCAGAAAGCTGACAAGAATCATTCCATGGGAGAAGCCTCAAATGGATCACAGCCCCAACTGTTACCTTGGCTGCAGCTTTGAACACCAAGCAGAAGACCCTGGGCCATGCCAGGAGCCTAGAACACTGAAGCACATAGTACATGAGTGTCATTTTAAGATACTAAGCTTGTGGTAATTCTGTTGAACAGCAGTAGATCCATGAAGCCACATAGCACACCAGCATCTATGAATACCCTCTTCCTGTCGTAGTACGGTTCATTGTTTTATGGGCACTCACAGAAGGAAATGTGACTCCACTGGCTTTTCTAGGAACACACTCCATTTCCTCAGCTGGGAACAACTGTCAAGATGCTAGACAGCACACTAGTGAAACTTATCTGAACAACAATCTCTTTCCCCAAACTGCCTTCCTATCTCCTTCCCCATCCCCTTTCTTTGACACAGAGTTTACTATAGTCTATGTTGACCTCAGACTCACTATGTAGGTAAAGATGACTTTGAACTACTGATTCTCCTGCTTGTAGCTCCAGAGAGCTGAGATTACAAGCCTGTGTCAGCACTCCTGGCTTATGCAGTGCTAAGGATCGAACCCAGGGCCTTGTGTATACTAAATCAGCACTCAGTACTCTATCATCTAAACTATATCCTCAGTTCATTTCCTCTTAAGAAATTTTACTTCCAGGGGATAGAGCCTAGTGGGCCATAGCTGGAGGCCACCTCATATCTAACCAAGGATAGATCAGACATCCAGCTTATCCAGCCTTATCTGAACTGCTGGAGTAGGGTGTTGTATTTCTTCTATCAGTCACCTGGCTATTCCGACTCCTTAGTGCCTTGGCTGTAGTTTCTCGGCTTCTGCAAAGGTTCCCACCTATGTGTAAATCTTAGCTGCAGTCATCTGCTGATCCCATGATCCTTTGTTATCTGTCCAGTAAGTCTTTGGCTCAGAGCACCCAGTCATTTCTGTGTTTGAGAAAAAAACAAAAACAAAAACAAAGGATACCGTACCAGATCACAGAGAGAAACCACAGCCAAGGTCTTCAGAATACCTGTCTTACCAGGACTTGTCACAATGGTCAACTTGCAGACGTTCCAGCCAAACCGCATCCATGCTTAGATACTGCAGATGGTCCCTGGTTTATGCTTCGCATGTGACTATAGGACTTCACCTTAGTATAAAAGTGATAAGCATTCATCAGAAACAGGGCTTTGGAATTTGAAGTTTGGTCATGCCCTGGGCTAGTGATATGCTAGTGAGTGCAAGTCTCTCCTGCTGGGCAATGCTCACTGCACCTCCCAGGCTCATGGGGTTGTGAAGGAAACCAGATGTTTTTCCCCCTGAGCACTGTACTGCTGACCTATGATGCTGTTAGGAGCTTAAACACATATTTTCATCTTAGGATATGCTGATGTACCTGGATGTAATCCCACCCTGAGAAGAGGCATCTGTGTGTGCCTCTTTAAAACCTTTTTAAAGTCTGCATTCAACTTTACACACAGATATTTTAGTCTGTTGTACAAAACAATGTCTTTTATTCTGTTTCATACAATATTCTCTGTGTGAAAATCCTTCTCAAAGTTTATCCTGAATGAAAATATTTTTAGGGCTGGGTAAGTACCTTAGTAGTATGCTTGGCTGGTAAGTACAAAGGTCTGGATCCTCAGTCCTGGATAAAAAAGACATGATGGTGCATACCTGTGACCCCAACATTTGTGATGTAGAGGTGGGAGGATCAGAATTTCAAGGCTAACAGTGAGCTCAAGGCCACCTTCAGCCAGTGAGAAGGAAAAGAAAAACATGTTTATTTTAGATACAATAAATTAGGATCTTTCTAAAATGATAATGTAGTTCTCAGATTCCTAAACAGGACTGTAACACAGTTTAAACTTCTCTTCATGGTTCCTACATTCGTGACTACTATTTCTGAACACAAACGCATCTTAGGTTTGTGTTAACACCACTTAGGTGGCTGAAGTTATTAATTGGGCAAATTATCCTTCTGAGACTTACAGCCCAGAATTTTATGCAATTCTAGTCCCACATTTTAATTTTTTATTATGTGTGTTTATGTACTTTGTCTGCTTACTGTGTCTGTGTAGTCACTATGCTTGAAGTCAAAGCTTAACTTGCAGAGTCAGTTCATTCCTTCCGCTAAGTGGGACCTTGAGCTTGAACTCAGGTAATCAGGTTTGGTGGCAGGCCTTTACCCGCTGAGTCATCTACTGGCCCCTTGCTCCATGTCTTATAGTTCTTGGTCTCCAGCTTCAACATCAGCTTCTACTTGCTTTGTCCCTCTTCCCTCATGGTGGATATCTTTCCTGACCCAGAAAATCTGAAGACTTCCAAGGGAACTCATGTCACCGAACTTGCTTTTACAAACCGTTTCAGGCCAGTAGATTCCTTTTCCTCTTCAATGAGAGAAAGCACTCTAGGGTAGGTCAGATTTCTCCCTGACAATCAGTGGTCTTTTTCATTACCCCACAGGCCCAAATGAGTTAAAACTGGAGATCTATAAATCACGGCAACGCTGGAAATATGTCAAATATACATTTTGTATCTATATTCACTCTCATTTCAAGCCTTGAACAAGACAGTCACGTCTACACAGAGATAATCTTTCTGTTTGTTTGTTTGTTTTTTGAGACAGGGATTCTCCGTGTAACAGAGCCCTGGCTGTCCTGGACTCTCTTTGGAGACCAGGCAAGCCTCGAACTCACAGAGATCCACCTACCTCTGCTTCCCAAGTGCTGGGGTTAAAGGTGTGCACCACTACATCCGGCAATTACAGACAGTTGTGAACTCCCTTGTGGGTGCTGGGATTTGAACCCAAGTCCTTTGGAAGAGCAGCCAGTGCTCTTAACTGCTGAGCCATCTCTCCAGCCCCTTACACAGAGATATTCTAAAAAAACAAAGTTCTAGAAGTGCTGGGAAGAAGTGATGAGGTTATAAAAAATAAACGTTGTTGGGCTCCAGCTATTAGCCAACCTGAAAGCAGCATTACCAGATAATTATTATCAAGCCCATGTTGAGGAGGCTAATTTCAGAAAGCTGAAGGTGCAAGTCTCCCCCACAGAGCAGGCACTCAGAGCCAGTGTGTAAGTGCAGATGTGCCTGGTGACAACATCTGCCCCATCCCACCATATCACTTGCAGACTGTAGAGAAACAAACAGGCTGACTCCAAGTTACTCATGACAAATGAGAACAGCGCTTAATTTGCATTAATCCCAATGTGTGGCATCCATCGCTGCTTTCTCAGACTCTGTAACAGAGGTGATTTACTCTGTATCAAGTTACTTACTCCAGAACATTTCATCAAACTTTGCTACGGTTATGGCTGTGGTTTGAGTTGGTTCCAAATAGGAATTTGCACAAGATGTCGAAGCGGAAACAATGCCACCACTATTCTGAAGGCCACTGACATTTAATGCAGTGGCAGACACAAAGGTACCCAGGGGGTTCCAACTTGCTGTCTTCCATTTCTTCAAGGAGCCAAGTTCTGCTTGGAGCAGTGGCTGCACCCTATCACCAGAAACTTTTTGTGTCCCTGTCACTGGCCCTCTTTGCAGCTCTCTTCAGTGCCTAGACATCCTCAGCTTCTCAGACTTGTTGATCTATGTATGACTTGACTGATCAAGCAACCTGCCACTTCAAACCTCCACTTCCCTCTCTCCTCCCCTACGGTTAAGGTCTACTTCAAGAAGCTCTTCCTAACTCACATTAGTTCTGCTTTCCTTACTAAACTCCAAAAAGATCATGTGGGACTTGAGGAATGAGGGGGTGGAGAGGGGAATAGCTGAAGGCCATATACTTCCCACAGCCTAGAGAATAGGATGTTCCAAGTTACAACTTGTGGGCCATTTTACTGGCCAGTATTTTCAAAGCTGCAAATCCTAGAGGGGAAGTGTTCTTTGATTAAACTGCTCTTTACAGTGGTTCACATGGGGTTCTCCCAGCAGCCTCTGACTTAACTGGTTAAAACACATGGAGCTTCCTTACCCAAGAACTCACTCAGCTCAACAAGGTAGAAAATGCCAAGCCCTAGGAGCTGAAGTCGGGTTTCTAGTGCTGCCCCGGGCATCCTAGATGAGATACTTAACCTATCAGAACTGCTTTTCTCCTCTGTAAGCAACTCCAGTGAAGCTTACTGCCCCCCCCCCCCAAAGACATGAAAGTAGAAGGAAAACTAGTTAGGAAGAGGAAGAGCATCTGGAACAGGAGGACAAGGGAGTGTAATTAGGATGTCAGCTAAGGTTAAAACATATGTGTGTATGAAACTATCATAATGAAACTTACTATACTATGATTAAAATATACTAATAAAAGTTTTGGAAAATGAAAAGAAATTGTATTGACTTAAAAAAATTATCTCAAGGAGTTGTTTTGGAGGTCCCTTATGAAAAGCAAACTCATTGAAACTCACTAGTGACTCACGGTGCTTAAGCAGAGAAGGCGTTGGACCAATGTTGTCAAGCCTATGGGAAAGGGCTGGTCCTAAGGAGGAAAGGGAAACCACTAATCCTCAGACTTCAACACAAAGGGCGTTCCTCTCTGCTAATACCACATAAAGCAGATTTAGAACTGACTGCTGCTACTGTTAGCAGAAGTGGCTACTTCCATGAAAGGAATCTGACACACTGGGATCTCTTTCATTCTCCTATTGGGTTTATGCCTTAGCTTAACTTCTCAGTCCTAGAATGGTTCTCTCCTCTTTAGAATGTCTTCTGTGTTGTGACCCTGTGGTCTAGAGCTTTAGACGGAGGCTGGAGGGGGTCAGCGGACTGGCACCTTGATAACAAGAAACTGTGTGAGTCATCCTGGAGCAGAGAGTCTTCAAGGACAAGGCCATTTTACCTTGAAGAGTTACGAGCCTCCTATTACAAGCCAACCTTAGCTTTGGGCCCCCAAAGCAGTGTTAGATTGGCTGTATCAAAAACACACAAAACACCAGAAAGACATGGCCTACAGATTTTTTGGATTTATATTTCCCTAGGCTGGTATAGGTTAGGGTTCTTGAACCTACATTTTTAAGATTTCTGGGCAATTCCATTATGTTGTGAACTATGAAGATTAATAATCTAGAAAAATCTTCGAGTGTCCAAATTGTCATTGAAGACTTCTGACATTAGTCAAGACAGAGTAACCCATTCCAGGCTCTCTCCAGTGACAAGAGTGCAAATGCGGCCACCTGAAAGAGGAGCGCAGTGGCAAAGAGCTGGGTCTTCTTTATCTCTCACCTGGGACCTGTAACCTCCACCCTCAGAAGGTGAGACATCAGGTTGATTGCTGCCAAAACAAACAACAAACAAAACAATGTCCACTAGAAGATTTTTAATTGGGGTCATAGATTTCATACATAGTATTCAAAGTTGTGGGGTATATTTGGAAATTAATTTGCCAACATAAAGGTAAAAGAGAAACAAAACAAAAGGAAAGGAAGGGCTAGTCAGTTCTGAATGGAAGATAATCAGTAGGCACCAAACTGAATTACAAAAACTTTTTTAAGTGACTGCTATAGAGATACCTTTGTGAATAGAGATGAAATCTCCTGAAATGAGTGAAGACAAAGTCTCTCATCAGAATAATTGGAACAGAAGCCTGTCAATGTTAACATTAAGAAAATAATCCCAATATGCAACATTTTTGAACAGTTGATTTGTTACAGAAGAAATTCTATGATGACAAGTATATGAAAAGGGGAAACAGAAAAGAGGGGCCATGCTACTACTTATTAAGTAAATGCAGACTAAAATTATGCTAAAACACTATTACATTACTAATAGAACTATCAACACTTAGGAACCAAACAAACTGGCCTATCAAGTGCTGGTGGGGATGCCCACAGCCAGATCAATTGACCACACAGACTAAAAAGTCACTGGAAAGCATCTTGGCTGTGTCTCGTGAAGCTCAACACGGGCTTATCCAAACACTCAGAATGTCTACTCAGACGTTACCTTAAAAAACAGAGTTAAGCATTTTTCTTTTTCTCTCCTTTCTTTCTTTCTTTCTTTTTCTTTTTCTTTTTTCGGCTGTCCTGGACTCACTCTGTAGACCAGGCTGACCTTGAACTCACAGAGATCCGCCTGCCTCTGCCTCTCAAGTGCTGGAATTAAAGGCCCGTGGCACCACACCTGTCTTATAAGACATTTTTAAGCCCCATAGTTATGATGTATTTATTCTTAGCTGTCCCTAGTGGGAAAAAACAATCAAGTAGCTCTCCACTCACTATGTTTGATGTCCTCTAGTATCTGACATTAATTTGGGGAGATTTTCAGTCATCAGCGCTCCAAACATTTCTTTCATTCCTCTCTCTCTCCCTCCTGGTGTTCTCATTCTGTGGATCAACACCTCCCCAGGCCGACTCATGGTGCTCAATCGTTCTATCCTGTTGAGTCCCAGGTTTTTTCCTCTTTGCTCTGCAGTTGGAGAGTCTATAAACACATACTGAAGCTCACTGAGCCTTTCCTAGCTGTGTCCCATCAAAGGCAATCTCCATTTCTTTTACAGGGTGGCTTCCCTTGCTGCTTCTTAGAGTTTCCATCTCGACGATCACACCACCTACCCACTCCTGCACGTGGCCTGCGTTCCTCCTTCATGTGAGTCTCAATGATTTAAAATCCCTAGTCTGATCCCTCCAACACACCTGCTGTATTCCAGCTGGGGTCTGATGCCTGCCTGCTCTGCTGGTCCCTCTAAGTCCGTTCTGCCTGTGAATATAATATACCTTGCTTTTGTTGTTGTTGTTTTTGTTACGAGCCAACTTTGATGTATTCTGGTTAAAATGAATCCATTCTGATTTCCATGAAAGTTTCTACTTATGGGATTTTTGCTCTGCTAAGTGGTGGTGCTGTTTTAATCTACCTACCTGACTCTCTAATCTGGAGGAGGCAGATTTTCCTGTGATCTCAGTTCCCTGGTGGATGCAAAGTGAGATGTTTAACTCAAGTTGTCCAGCTTTTTACATGTTGTTAAGATGGAGTGTTGTTGGGCGTGGTGTTGCCCACCTTTTATCCCAGCACTCAGGGATTTCTGTGAGTTCAAGGCCAGCCTGGTCTACAAAGTGAGTCCAGGACAGCTAAGGATACACAGAGAAACCCTGTCCCGAAAAAGCAAATAAACAAACAAACAAACAAATAAATAAATAAATAAAAATGGAGTGTTAACTTCCAAGTTCCTTAAATATCAGGGTAGAAAAACAACGGCCGTGTACTATGTCTATGGTACATCCACACAATCAAATCTACTCAGGAGTAAGAATCAACATACCCTGGATGAGTCAGCAACGTGGGTAAGTCTCAAATGGACTATGTTCAATGGAAGAAATCTGATCCTAAAGGCCAGCCTGTTGTATAATTTGATTTATATGACAACCTGGAAAGAGCAAAAGTTTGGGATGGAGAATAGATTAGTGGAAACAAGCGACTAGGAGCAAAAGTAGAAGTGACTATAAAGGAAGCCCAGGACTATTTAGGGCTGTATTAGTCAGGGTTCATTAGAGGAACAGAGCTGATGGTAGGACAAATGTACATATTTAAGGAAGGTTTATTAGATTGGCCTAATGATATGGTTTGGTAGCCCAACGATGACTGACTCAAACAGGAGAGACTGAGAATCCAGTAGTTTCTCAGTCCAAAAGACTGGTTGCCTCAGTACTCTTAGTGCGGAGCTGAATGCTTGGAGGGTGAATGGTCTTTATTACAATATGACATACAGTGATATCAGTACAGGGATGTGATAGTGGCAACCAACAGGATGGAGGAAATTGCCAGCAAGAGTGAAGGAAGGCAAAAGGCAAAGTTTTCTGGTTCCATCTCCCTTTTATCTGACAGAAAGGACCACCTACATCTACGGTGGGTCTTCTCATTTCAAATAATCCAATCTAGAAAATTCCTCACAGATGTTTCCAGCAGCTTGTGTTTTAGTTGATTCCAGATCTAATCATGTTGACCATCAAAGCTAGTCTGCACAGGGGTGGCCGTGGCCATTTGAACCCACACGTTCATTTGAACTCATAAAACAATACATCAAAAGGCATATGCAGTTAGATACATTTTTTAAATTGCTGTATCATACTCCAACGGGGTTGCTGCAAGACCTTACCTGCAGGTTTCCTGTGATGAAGAATTCACCAATGTTGAAGATCACAGATCCCACTAACTAGGTCTTCCCAGTCCCACTGCTGTAAATGGGTCACATGTTGCCAAGTTGCCAGTCTTTTCAGCCTCAGGCAGGTGGGAGCCACTGCCTAACTCTCCCCAGTGGGCTGTAAGAAATGTTTCATTTTTTATCACTGTTACAGAGTGGGGAACAAACCATCGCCCTGTGAAATAGCTTAAATTTTTTCTTTTATGTTGAAATCAAATCAAATCATCTGTTATTCTTCACTTACTGGCTTCAGGTTTGTTTTGTTTCTCTGCTGAAGCAGAGTTTCTCTGTGTAGCACTGGCTGTCCTGGAATGCGGTCTGTACTTCAACCTAGAAATATACCTGCCTTTGCCTCCCAAGTGCTGGGGTTAAAGGGGTATGCCAACATCAATTGCCAGTTTTCTTTCTTTCTAGGTTTATTTGTTTATGTGTTTTATGTATATGAGTGCTTTGTCTGTATGTACAGATGCACACCAGAAGAGAGCATCACATCCCATTATAGATGGATGTGAGCCACCATGTGATTGCTGAGAATTGAACTCAGGATCACTTGAAGAGCAGTCAGTCCTCTTAACCACTCAGCCATTTTCTTTCAGCCAACTATCTCCAGCTCCATTTTCTTTCTTGAAAGAAATTGATTCCTTCCTTACATATGATGGTTCATCAAATATTTGTAGATTTCCTGTAGGTTTCATCTCCAAGTCTTCTTGGAGTAGGATGTGCCTGGTTATTTGGGCTTTTTCTCCCATGGCAAGTGTCTAAGATTATCACTCCTGACCTTCATTTTCAATATTTCTTCTCAATCACCATAATAGAATATGATACTTAATTTCCAATTGGCTTGGACTGATGGGGTGGTGTTAAGCATTCTAAATGTTGATTGGTCCTGTTTGCTGTCTGTTACTTAATTGTCTCTGATTGGTTAAATAAATGCCAAGGCCTGGAGATTGGGCAAAGACAGAGATAGGTGGGACTAAGGTGTGCGGGCTTTTTGAGAGAGATGGAGCATCTTGGGAAGAAGAAGCTTGGAGGAAAAGCCAGGAGCAAAGAAGGAGGACACGCCATGGGGTAGATTAAAGAAAATCCTTCCACATGGCCTGGAACATCAGCTTAGCATGGAGAATAATAGTCCAAAGGGATGTATGTATATAAGGGGTTATATTTGGGTAATAGAGTTATGAGCTAGCTTAGATGGGCTAGGATTGTTCAACTCAGGCCTAGGCTTGTTAAAATCCATCCAGTGTCTGTGTGTATTCATTTGTAATGGTGGGTTAAGGATTTAACACCGTCAACCAATTAAAGATAATCTAAATATTGTTTAAATAGTTTAATTAGCTATTTTTTCAACATTGGACTTTACAAAGATAAGCTTTGTTATTGAAATGGAGCCCATGGTTTCTGATTTCACACATCCAGCAAAGAATATATAATGAAATCTTTGTAGAAGGCCAACATTACTGTTAACTTTTGTGGCCAGCCTATACTGGCTCCATGGCCTCTGGGAGTTCTTAGAGAGCTGGGAAGTCTAGGATTGGGAGACCACCCACAACCCAAAGGAGTTCATAGACCTGAAACATCATCAAGTAAATCAACAATAACTCCCTCAACTCCTGTCACCATATCCCAGCAGCTATAAAAGAGTCCACATCTATAAAAAGATCTGCCGTGGTCATACCCCATGCACAGCCTCTTCCCTAAGTCATCCCACGATCGCCGTGAACACTTTCTCTCAAATACTATGGAGGCAAACTCCTCTCCTCTTCTAGGAATCAGCATGTCTTTCTTCCATCTCAGCAAGTCTCAGGACAGTGCTCCTCACCCACAGAACTTCTCACTGTCCCGACAATCGCCTCACAGTGTGATAGACACTGTACAGTACACACATTCATTAAGAATTGCATGTACCCTCCTTGATTGATGGACCATCAGTTGGAATCCTTCAGCCAGTGTCATATGGAGCAAAACAGTTCAGAAACAGGTCTGAAGTCTGCCATCCCCGAGATATTTGATCCTCAATGAACTTTTGAAACACATTCTAAAGTATAATTAAATTTGATCACAAGTGATTTCTTTTATGCCTTCTAATTCTTAAATCAAGGAAATACAAACAAAACAAAGCCTAAATTTACCTGGAGTGGTGGCTCACGCCTTAATCCTTGCATCCAGGAGGCCAAAGTAGGAGAATTACAGTAAAGTCAAGAACAGCCTGAGCTATGTTTGAAGCAAGCCTGAGCTACAGAGTGAAAGTCTCTAAAATAAAACAAAACAGCAATAAAATAAGGACTAGATATGTGGCTTAGTTGGAAGAGTATTTACCTTGCACAGAAAGAGTCTTGGGTTTGACTCTTAGCTCTGCATAAACCCAGAAATTAGTGGCACATGTCAGTGATCCCAGGATTTTTGAGGTAGAGGCGGGAGAATTAGACATTCAAGGTCATCTTCAGCTACGTAGTCAGTTCCAGGATAGCATGGGCTACATGACACCCTGTCTCCAATTGAAAACCAGCAACAACAACAACACACACACACAAAACAAAACATATTTTTATAGGTTATGAGGATATTTCTGGATAAGGTTTCTGCTAGAGTGCTACAGGTGGGATTTTGTTTTGACAGATCTACTGAAGGTGAACAACTTTGTAGTGCTCTACAAAAGATATTCAAGAGAATGAGAAGACAGTCACAACCTAGGAGAAAATATTTTCAAAACACACCCATGACAAGTCCAAAATGTACAAAGACGTCTCTAAGCTCAACCAGTTAAAGAAGAACATATAAAGTCCAGAACAGATACTTCACCGGAGATAGAAGAGCAAATGAGGCTATGAAGAGAGGCTCAGCATCTCATGTCCTCATAAAAGTACAAAAAACAAACAAACAAAAACCAAAATGAAACAAACAAACAAACAAACAAAAAAACCCTGAGATCCACTGTATAGCTGTTAGAACAGATGAAGACTAAAATGCTGGCAACACAAAACGCTAGTGAGGATCCAGCAACATTATCTTTTATTGATGGTGGGAATGCAAAATGATACATCCATTGGAAAGGCAGTTTGGCAGTTCCTTACAAGGCTAAATACAGCATATTCTTACCATATGATCCAGTAATCGACCTGTTTCATACTTACCTGAATGAGTTATGTCCACACAAAACCTCATCCACATACACACAAAAAGTGTGATGAATGTTTCTAACAATGTTTTCGCCTAAGCACCAAAACTTAGAAGCAGGATGTCCTGCAGTGGTTTGATTGATACATAATCTGCACCCCATTCAGAGAGCAGAACATTATTCAGCATTTCAAAGAAATGAACTGTCACAGCCTGTGAAGACCCAGGGAGCATTCAAAGTGCAGCACCAAGCAAAGGAGGCCAGGATGGACGGGCTAGGTGCTGCATGGCCAGCCACAAGTTGCTCAGGAGAAGCAAAAGCAATGAGAACAGTACAAAAGTCAGTGGTTTCCATAGGTTAGTGGGGTCAACAGAGAGAGCACAAAGGGTTTTAAATGTGGAGAACTTTCTGTATGATACAATATGATATAATAATGGTGTTCACAGCAGGATTGTGTTGACATAACGAGATTTGTGTATGTTGTCCCCTGCCTCTTCACACATTCTGTCCCAATTGGGGGCGGTGGTGGTGAGGCATGAGCGTGTATCTACTACCAAGCAGGGCATGTATGAAAACTCTGTGACTTCTATCCAGTTCTGTTGTGAACCCCAATGTTTACTAAAACACAAGGACTGCTTTTGGGAAATGGAAACACCAGCCACTTTTTTTTAAATAGAAAGGCTGTCACAGTGTCCATTTGGAGTCGAAGATAGTGACACACACCGCTCTAAATGTTCCAGCTCCAACTGGGCAAGTGTCATTTTTGGACAGCTTTATAGATGGACCTGAATTTCAAATTCAACATCCAATAATCTTCTGTTGCATTTTCAAGAGCTTGTCAGGTGGGACAGGGATTACCTAATATTTATTTACTTTTTTGCTTGTTTATTGACATGATCTTACTAGGAAGCTCTGGCTGGCCTGGAATTCCCCTTGCAGATTAGGCTGGCATTGAACTTCTGGCAATCCTCCTGCCTCTGCCCCCCAAGAGCTGGTGTAAGTCACACACCCAGCTTAGCTGAGCTATTTCTGAAGTCTTTTCCTTTTCCTTGGGTTGTTACCACCCAGGTCTAAAGCAGAAGAGGCTGCTCTAGCAACACAGGAAATTGTTGTTTGTTGGGGGCTCTTGCTTTTACTTCCCTCCATATGAAGAGCTCCCACACCGTAAAATACCCTATGCCTTTTCTAATACCACACATCTTATTAATAGGGCCACCCAAGACACAGGTGTTTTTAATGACAGTGTAGGCTGACCACTCTTGTTGAGAAAGGCCATTCACACCCAAAGGGGAATAAAGGCTTAGTTTGCATCACTGGACAATAAGGATGTTTGAATTATAGATTTAGAAGGAACCTAGAAGTCTCCTCATCTAGTGTGAACACTCCACAGATAATGAACCTAGAAAGGTGCATGGCTAACAGTAGCAAAGCTTAGAAACCCATACCTGAGAGGCTAGGGGTGCGGCTCAGTGGTAGAGCACTTGCCTAGTGCATACAAGGCTCTAGATTCTGTTCCCAGCACGGGAAAAAAAAAATACACAAAATATCTGCCCATTCAGCACTTTTGCATCATTAGCATATCACAAGCTTAAGTAAAGACAATAAAAAGCCCCTAGCTGTTGTGAAAGCTCATTTAACCATTATTTTAATGTTTTAAATGAGATGACTATCCCCTATCCCCTTACACAGTGTTTTTGACTCAATTTCTGCATTGTTGGTCACTGCTTATCTTAGATATGGTGGGGATTTGGCTCCTGGAGATCACTCAAAATCTGGCCAGTGAGGTGTTGCCACACAGGCCTTGTGAGCTGAGTTCCAACCCCAAGCCCTGGGAACTGACACCACAAAAGTCCTCTGGCCTCCACATGTGCACACCCTAATGTATCTCATACATACAAATGGCAATAAATTCATTAAAAATTATCGAAATCATTCAGTCATATGAACACATTTATTGTGCCTTTTTTGAGGGGGAGGTACAAAGTCTTTTCATGTAATAGCCCAGACTAGCGTCAAGTTCCTGATCCTTCTGCTTTGGCCCCCTGAATGCTGGGGTTGTAACAGTAAATTTGAACAAAAATTTCTAAATACATGCTAGGTATCAAAACCAAGGACTCAAAGGTCAGTAAGATCCTCCTAGCCCTTAATAAGCTCAAGATCTATCGAGCTAAAAGGTCCCCATACTGAAAAAAAATGTACCCAGAGAGCACATTCCACCTGGAGAGGGGAGGTGTAAAGGCCCTAGGGAAGAAGCATCATGTAAGTTGCTTTCTGAAGGATGAGGAAGATTCCACCAGGGAGGACGTACGTGAAGGTGGAGGACATTCCAGGCAGAGCACAGAACATGAGCAAAGCAGAGAGGCACGAAAGCCCTGGCTATTTTTGGAGAACAGCGATTAGACTGGAGAGGCTGAAAGATAGGGTAAAGGAAGGGCTGAGGAGAAGTTGGAAAGCTGGTTTGGAGTAAGATGAAGAAACTCAAATGCCATGCGAAATTTTTGAACCCGATCTCACGGCAGTGGGACACTAGCAGAGGCCTTCCAGCTCAGGCTGCTATTGTCAGAACTGCTTCAAGTGACTCACTCTGATGGGTATGGACATGAGAGGAAGGCAGGAAGCGCAGTGAGGGCTTCTAGAAAACTCTATTGAGACATCTGAATGAGGGGGAAAAAAGAGAAGCCACAAGATGAGAAAAAAGGGATGGATTCAAAAGATGTTGAATATCTCCTGTTGGCATAGATGACCCGTAAGTGACTATTCAATCCACTGGAGTATCTCCTAAGACAATTCCACAGGCTGCATGGTGTTCCCTTGATTTGTCCTGGCCAGTTTGCTGACCTGTGGCAACCACTTCAGGGACTGTATTTCTCAAGGATACTTTCAAGGGCTTCAAAATAGGAGCAGCCTCTCCCGACCCCAGAGGACTAATTGTATAAACCCTTGCTAATCTCTTGATGTAAGATGAAGTTGAGTTTGTACTTTGTGCAGGCATCCTACATGGAGGCCTCCCTGTGACCTGTATAATACCACTTCGTGAAAATCTCCACCGAGCCATGGCCTTTGGTATGGAGGTCCTGGGCCCAAACCTTGACTTTGTCATTTACTAGTAGTATGACTGAGCTTCTCAAGCTGGCTTCCTCATCTGCAGAGAAGGGGTAATTGCACCTATATTCTCCCTGTGCTTCAGAGAGAGAGAAAAGCAGAGATAAAAGGACAGAGAGACAGAGATGAACCAAATGCAACAGAGAGCTCTCAAGCTGAGGAGTGCTATGTAAGGACGCCTTTATCAATGGAGCTGATCAATTAAAAATGCCCAGATAACGCGAACAATTGAGCCATTTACTTTTGCTGGTGTCAGCTCCTTTCAGTAAAAATTACGGTTTCTACCTAACCCAGCTTAGGCACAAACAATCCACTGTGGCTCACTCGGGTATCCATCTGTCCATTTGCTTCTCACAGACAGGACACAGGGCCAGGACCAACCTTTGAATGTGAGGTTAGAGTTAATTCTCTTTTTGAAATAAGAACCAAAGACAAATGTCAGGCCAGTGGTAGGTAGAAATAGCAAAAAGCCCTAGTTACTGCAAGAATGTGGCTGTCATTGAATACATCAGGGCCCAATTATGTCTCTTTTCAGAGGAGTTTGGAGGAGGGGATGGAAGCAGAGTTTCCTTGGCTATAGATTCTTATTTAAAATATTCCTTCTTTTGTGTGTCACGGTTCAGAGCTGTGATTTCTAAAGCCAGAATGGTGAGCAGCAACCGGGGAACATGTGAGATAATGGAGTGTGAGAAAAAGAATTAGAGATTTTTTTTTTGCCTTTTCAGTGCATAGCTTTAATGTGCCTCATAATATTCATATTATAGAAATGTTGGAATATTGCTGGGGACTGTAAGACTGCAAATTCTTGCTTCATAATGTAAACATGTGCAAACTTTTGTATTATGGTATGAAATAAATACTTTCAAATCTCAAAAATAGGAATGTGTTAGTAACTTAGATATACATAATATATATGTAAATGTGAGAGTGTGCACACGTACATAAGGTATCTTGCTCAAATGGTTGCCACATGGACCATGATCAAGCTAACCTCAGGAGCACTGTGTAAAGGATTTTGGAGTTAGTGAATGCATTTGAATTCCTTTGTCCCTGTGTGACCTGTGTGTTCCAGTGACTTGCTAGGCATTAGTTACTCCAGGGGCACCAAAGAGGGGAGGGTGTGGATTCTCAGCCCAAGGCCCCCAGACTCACACATGTGTTGGAGGACTGACTGTCTTCGCTGCTTACTAATACAGTGGGAGGAATAATACCTTCCTGGCAAAGTTATTGTGAGGATTAAATAAAGACCTTACAACACAGTGCTCCTTCCTTTCTGATTTTGAGTGAAACAGTATTGTTTCAGATGTGTGTCCTAGATTGCTCATTGAATAGTTCTTTCTCTGACCTGCTCTCCATCATGCTTGTCTCTTATGGCTTACTTTCTTATGGTGGCTCTGGGGGAATGATGCATTCAACTGAAAGGGGTCACAACCCACAGGTTGTGAACCACTGCTCCAGCCAATGTTGGGTTAAGATTTTTTTGAATAAGTACAAAAAGACAACCTTCTCATTTCTAATGGTGTTTAGAGGGAGGAATTAATTTAAAACATTAAAAATTTCTAAAGCTAAAAAAGACAAAAACAAACAAACACCCCCCCAAACCAAAAGGGCTCAGATTTTAGCATTACCATTCATTCACTTCTGAGTGAACTTTCAGCTGCTGCTGTCCGGCACCCTGCTGCACAGCCCAGGCAGGCTACATATTTCTTTTTTTTTTTTTTTCCCACAGCACCCCAAACAGGACGTGGGCATTTCTGCAGTTTTCATACAGAGAACCTGTACAGCAGAGCAGCCCAATAGAACTCCCTATAGCGATGGGTCTTTCCCTCTCTGTGATACCCTCTGTGTGTAGACACTGCCAGGCGCATGACCAGTGAACACCTGCAAGGACTAAGAGGTTGCATCTTATTTCATTTTAAAGCATTTCCATCTGAATAGCCAAATGTGGCTACCAGCTAGTTGGCAGAAGAACATAATTTAAAGATGACCAGCAGACTCCAGGACTCCAGGAATAGAGTTAGTATGGAAAAAAATCATAAATAATAGTGAAGAACAGAAAGTGTCTATCAGTAGGTAAAAAATAAAGTAGAAGTTGTGGATTGCTAGATAAAGAGGGGCCGAGCATGTGGCAGAGCCCCGCGCTGAGATGGGGGCTACTCTGGGGACATGCTAAATGGAATCTGTAACAAGATGGATTTTATCTTTTTTATTACTTACTTTATTTATTTTTACTGTACTTAATACCTCTTCCTCCCTTCCAACCCTTGTTCCTTCCAATCCCCCAACACTGGGTAGGAGAGAAAGTAAGAGGGAGAAGGGATGTAGGTCTCTAGGCTACTTCCTGCTGATTAGGGTCTTCGGGTTCCTTGGGAGCAATACCAATCTCTGTTAAGTCCAGCAAACCAATAAAGCAGGAAACAACAGCAGGAAGAACCAGCATCAGGGAGAGCAGCAACCTCTTTCTTCTTTGTAGCTCCCTCTTCTCCTTGGGGCTCTCGATTTTTCTTTGTAGCATCCCCTTCCTTCTTTATAGTGCCCCTCTCTTTCTTCTTTGTATTTGTTTTTATGATTTTTATTATACATTCTAATTATCTTATTTTACTTAATAGTCTTCTTCCCTTCCAATCCTTGTTTCTTCCAACTAGGTGGGAGAGAAAGAAAGTTAGAGGTAGAAGGGACATAGTTTTCTTTGAACTGCTTCCTGCTGATTAGGGTCATTGGGTTCTCTGGGACAATACCAATAGTCACAATATCCAGAAGTCCAGCAAACAAGGAAACAGCAGCAGGAAGAAGCAGCAGCAGTTTGGGGAAGCACCAAGCAGCAAGTTCTTTCTTCTTTGTAGTGCC
The DNA here is from genome assembly GCA_907164525.1 of Lophiomys imhausi. NCBI lineage: Eukaryota > Metazoa > Chordata > Mammalia > Rodentia > Muridae > Lophiomys > Lophiomys imhausi. The sequence continues at coordinate 2,274,517 of CAJQZJ010033481.1, read as the reverse complement.
CCTCTCTTTCTTCTTTTTAGTGCTCTTTGTCTTCTTTTTAGCGTCCCCCCTATTGCTTCTTTGTAATCCCCTTTCTCCTCAGGGGCTCTGGCTTTTTCTTTCCTCTCACAAGTACTATGAGTTCAGGTGCCACAGGTGGCTATGCAAAGTCCCTATTAGCTCAAAAGACACAGTTAATAGTTTACACCTGTGGTCTTAGCCGAAGCAGCCTTGCACCTGGGATTAAACAAAAAACATTCTCATAACTGTTTTTTTAAAATAAATAAAACCCTTACCACAGGAATCAGCAAAAATATGTGACAGGGACTCTGAGGACTACCATCATAATGAGCAAGGAAACAGATTCAGGACCAGTGTGGCCCAAGTCTAAGGTGTCAAGAAGCCTGGAGAGACTCACAGAGAACTAGTGACCCCAAGAGAGGTTGGGAATGCCTACCCCATCCCTAGATGACACAGCGCAGTACTGTTCAGCATGATCCAGCCCTACCCGACAACTGAAGGGAAATTCCTTCTGTTGGAAATGCTATCTACCAGGAGATAGAACTCCTGAGCAAACAGGAGTTCTTGGAATTATAAACAGACAATGAAGAGTCCCTGTAATACATTAGAAAGCCAGCACTACAAAGAACTCTAAAGTCAATGCACAGTAGAACCAATAACAAAGAAAATAGAATAGAGAACACAGCCTGGTCCTCAATTAGTGTCACTAATGTATCCAGAGACTTGAAATGATATGTCAATCATAAAACAGAAAGGGCTGGATAAAAAAATTAGATGTGCTAAAAATTATATAGAGCCAAGTGTGGTGATATACACCTGCAATCACACAAATCAGGTGGCTAGGACAGAACAATTTTGAGTTCAAGACCAGCCTGGGCTACACAGTGAGACAAACTTTTGAAAAACTTATAAATGGAATTATTTGTAAATTAGTGAATGAGCAAGTGGCTGAATATACTTGAACGTAATGCAAATTCATTCTAGGCCAGCAGCTCTCAACCTTCCTAATGCTGCAACCCTTTAATGCACTTCCTCATGTTGTGGTGAGCCCAACCATAAAGTTATTTTCATTGCTACTTCATAACTGTAATTTTGCTACTGTTATGGATTGTAATGTAAATAGCTTTGTTTTCTGATGGTCCTACGCAACTCCTATGAAAGGATGATTCAACCCAAAGAGGTCCTGACCCACAGGCTGTGAACCACTGTCCTACATTAGCTACATTGGCTCAAATTAACCCATGTTGAGCTAAGAAACTTTTGAATAAGTTCTAAAAGATAACAATCTAATTTCTTTTTTTTTTTTTTTTTTTTAAAGATTTATTTATTATGTATACAGTGTTCTGTCTGCAGGTGTATCTGCAGGCCAGAAGAGGGCACCAGATTTCATTATGGATGGTTGTGAGCCACCATGTGGTTGCTGGGAATTGAACTCATGACCTCTGGAAGAGCAGCCAGTGCTCTTAACCACTGAGCCATCTCTCCAGACCCAACAATCTAATTTCTAATGGTCATTAGAAGGAAGGATTAATTTAAAACATTAAAACTTTCCAAAGCTAAAAAAACAAAAACAAAACAAACAAATAAACAAAAATCAGATGAAAACATTCATTTTCAGGCAGACCCACTAAATTTCAAGTGATAAAAACTTTAAAAGATGAAAAATTTTTTTTAGCACTCGGGAGACAGAGGCAGGCAGATCTCTGTGAGTTCAAGGCCAGCCTTGTCTACAGCGTGAGTTCTAAGACAGCCAGGACAGTTCGTGGGGGGGGAGTGTGTCACAAAAGACAAAAAAATTATAAAACTTAAGAGATCATAAAAGTTTCCAGAGGAAACAAATTAAGTTAATAAAGGAACAAGAATAAAATGACACCACCACTATTGCCCACTACAACACAACTGGATGATTACAGAGATTTCCCTCCAAGTTCTGAATATACAGATTCTCAGATGTAAGCATAGTAATCATCCAAATGATTGAATTGGTACCCTCTAAAATTCACAGTTACATCCCAACCAACCCCAATATCTCAGAATGTGGTACTTTTTGAAGATAGGAGCTTCAAAGAAGAAACTGGGTCATATGTGGAGACCCTAATCCAATACAAATGGTATCTATATAAGAAAATGTGGGATCATACATACATAGAGGGGAAGATCACAGAAAAACATAAGAGACAAGTCTTGCCCACATGTCAAGGAGTGTGGTTTCAGAGGAACCAATCCCGTGGATTACTCACCTAGGACTCTTAGCTTTGCCATAGCTAAGACCCTTTCAGTTATGTAAGAATTTACCAAAGTCATTACAGGCTCTGTCCATGAATTCAGCAGAAATGTATTCTGCCCAGATTTTAAAATGTAACATTAAAAATGTACACATTTGTGTTGGCGTCACATTGAACGTTAACCACGTTAAAAAACATTGGTGTCAAAGCACAAACGTTTGAAGGGTTTTACTTTATTTAAGTTTTTTGTATGTTTGTTTTTTGAGACAGAGTCTCATGTAGCTCAGGCTGGCCTTGAACATGTTATAAGACTGAGAATGGTAATTTATGACCCTCTAGCTTCCACTTTGAGGACTGAACACACACACACACACACACACACACATACACACACACACACACACACAACTGCCATCCTACAAGAATTCTTAAGATCCCTTAACCTTGCAGGGAAGTCATCATTGTCTTATTTCTCAGATGAATAAGCTATGCTGTTTTCCATGATAACACAGACCGAGTACTTTTCATTTAAAGCAATGCTACACCCATTTTTGTGAATTTACCATAAGTCCTGGTCTAAACCATGACATATTCCATCAATCAATAAAGCAACTCAAAACCTGAGAGAAAAACTTTCCTTCATTAGATAAACAGGCCTCTGATGACTAGTTGGTGTCAACCCCACCTCAGCTGAAAGCCTCCTTGAAGAGATTAGCTAAGTGTGTGCCAGACCCCCATCACTCTTATTTTTAGCTCTGAGTTCTTCTCACAAGTGCAGTGACCTGGGTCTCGGAATTCCAGAGGGCGCTCAGGCATGGCTCATGATTCATTTGTAGGTACCCTGTACTGATTTCCAGATCAGGCAGGGTAGCGGAGAGGGGGTTGCAGAAATGATTTTAAATATAAAATCCTCCAAAGTCTAAGTGTTTGGTCAGAAACTGTATACTTCACAAATGTATCTCTTGGTGCTTTAGGAAAATCGCAATTAAAATAGAACCCAACTGACATTGTTTCCCAGGAGGCTCCCGGCTGGCTTGGAGGGGAACACAACCAAGGGCTTGGTCATGGGCTATTTCTGGCAGTTGTGTTACGCGTGTCTTATTCACCCCCTCCCCTCAGTCTCCCCTCCCCCCCAGCAAGCCAAGGCTGGTGACAGCCTCTATATATTTAAAGAGAACAAGAGTCCCCTTACTCAGTAGAGCTGACAGAGACCATACAGGCAGGTAAGTGGACTGAAACAGGCTTTTGGGCTGGGGTGACTGACTGACTGACTGGGTGGCCAGAGGGGACTATATGGAGTCCTATAGAGTGGAGGTATATTTTACAACCGAGTTGCAGCACCCACTCTGGCTACATATGAGGAGAACCAAGTCATATACGTGATCTACATGTGGATTTAGCAGTTATTTTGAACTTCCTAAAAGCATGATTGATATTGGGGGATTTGGAGAGCATGTGTGAAGGTCTGGGTTTGATTTCCTGGCATCCTAAAAGCAAGAAAAGTTAGTATGGGATTAATCTGGGTCTAAAGTCATTGTCGCAGTGGAATGGCCCCCATCCTCTGAGTCAGATGGCAGGAAAGCAGAGGACAATGGAGTTCAACGGACCTCCACCTGGGTCTCAGAACTGCTATATAAGAAGCAGAGGAGGGGCTCTAAGGAGGTCTCTGCCCTTGGGGTCTTGGTCTCTTATCCTTCAAGGATTTGATACAAATGTAGTGACATTTTTCCAAACTCTAAAGTGCTACACAGTTACAAGGCAGGTGTCACAGATACAACAGCACAGAAGAGAGTCTTTCCCACCTCAAACCGCACAACTTTGCTGCTCACAAGGTATGAGTTGATGAATGAAATTCCAGGATTGTGGCTTTAAAATAGATATACACCAAAGATGTTCAGGGATGCTTTTAGTCATTTAAAATCAAGCAAAAGGGTAAAAAAAAAAAAAGACTCTGTGATGCTGAAAATCCACTAAAAGCTCATATTTAAGGAGAAGATGAATTCCTTGCTGGTGGTGAGGGTGATTCCCAGTTTTTCCTCCAGGTCTCAGTCAAGGGCTCCCTTTTAATGTCCAGTAAAGAGAATGAGAAGTGCTTTTAAGCAATGGCCTGGGTGGAAATGCTATCCAGATCAAAGCTGTTACCTCTAATTTCTGCTCTGGCCCTTTGCCAGGGTGGTGTCCCCTCCATGGAGGAGTTGGGAGGCCACTGGAGGGGCTTGTCTAACTGCAGTGTGATGTGATGCCAGTTAACGAGCAGTACGAACTGCCTCCTGGCTCAAGGCTGGGACAGATGGAGGCATAAGCCATGAAAAAGGGTAGAAGGATGCAGATAGTCTGCGTCCTCAGTTTACTTTGGGGATTGAGTGTTAAGGCAAATAATGTAAGATGAACATGCTATGCTGTTTTTTCACACACACAAATAAAAGACCAGAGGTATCTCATATGAAGCAATGCTATGCAGTCTGCATGAGATTACCACACCTCTCTCAACTATGAAATGCTCTATCATTGGACCAGTTCATTACAATGTGTGTAAAACTGTTTTATGTCTGAGAAAATGTGGAGAGTTTCCTGACTTGGCTTTGGTTCATATCCTAACTCTCACTTGGGCTCAGTCAGTGTCAGCAGCTCCACAGTCAGGAAGAGGAAGAATTGAGCCAGGCCTTGGCGCCTCCCTGGACATACAAAATATCTTTCAGAGGCAAGAGAGCACACTGGACAGTGTAAGAGGCTGGATGGGATGAGAGGCAGCATGGGGACAGGGTACGAGGTAGGACAGCAAGTGGTAGCACCCAACAGGGGAACCACAAGAGCCTCACCCAGAAAGCAGAGACAGAACCCTGGTAGACGCAAATCTGTAACTCTTGGGACCCTTGAGAAGAAGCAGAAACCAAACAGAGCCAAAGGTTCAAATCATAGCTCTGAATAACTCTTAGAGTCACAGGTTTCACTTTTGGGACACTAAAAGGTAAGGGTGACCACCTGCCTCTAGGAGATTTGTGTGGACTGCATACGATGCAGAGGAGCACTTTACAAACTTAATACAACTGTAAACACAAATGAAACCTTTCAGAAAGGGCACAGGGCCTTCTCCTGGTTAGGAGGGATGCCCTGTGAAGTATAAGATGATGACAGAAGTCCAGCACTAGAGTGGCTAACCTGCTGGCCAGCAGTGAGAGGTGACTGACGTGTATGTATATCAAGAGGAAGGATGCAGGCAGGCCTAGGAGTATCCTACACAGAGAATACAACTCCAGGCAGGCAGCCTTCCAAGCCCAAGCATGCTGCCCAGATGTCTGGGAGTACTTACTGTATGGAGGGTTGGGAGTTGTGTCCAAAGAGAAATATGACACCTGCCTAGGTGAAAATAGTCTCCCTCCAGGGGAAGGAAGCATCGAGGGATGCAGGGATTGTTTAGGAGCCCAGGAGTGGCGGCTCCCACGTAGAGCTCCGCTGAGGACATTGTTGGGCACACTGACCATTCATGCTCTCTCTTGCAGTCTCAGAACAAATGTGGGCTTCTTTAGTCCCAGGAAGTCCTGGAAAAATCATTTTTTAAGGGAAGAAACTAAAGTCCAGGGGACTGCAACCATCGTCACACAGGGTCACATGACCTGAAAGCAGCAGAGCCAGGATGTGATGAGGGTACGATGTGGTTTTTAAGGCAGAAAGGTCAAAGCAGAACCAAGAATGGCTTCCAAGAACAGAAGTCACCATGCTACAGAGATAATTTCAGAGCAGGCCTCTGTGACTTACGTTCTCTCTAATCACATGTCCACCATGCCTGAGAGCCAACACTCATGGTTATTTCTAAGCACTGAGTGCTTCCAAGTTTTACGAAAGGTGGTGATGGAGAGACGTCATGTATATATGCCTGGCTCAAAAGATGAGGAGGAAGCCATCCACTGTCCTTGACTACCACTCTAGGAGCAAAAAGGGTGAGCTCCCATCAGCCACAGGGTCTCTGTGTGGGCAAGCTTCCCTTCAGAGCCCCAGTGATTGGCAAGGCAGGTTCAGCAAGGGCTTCAGAAAGGCAGCAGGTGGGCACAAGGCCAACCTAGTCAATGGTACAGGCAGTCTGAGACAGGAACAGACTCTCTCCTGTGAAACGGTTGATCTGTGGTCTGAAATGTTGATCCATGGAAAGGGAAACAAACAAACAAACAAAAAAGAGCTTTTCTTGTTTTGCAAAAATAGATGAAAAAAATTGTACAGCAAATCACTCACATCAGTCAACCATCATCATAACAATAAAAAGGCAACAAAAATCATTGGATCCCTGTGTACACCAAGAGTGTATATATTGTTACTGCCTTCAGCCTTCTGGGACAAACCTACTCATTTTGACATGCATGGGGCTATGCTCAGGAGTCTGAGCCATGTGCATCAGATGAGACTGTTAGTGTTCTGAACATAGCGTTGGTTCTTTCCAAAGCTTGGGCCTTTTCAGATGTGGCTGTCTGCCTTGGTGAATTAAGAGAGGAGATGACACTCGAGAGGGGACACTACTGAGCAGCATTTCTGCACAGAGAGGCTTCATCGTTCACAATTCAGGTCCTTAAACTGGTCTCAGGGCTTGAAGGACTCTAGAAGATGCTTCACTGCATTGCGGCCACTTAGATAGATACCCATCCCCCAGGAGATGAAAATCAACAGTGAGAGAGACTTCCAGCTCTAGAGGAGCCTTTTCCATGTCTGAACACCATTGATTCCTGGGTTGTCCCTTTATGTTACCAAGTTGAAGTCCCCAGGACTCCTCTCGTGGATGCTTTCTATGTCCCATGGAAAGATGATGGATCTGTACGATCTCAGTTCCCACAGGATGAATGCTTGGTCACTGGCAGTGCTCACCCATGTCTGTCTCCCATAAGATACATTGCAGTAGAAGCCTTCATAAGGTCAAGTTAATTAGCCTTTGAAATGCAGCTCTCCCATAATCTGGTTCTGCGATCTTGGTCAAACTCTATCTATCCAGCTTTCTCATTGCTGACTTAGGAACAACACAACTTACAGTGTTGGGCTGCTGTAAGTATCAAAGATAATATACGAAATGTACTGATGATGTAAACATGAACAGTCTCTGACATTAGTATGGGAACACAGCTCTGGAGTCAGAGATTGGAGTTTCAGCTTAATCGTGTGATCTAGGACAGGGATGTAAAATCCCTAAGTGCACATTTCTCTACCTGAAAAGTTGGATTCAACAGCACCTGCCTGGGAGGTTACTGGCCGTGGTCCACAGGCTGTGCTCTAGAACCTTCCATTTCAGTGGTAATGTCTGAGATGGTACTAAGTCTAATTATCACAAAGTCTAGACAGGGTTCTTATCAGAACTCTGTCTCAGCCAGTGTAGGCAGTTCAATTTCAATGCATAGTGTGGAGGCTTTTGTTAGAATTAGCAAGGGAGCCAGAAGTGAGATGAATGTGTTTCTGAGCTGCTGGAGGTCTCTGCTCCAATGATTGTCTTAAGCATCTCTCCCAGATTTTTAAATGGATTCTAAAAAGAAGTAACACAATTCACTAAGTGGCTATTTTTGTCTACCCTGCTTTGTCCTAAAACATCATCTTTCAGTCTTACAGTTGCAGGAGGTGGGTAGGAAGAGAAAGAAAAAGGAGGAAGAGCAGAAGGAGAAAGGGAAGAAGAAAGAGAGGGAGGGGGAAATTTGGAAGACTGTCCAATGAACAGTTGGCTTTATTTCAGAACATTAAGATGACATGTGACAGTTTAGAATGGTAGCAGAATCGACTAAAACTTACATTCTGTAACTGAATACCACATAGTTTGTGGTGTGGCAGCACCTGAACAGAATCAAGTCTCTGAGCAGGTCACAAACAGCTCTCATTTTGGAAAGGATATCAAAAGTTAGAGATACTAATGGTTTTCCTGGACCACACAGCTTTGAAGAGGTTAGAAAGGACTAGATTGTGGACCTGGATCTGATCCCACTGACTCAACTGTAGAGAATTCCCTGTAGAGACGTGGTAATTCTCTTTCACAGCACCATTATTTAAGAAGTTCATTCAGGGCCATCTCTTAGTGGGATCAGGCTAGCCAAGACTATCCAATCTGTTCCCAGATGGTAAGGTAGGCTTTACCTTCTATCTCTTCCTTATAAATTCTTATCTCCCTTTTTGACCCTGAACCATGACTTGTCTATGAGAACAGCAACTTGAGGAATAGTCGCACATGGTAGTGCCAGGTGGAGCGATTGTGACCCAGGTGATAAACAGCGATGACTGACAGTCAAGCCTATATTTGGTGTCCCACCTTCAATGACCCTTGCCAGTTCCAAGCAACGCCAATAAACAAATGGCCCATCTCTTGGTACTGTGCCAAGGTAAATAGTCATCCTGGGCCCAGCTCTGGGTGTTGAAACAGCTATTCCAAAGCAATGCAGAAGCCAAAAAGACCATTTGAAAGCCAGGACCTAAATGTAGTTTCAAATCGCAGTGACTTAGTTAGCACATTGGTGGTGTCTGAGTAACCGGCAATAGAGAAAATAATCACATTCGTCTGCTCAATACTGATTTAAATCCCCACCATGTGTTCTTGACCTTCACAACAGTCAAGAGCTCAAGAAGACATGAGCATTTATTTTCCTCAAGTGATAAATGGAAAAGCATAACCCATGCTTTCTGATTTAAGTCATGTTATGATACCTCCACCTTTTGGCCTATGAGCCTTGAAATAGGAAATCAAAGACATTTTCCTTGTGTAGCTTCTGTTGTGTGTTCCCTTCTTCAGGGAGGAATATACACCTATTAAGTGACTTTTCATGCGTTTCTATTTTGGATATTGAGTTCTGATGTTTGTAAGGCATAGAGTTATGATCACTTACAAACAAGGTTGCTGAGATGCATGAGGTGGTGAGGAGATATTATATGTGAGCTTACCCTCATTTTGAAAACTACCCCTAGGAAAATGCATGAGAATATGTACACACACACACACACACACACACACACACACACACACACACACACACATACAAGCCTCCCATTAGACTTTCTGGTTATGCCGATGAAATCACTGGCAATATGAAATGAGAAATCTGACCTGAGGTTGTTTTCGCTGAAAGTTTCCACATCATTAATTCCACTAGGGTCACTGTCATGTTCTCAGATGAAATATATTACATTTCTCTTGTTTGTATTCAGTTGAAACTCAAGATCAAAATGACCGTGAACACAATTATGTGATTCCACTCTTTCCTAGAAAATGAAAAGTCCTTCTTTTGTCAGTGAAGGATGGATACAAGAAAAAGAAATTAGTTAAGAACTAACCCTAGATGTTTGCATTTTTATGTAGCCATCATTGGCTGAAAATGAGTATGGAAGACAATTTTCAAAATTCATTCCAACCCAAGAGTCTATAGTTTGAATGGAGTCCAATAGAAATACTCAGGCTCTTTTTTGGAGATAGGAAGTTATTATGCCTTTTTGCTTAATTCTTAAATCTTCCTGAAATGTCCCCTCTCCATTTTTTCTATATCTGCTGGGTTCTGGTTCACCCTTAAAAACTACCTGAATATGGCCTCTTCTGGGACCATGAGTCACCGCTGATCTCTCCCTGAATTACCATAGCATTTTGGTCCATGGTGTTCTGGCTTCTGTCTGCTTTCCTCACTAGAATGTGGGCTTCTTAATACCGGGGGACACAACTCACTCATTCTTCTATGTTCTCACCTGGATCCACCACTTAGGACCCAGGACAGTGTGCCAGACAGGTAGGTAGTAAGAGCACACGGTCAGTGAATGAATGAATGAATGCAGACTCTATCCCAGTCTTTCACCTCACTCTTTCATTCCACCGAATAAATTGAATGGCAGAATAGAAACTTCTACAGAATGTTTCCTTTTTTCTTTTCATTTTTTTTTTGAAGTTGTTTCCTAAATTTTTTCTAAATAAACAGAGAAGATAGAGAGGAAACACAGGCTGTTCAAGATGACCTCTGAAGGGAAAGCCAGTTCAGGGGATGCTCAACAGGGACGGTCCCTTCAGCCCAGTGTCAGGTTCAGTGGTCTGTTTTCTGTTTACTTTGTTTCTTAGCAAAAACTGTCATTGTTATGAGACTGTGAGACACAACCTGAAGAGCTGACCCAAGAGGGCTTAGTGCTAATCGCAACTATTATAAGAAGGCAACTGTCTTCCCAGAAGGGAAAGGGAGGGCCAGAACAGCCTCTTAGAGTGGCCTGATAGTCCTTAGTGTCCGTGATATCATGACACACCAAGCTTCTAAAAAAACCAAAGGACCCTGGGAGAAGTCCAGTTCCCTGGGGAGGTGGAAGAGCTTTAGAAACCTGCTGAGTATCAACAGCTTAATTCTGCTTCGCTCTACGGAAATTAAAAACTTGGGTTCACACTTACAGGCTCACGAAAATTGTGGCTTACCCTTTATTAACATCTCTTAAACATCAACCTCCAGTGAAAAGCTGAGAGAAGTGTGGTTGTGGTCAGAATGTGTCTCAAAGGTGAAGGAGGACAGGTCAGTACCATCTCTCGAGAGCCCCCTGAACGCTTAAGTCCCTACCCACACACTGAACCATCTGGTCCCCTAAACAACAGCGTGACATCCCAGAGAGAAGTGTAGGGGATGAGGTAGAGAAAAGCTCTGCAGCCTTCTAGAAGCACGCTGCTGAGGGCAGCTGAGAGCATTGTCTATCTTCCCAGGCTTGCTATAGTGCTGATCTGTACAGATAAGCTAAGACTCTTAAGCCACTAGGCACAGCATCAGTATTGATACCCTGAGATATTCCAAACTAGAACCTTCAGTGTGTGCAGATTTAAGGTGGTCTGGAGAAATGAGCCAGACAAGAACATGTCATGTTCAGAAGCTAAGCCTACTTCCGACGAGGTAACTTTCAAACTTCAGATGACCAAAAAAAAAAAAAGTATTAGCATACAATTTTATGTACATAAGACTAGCTGTCTATTCCTTCCAGGAACCCTGGGATTTACACAGGGACAGATGCTGCTGACATTTGACAGAAGAGGGAACTGAGCTGACTTGATAAATGGATTTCTCAAAGCCTCGAGTGTCTGAGTTAATTGTAGAAAGTAGCCATTAGCTGAATGAGTGAGTGAGTGAGTGAGTGAATCAGGCTGTCCCCTGGTCCTCAAATCACCGTACTTGAAGGTCCATTTACCCTTAATACCATCTGAACCTAGGGCATTTGGCCTTGGCCAGAGTGTTCACCATGCCGAACTGGGGTGGAGGCGCAAAATGCGGGGCCTGTGAGAAGACGGTTTACCACGCAGAAGAGATCCAGTGCAATGGGAGGAGTTTCCACAAGACCTGTTTCCACTGCAGTGAGTTGGACAGACCCCCAGTGGGGAGGGGGGCACTGGTGCGTTAGGCAGGGGCGCTGGTGCCAGGAGGGGTGCTGATGCCGCGGGGAGTGGTTCTGAGTTCTCATTTAATCTTAATACTGTCAGTGGTTCTCACAGTGTGGGCAGCGTGACCGGGAAGCTGTGAGATCTACTGCCTGCGGGCTCCACCCGTAGAAGGAACAGCACTCCCTTGAGCACTTTCTCCAGCCATCCACCAGCTCAGAGGCGCTCTCACCAGGTTCAAAGACAGGACAAGTGGGCCCGGCCATGATCTCTGTGACGTTTGCAAAGTATGATTTGGTGGAGAAAGGAAACTAGCAGTTGACTGGAGACAAACTAGATTTGGCTTTTTTTGTGTGGCCCTGGTCAGCTGTCGCTGAAGCCAGCTGTGACAGGTCTTCCTAAGGAAGGACTGAGGTCAGGCCCTGGGCAGCACGTGTCATTTCTGTAAATTTCTGGCTTAGGCATTGGAACTTCATGGAGGAACTCTCTTTACCATCAGCTGTCAGACAGATTTACAAACGCCCACACTTTGAGCGCTGTGGGCCACTGCGATCTTGATACCTGAGGGTCTGTTGCGTGATGTTGGTCAAGTCGTTAATCTCAGGCAGCAGGAACCTGCAGCAGAGTGAGGGCTAGATCCTGCCCACGCAGGCTCCCACTCCAGTGCTCCTTATCATCATCATCCCATTCTGAAGTTTCCTTTTCTGGGAGGAATGGGCCAGGGCTTTGAGATGGCCGCTCACCGTCTGTTTCTAGGCTAAAGCAATGACTCACAGGTTAGCTTTCATCCGTAACTGGCAGGATCCCCTAGCTGGATCACTTCTCACCCTCATGCCCTACCCTAGAGGCTGCAAACAGAGCTTCAGCTCTCAAGTTCCCAATGTGAGGGCTGAGAACTGTGTCTGCCAGAAACAGCACTGAGCTATGTTCTCAGGTGCAGTTTCATGGTCCCTCCCTGCCTCAGAAAACATATTTCTAGAGGAAAAAGAGAACTGTTCTGGGTGACTATGTTGACAAACTTCCTGATGCTTTGGGTTTTAATGATGGATGGGCAATTATCCTTTTTTTCCCTTTCATTTATTTATTCACTTTACATCCCAATCAGCTCAGTGGGTAAAGGCGTTTGCTGCCAAGGCTGATGACCTGAGTTCAATCCCTGGGACCCATATGATAGCAAGAGAAGCAATTCCTGCAGGTTATCCTCTGACTTCCACTCACATGCTATCACACACACACACACACACACACACACACACACACACACACACACAC